>CM026220.1:18123629-18196129 GCA_014839995.1 Xenentodon cancila | reverse complement strand
TATGTATATGTATGTATATATGTATATATATATATATATGTATATGTGTATATATGTATATGTATGTGTATGTGTGTATATATATGTATATATATATATATATATATATATATATATATATGTGTATATATATATATGTATATGTGTGTGTGTGTATGTATGTATGTATATATATGTATATATATATATATGTGTGCACTTCAATTAGGCACACCTGTACAGCATGTATCAATGTATATTTGTATGTATGTATAATCATGTACATGTGCATATGTATTTTACACCTATGCATAGCAAAACTCTTAGATGTCCACACATTAATCCACGGTTTATTTTCATTGATTGTATGAATATGTGTCTGTGTGTGTGTGTGTGTGTGTGTGTGTGTGTGTGTGTGTGTGTGTGTGTGTGTGTGTGTGTGTATGGATTATTTATCTATCTTCTCTGTTTATAACTTCATTTTGATATATGTGGACATGTATGAGTATTTAAATACTTCTATGCCTATTATATATATGACTTTTCAATACTGCCTCCAACCCCCCCCAAACGCTCAAATGATGTGATTGTAAATAGAAAGCTCCTCCCCCCTTTTCTCTGTTTTCTTTTTTGCTTATAACACTTGATTGTCTTGTGTCCACTTTTTACTCTTTAAACAACACATTATAAACTCTTCTTGATGCATATTACAACACAGACACCAAACTGCACCACCACTGTCTCGTCTCTCTCTCCTGCTCTCTCTCTCCTCACCCTCCACACCCGGTGACTCTAGCCCTCCTCTGCAGAATATTTATATCCCTCTTTCTGACTCTCCCTTTACTTTTATCTTGTTTGATTTCTCCAGGGATCAATAAAAATATAGTTTGACTGTTATGAGGGCTGGTGAAGGTAGCACACTTGCACACACCCAAAAAAAAAAAAAAAAAAAAAAAAAAAAAAAAAGAACCGACACTGATCAACTAGAACTTTACGATGAGCTGTCCAATACTGACTAGAATCACTTTTACCACCAAAACACCTCTGAACATTCAGGACGTGGACGTGACAAGAACATCTGGGGGTCCTAGAGTTTCTAAGACATGGATGTTGGCAGTAGAGCCTAGATGGGGTGTGGGTTTGTGGGTTGTTGTGTTCTTGTTGTTGTTGTGGGTCTCTGTGAAGTGGAATTCCCAGGTTTAGGATTTGAAAACACCGGAATATGATCTGATCAATAATCTGTAGAACCATCAAGACAATCTGGAGTTCACCAGGATTCCTGGAAGAGGAAAACCAGGACTAAAATCTTCCAGTTATCTGGTGGTGTTGGTGGGTTAAACATATTTATTGAGGTCCACTGCCGTCCAGTACAGGGAGGATACTCCTGCAGGGGGTGCTGGTTCCTCACTTTATCTATGAACTGGTTTAGATGTTGTGGCTGATCTGTGAATGTTGTTCATCTCCTGAAGCTTTCTGGGTCATCCAGCAGATTAAATGTTCAGAGAAATCCTCTTACTACTCTGCAGAAGCTCAGCCAGCTCCTCCTGCTTCATTCTCCTCAGGAAGTTCACTGTGATCTTCACAAATGCCTCTCTGCTCCTCCTCTGTTCTTCATCCTCACCCTCCAACAGATTCTGCAGGGATTCTGGGTAATCTGGACTCAGAGTCTTCTTGATCTTCTTCAGCTCGTTCTTCACAAACATGACAATGTTGTCCTCTAGCAGCTGGAACAGAAGACCACATGAATGACACAATCAGACTGAAACCATGGAGACAAATATCAGATCCATGTTGGACAGACTGACAGTCCACTGGTCTACAAAGAGCAGCTGGAGATGAACACCAACTGAACAGATGGAGAAGCAGTTGTTGTTCATGTACAGACCAGAAATATTGAGTCCAGCTGTGTTTGATGCTGCTGGATAGACGGACCACTGGGAGGCTCTGAGCTCTGCTGGTCCACTCTGTGGAGGAATCATGAAGAATTAGCTCACATCATGTCTGTCCACACAGAGACAAACACAAGCTGAAGGACTATGAAGACATGTTTGGATGAGGACAGTCAATCAGAGGACTGGCTGTGTTGGTGAAGGTTTACTGGTCCTGCTGGTCCCACTGAGAACATACATGTGACCTCAATGAGAGCTCTGCTGATTCACAGATTTACAAGATCCAATTCTGCTCCAAGAAAAGTTACAACAACATCTAGAACATGGACAACTGATTGAGACATGAACCAATTGATTAACTGTGGAGCATCATCAGGATCAGTCCTCTGGAAGGTAAGACCTTCAGATGTTTCAAACACAGGTTAAAGCTCATGACAGGAGATGAAGATCTATGAGGAGGAAGCTCAGATCACCATCAGGTGATGGAGGACCACAGGGGTCCAGGACTACATGGATCTACTCAAGAAGAAACATGTGGACATTGCCTAACATGACGACTGATTTAAATACATTTAAAGCATTTAAATACATCTCACCTCTCTGAAAAAGACAGTTGGTCTCCTTTAAAGTCCATAACTCTTTTATCTGAGTCGTCACTATTCAAGGACAAACAGCTGGATTCATGTTCAAGAGAGTCTCTTTTCTGATGGACCCTGATGGAAGAATAATGAGTTCAAAGTTCACATTTTCTGTTTATATGAATAATAAATAATCCAAAACAAAAATATTTAATTTATTTAAAAATTACTGAACATAAATCATTGACAGAGTTTAGATACACTCACATCATTACAGCAGAACGTTGGTCTCCTTTAAAGTTAATAATTTTGTCCTTTGATGAGTCGCTTTTCAAGGACACACAGCTGGGTTCAGGTTCAGGTCCAGGTCCAGGTCCACGTCCAGGTCCAGGTCCAGGTCCAGGTCCAGGTCCAGGTCCAGGTCCAGGTCCAGGTCCAGGTCCAGGTCCAGGTCCAGGTCCAGGTCCAGGTTCATTCCTGTAATAATGACGTTTGCTGCACGGCGTTTTTGTTAAAAAATAAAACCAATAAAAATACTGTCATCTACCAATCATGTAGATTTGTCTTCAGACACAAGATTGATCAAAGTCTGCAGGTAAATCAGAAGTAAGCAGAAGTTTTTACCTTCTTGTGTTTGAGTCAAAAGACAAAGTTGAAGAGTGAAATAAAGTTTGAAGTAACGATCCTGTTAACAGCAGCTGTCCTTCGTCCTCTTGTCTCACCTCACCGGCAGCTCTCAAACCCGTTATGTCAGATACGTTATGTTCAATTTACTTTCACTTTGTCCATGAGCTCACATCCGGTCGCGTGCACTGCCAGCTGCATCGTGCACATTCAGCGTGATGCGGCAGCCTCTGGCCACGCATGATGGAGGTCTTTGGAGACAAAAGGAGGGACAACTGGACAGAAAAGAAGAGGCATACATAGGTTCATCTGCAAGGTTTGTATCATCACTGGTTGACAGTTTTATAGAAACATATTTTCCATCCATCCATTTTCTACACCCACCTACTCCGTCAAAGGGTCACGGGGGTTTGTCGGAGCCGATCCCGACGCATTGCAGGGGAAAGGCAGGGCTACACCCTGGCAGGTTGCCAATCCATAACAGGGCCACAGACAAAAACAGACAAACAAGCACGCAAAGATGAAACTGATGTTTTGTTTATAAAGCTGATTAACAGCTTTGTTAAGATCTGCAATGTGAGGATCCACCAGATCACTGGACTGGTGCAACAATGCACGAGTCTGAAATCCCTTTAGGAGACTGATGCTGGTGTCTCTGATGGTCTAGTGGTCAGGAGTTGGCTCGCTCACCACCACGGCTCTGGTTCAATTCCCAGTCAGGGAAGAAAAGTATGTATGTTTGTCTTTTTATATATATGTATATTTATATGTAAGTGTATACATGCACGTCCACATGTACACTCCACCCACCACAGACTGGAACATTTTGTCCGTTTGCTTGTTTCCTGTCTCTACTTGTGTTGTGTGTCGTCTTACTTCGTATCACAAACTCTGATTAAATGGATCATTTTTACTGGTTGTATTTTAGTTCTATTTGTTTTGTATGTTTTTAAATCTGTAAGTCCAACCACAGACAAAGACTTTCAAAGTACAGGAAACCTGCATGCAGAGCATCAAGTTGCTTCAAAACATCAGTAACTCAGGGGAATTAGATCAAATGGGAGAGAGCTCGCTTCTAATGTGAGAGGTAGACAGATCGATACCCTCAGCTTCCTGTCTCTCCTCTCACTTCCTCACTCTCATTCTTGCTCAATCTCTCTCCGTCTCTCTCTCTCTCTTTACTGCCCTGCTCTGCTCAGCTGAAACAGTTGGAGCTTCTCAGATTTGTCTCAGCTGCCATGAACAAATATACTGAATAATTAAAATCTGCAGTATGTGTAAGCATCCACAACCTCAGCAATCCAGACTTATATTACATTTCTCAAACTTCCACAGCCAGCTAAATCTGTGGGTGTCAGCAGTGAAAAGAACAAGATGAAGTCCCGTGTCCTGGATGACGCTGCCGTTCTGGTAGCTGCAGTAGTGAACAGTACTGACACTTGTGTCCTTTTTCTTTTGTTTTTGGCTGTTTTCCTGCAGAAAAGCCTTAAGATTGCATTTACAGAACATGACCTCCGAGCACTCGATTAAAGAGCTCTGCTCCGGCATTTGAAGTTTGATTCTAATAACATTCTGTCTTATCGGCTTTTCCTTTCACAGTGTCAAGTTTCCACTGAGCAGCACAGAATGACTCCAGTGTGACTGGAAGTTGGAGAAGTTGGACCTTTATGCTTTAAAATAGTTTTCATATGAAGCCTGCAGTGTATTTTGTCTAGTTGATGCAGCCTCAGGAGCTCACAAGCCGGTGTGTTTTTGAGTCGGTCCAAATCCAGGATAAATGCAGAAGGTTGTGTTAGGAAGGTCATCCGACGTAACACAAACAATATTAGATCCTCCTACAGCATGTACAGAAATACATCAGTATAAATGCATAAATACTGTTGGAGCTCCAGTTTTCCACTGAGACTGTAACAGAGCAGTGTTGGGATGGATGCAAACCAGCTGAGGCAGTGATCCGGAGCCTGGACTGCGTTGCTTCGGGAACTCTGTTTCTCTGTCCAGCATGTGACTAATAATTACTCCTTGCATTACTGGAGACCTGAAACATGGTCTGATTAAGTTCATCAGTTAGTTGATCCAGTCCAACAGGATCCAGTCTGACATTTGCACTATAAACCTTTACAATCTCCTCAGTGTGAGAACATTAAAATAACTTGTCCAAGAACAGATGCAGCTCCGATGAAGCACCTTGGATGTTTCCCTCATCACTAACAATTCAGCTCACAATAAATATTTAGATGATCACAGACACAAACTCTCTGGATCTGAAAGAAAAACAGTCTCTGAAATTGTAGAGTTTTGCAGCTGTAACATCTTTAAAATAAAAGAGTCATGAACCACACCACTCAGCTGTTGTATTGAAAAATAAAAGAAAGAAAACAGGACCGAACTGTTAAAGAAACGTGTGTAACAGAGCTTTTTTGAAGATCTCAGGACGTGAAGTCCTCTTGAGAAAAAAGACCTCATATGTCTGCTCTAAGTCGAGGTCGTCTCTTGTGAAGCTGCGAGGTGTCACATGACCACGTTGGTTTAAAAATGACTGTTTGGTTTTGCTCTTGTGTTGAACATCCTGTTAGAAAGGAAGGACATGACAAATTCTTTCAAAAGACGTACTCGTCTTCAGAAACGTGTTTTTAAACCAGACTAACTAAACAAATGTATATGTGGCAGCGTTACATCAGCGATCATCCACACAGTTCCACCAAAACTAACGAACTAACTAACTAACTAACTAACGAAAGGAGACTAACATCTCTGCCAATGCATGTGATAGAAGGTGATCCTTTGTGACATCATTAATGACATCACCTGCTTCTCTTGATGTGTGAGCGGTTTTCTTTTAACTTATTTTTTTTAGAAAAAAATGTTTTACTTTTTTGTCTTGCGGCTCGTTGGTCTAGTAGTTTGCTTTTAGCTTTGGGTGTGAGAGGTTCCGGGATCAATTCCCAGATGAGCCCAAGGACTTATTGTGGTTTGACCAGGATGACTGATTGTAGTAAAACACAAAATAAACATCAGCATAATGGATAAATGCTGGAAAACCACATGTACACTTGATAATCATTCATTCCAAGACATCATGTGAAATGGAAGTTTCTTCATCTTTAAAAGGGTTGGTCTGTGTATCATCCTTTTTATGGAGAAACAATCATGAAACACCTGGAAGTTATTCCATTGAAGCTGCCCGAAGTCCTGCAGAAGTCCAGGACTGATGGATGGTTTGATCCGACACTGACGGACTTTGACCTCAGAGTTCATCTTGAATTTCTTTGGAAGTTTTTCCGGGTTCTTTTGTTTCCATTTGTATAATCCGTCTCTTTCCTTTGTTGTCAGTTTTCCTCTGGTGTTCACATCCAGGGAGGTTGACTGCAGTCCTCTGGACCCTAAATGTCTGAATTAAACAGTTTTATTTATTATTATTATTGTATTTTCTAGTTCTAGATGAAGCCTGTCTTACATAGCATCGATCTTCTGTAAAGCTGTGAGTTACAATATATTATATTTTTGTATTTTTAAAGAAAGAAAGGTATCAGAATAACTGTGATATTGTCTGGATGATGTTTTCTTCTCCTCGTCAGCCTGAACTTGTAGATACATCAGCTTCATTTTGCTGCTGCTGTAACAGCAGAAACCTTCAACTCCTCCTGACTCGTCTGCAGCTTCTTTGTCCAGCAAAGACAAATGTCTGCAACACATGTGAGTCACCACTAGATGTCAGCATTTACCATGCTGGTGTGCATCGCCTAAAGACTGAGTGTAAAACAGCTGCATCTCTGATGGTACGGGGCTGCATTAGTGCCTCTGACGTGGCAGCTTACACATCTGGAAAGGCGCCGTCGATGCTGTTCAGAACATAAAGGCTTTAAAGGAACAAATGATCCCATCAGGACAACGTCTCTGTCAGAGAAGGTCCTCTGTTTTTCAGCATGACGACACTAAACAACATGCTGCATCTGTCACAGCAGCACGGCTCCACAGGAGAAGAGTCCGGGTGCTGAACTGTCCTGCTACAGCCAGACTTTTCAAAAGTCCTCCATGTCCTCCTTTCACTGATGCTGGATGATCTGATGATGTTTCAGGTCATGTGGTTGATTGTTTTAAAAAGAATCAAAAGAAAGCAAAGTGAAAGTTGTTCAAAGAAAGTGCTGCATAAAAACATTTTGTACATCTATTTATTGCTTGTATTTCTAGAGAACTGATGATCTTGAACTGGTTCAGATTGGGACCCTGGTGGAGAAGGACTGCACATCAGTCCTTCTCTGCCAGGAAGTTTGGTGATGTAGTTGTGGTGGTACATCCTGGCACAAGGTCACCAATGTGCCTTCTGCATATTCCAGTGGCTGTGAGGGGCAAGCAAAGCCAGGCTGTGTTAGACACAGGGTGCACGTTTTCACTCATGCGACAAAGCCTATGGCTGGAGCTTGCTCGCGAAGGAGAACATTTGAAGCTGTGTGAGAACAAAAGTTTCGCTCTGGCCAATGGGAAGACAAATAGGGCTCTGGGGAAGATGATGTTAATATACACTTGGCATGAGATGATATGGTCTCTAGAGACATACATCATGGCTGATGAAGACTTGGCTTTCTCTATCATCTTTGGGCTGGATTTTTTATAAAAAAACAGCTACCTTCCTCAATATGGATGAACAAACCTATGGAGTGAAGGGAGAGAGGGGCTACACTTTCCATCCTTTCCTGGTTCAACCGCAGGAGGAACTGGAGTCATATACGCATCTAATCCAGTCCATTACCAGTCTTTATGTGGCTGTTTCATCTGCTGGGACTTTGGGACATCATCTCCCTCCCCCTTGCCACCTTCTTTTCTTGACCACCCGCCAGAGGTCAGAGAGCTGTTCCAGGCATAGCCAAAGGTGTGCTCTGGGAGTCTTGGCAAGACAAATGTGGAGGAACACAAATTTCTCACGTCTGATGAGGTGCCAGTCTGCTGCAAGGCATACAGGGTGTCACCTTTCAGACAGCAGCTTATTGCAGACCATGTGTAGCAGATGCACCGGGATGACATCCGTGAGCCATCTCAATCAGCTTGGGGTGCTCCAGTAGTCCTGGTCAAGAAACCTGATGAGTCTCTTCGGTTTTGTGTAAACTTCCAGCGTCTCAATGCAAAAACCCACTCAGGCGCTTATCCCATGCCCATTATCCATGAGCTTCTAGAATCTATGTACCGGGCAGCCTTCTTCAGCACCCTCGACCTGAAGTCAGGATACTGGCAGGTAGCCATGTCTTCTGACAGTAAGGCCAAAACAGCCGTGATAACACCTATGGGACTATATCAGTTCAAGTGTATGCCATTTGGCCTTAAGTACGAAGGGGCCACATTTCAACAACTGTTGGAGAAAGTTCTGGGGGACCTAAAGAGAAAAAAGATTGTTGTTTACATTGGCGACATCATTGTTGATTCACCCACTCCTGAACAGCATCTCTGGGACCTCTAAACCTGAAGAAATGCTTTTTATTTAATTTTTTTTTTTTCTCCGGCGGGAGCTAAAGTTCTTGGGCCACATTGTTTCGGATCAGGGCGTACATGTGGATCCCGAGAAAAGTGACATCCTACGCTAACCCCACAAACATCCAGACTCTCCAGCAGTTCCTAAGTCTAGTAGGATGATACCACAAATTTATAGACCATTTTTCCAACCTAGCGATCCGATTGAACCGTTTTTTTTTTTTAAAAAAGGCGTGGAATGGGAATGGACAGAGGATTGTCAAAAGAGCTTTGACCAGCTGAAGCAGGCCTTAGTGAATGCATCTATCCTAATGCAGCCTGACACCTTCCTGCCCTTTGAAATACACACTAATGCCAGTGAGGTTGGATTAGGTGCTGTGTTGGTACAAAGGGTAGGTGACCAAGAGAAAGTGATTGCATATGCATCTAGAGGCTTTAAAGGGGCAGAGTACAACTACTCTACCTCTGAGAAGGAGTGCCTGGGCGTGGTATGGGTTGTGGAAAAATGGAGGCACTACCTTGTAGGGGTGGAGTTTATAGTATTCACAGACTGTGCTGCCTTTACCTGGGCCTTTAACTGTCCCAAAACATCTTCCCGACTGACCCGCTGGCTCCTACGTCTCCAGCAATTTCAGTTTAAGGTCAAAGGTCAAAGTAAAGTTTATTGTCAATTCTACCACGTGTAAGAATATAGAGAATCGAAACTATGTTACTCTCAAACCCTCGGTGCTACACAATAAATAAATTCTAAACACCAAGTGCAAATTGAAAAGAAACAGGATATGTTGGGTTTAAGAGTAAAAGGCAATAAAATTACAGTAAAAACAATGACATGGCAGTATGATAGACATTATTGTTATGATTAACTGTATTGTAATCACAGCTTCAGTATTTGTCCAGATATCCAGTCTTCGTCCAGTCCTCCAGTTTTAGTCCAGTCTTCAAATATTAGTCCAGTCTTCCAGTATTAGTTCAGTCTTCCAGTATTAGTCCAGACCTCCAGTATTAGTCCAGACCTCCAGTATTATTCCAGTCCTCCAGTATTAGTCCAGTCCTCCAGTGTTAGTCCAGACCTCCAGTATTAGTCCAGTCCTCGAGTATTAGTCCAGACCTCCAGTATTAGTCCAGACCTCCAGTATTAGTCCAGTCCTCCAGTATTAGTCCAGACCTCCAGTATTAGTCCAGACTTCCAGTATTAGTCCAGTCCTCCAGTATTAGTCCAGTCCTCCAGTGTTAGTCCAGACCTCCAGTATTAGTCCAGTCCTCGAGTATTAGTCCAGACCTCCAGTATTACTCCAGTCCTCCAGTATTAGTCCAGACCTCCAGTATTAGTCAAGACCTCCAGTATTAGTCCAGTCCTCCAGTATTAGTCCAGTCCTCCAGTGTTAGTCCAGACCTCCAGTTTTAGTCCAGTCCTCCAGTATTAGTCCAGACCTCCAGTATTAGTCCAGACCTCCAATATTAGTCCAGTCCTCCAGTATTAGTCCAGTCCTCCAGTGTTAGTCCAGTCCTCCAGTATTAGTCCAGACCTCCAGTATTAGTCCAGACCTCCAGTATTAGTCCAGACCTCCAGTATTAGTCTGTTGAACTGTTGATAAAATAGTCAACATCCAATCTTCATTTCTTCTGATATTTAATACTATGGTTATTCCAGATTAAATATTTGTGTGGGGAAATAACTGAATTAGTGGTTTATTAACCGCAAAATCAGATTTTAGGAGAAAATACTACAATTTTAAAAAAAAACAAACTAAATTTAAAAATCAAGTGCTATAATTAATTTTTATGTATTTATTTTTAATCCAGTTCATCTTTAAATTACATTTGAAGTTTTAGAATCGAGAACATTTAATCCTCCTCGGTTGTAGGAGTTACTTTGGATATTTTTGTTTAGAAAATGACATTTGTTTTTCCATATAAAATGAAATAAAATGGACTTGGTTTGTTTAATAACTGATGTAGGAGTGTCCGCATCACGCTGAACGTGCACGACGCAGCTGGACGTGCGCGCGACCGGCAGTAAGCTCATGGACAAAGTGAAAGTGAAACTTACATAACGTATCTGACATAACGGTACAGAGAGGGTTTAAGCTGCCGGTGAGGTGAGACCCGAGGACGAAGGACAGCTGCTGTTAACCGGATCATTACTTCAAAGTTTATTTCTCTCTTCAACTTTGTCTTTTGACTCAAACACGTGAAGGTAATAATTTCTGCTCTCTTCTCTGCCCTCCTGATTTACCTGCAGACTTTGATCAATCTTGTGTCTGAAGACAAATCTACATGAGTGGTAGATGAAAGTATTTTTATTGGTTTTATTATTGATCAAAAACGCTGTGCTGAACAGTTGATGATCAGTTTTATTCATAAAACAAACTGTAGTTTTTTATTTCCTGGAGTGAAGCTGTCGTCTCCAGCATTAAAGTCAGACTGCTGTTTCCTGTGGAGCCTTTCAAAATAAAGTGTTGTTCCTGGAAGAAGTTGTTCTTTGCTGCTTGTGTAACTGTTGTGTGATGAGGCTTTAAAAGGAGGAAATGTGTCTCTGCAGGACAGTTTGACCTTTGAGCTTCTTCACATTTACAGTAACCAGACTGACGTAGAGGCCGAGTCTCCTTCAGCTTGTTCAAGATCTTCAACTTTGTGTTTCTGCAGTAAAAACTCTGTTGTTCACAGAATTGTGTTTTTAATCTTTGAACAGAAAACCAGAAAAGGCCCTGAGTGAAGCTTCAAAGCAGGTAGGATCAGCAGATCCGGCTGTAGAAGAGACTTCCTCAACCTCCCACTGTTTCCTGACTGCATTCAAGTGACACTGATATAAAAACAACAGAGAGGAGCAAACCAGTGCAGGAGCAGCTGGTGTTTGTACAACACCAGTGATGTGTGTTTCCTCTGCAGATGAAGGTGTGTGTGTGAGCTGATGTGCACGTGAATTCAGCAGAATGGACCAGTGTGAGGACAGAGAGGACGGAGTCCGTCCCTCTAAAACCCCTCTGTGTGGGGAACATGAGAGTCGGAGCAAAGCTCAGAGGTGAGACGAGCATCTCCAACTGTCCACGACTCTTCTGCATGTCAGAGCTGAAAACTCACATCAGCAAACGTCATTATTACAGGAATAGACCTGGACCTGGACCTGGACCTGGACCTGAACCTGAACCTGAACCTGAACCTGAACCTGAACCCAGCTGTGTGTCCTTGAAGAGCGATTGGTCAAAGGACGAGCCTATTAACTTTAAAGGAGACCAACGTTCTGCTATAAAGAGGTGAGTCTATCTAAATTCTGCCATTGATTTATGTTCAATACTTTTAAAATAGATTAAATATTTTTATTTTGGATTATTTAATATTCATATAAACAGAAAATGTGCACTTTGAACTCTTTATTCTTCCATCAGGGTCCATCAGAAAAGAGACTCTCTTGAACATGAATCCAGCTGTTTGTCCTTGAAGAGCGACGACTCAGATAAAATATTTATTGACTTTAAAGGAGACCAACTGTCTTCTTCAGAGAGGTGAGATGTATTTAAATGCTTTAAATGTATTTAAATCAGTCCTCATGTTAGAGAAGGTCCAAGTGTTTCTTCTAGAGTAGATCCATGTAGTCCTGGACCCCTGTGGTCCTCCATCACCTGATGGTGATCTGAGCTTCCTCCTCATAGATCTTCAACTCCTGTCATGAGCATTTTCCTCTGTTTGAAACATCTGGAGGTCTTACCTTGCAGAGGACTGATCCTGATGATGCTCCAGAGTAAATCAGCCGGTTTATGTCTCCATCAGTTGTCCATGCTCTAGATGTTGTTGTAACTTTTCTTGGAGCAGAATTGGATCTTGTAAATCTGTGAATCAGCAGAGCTCTCATTGAGGTCACATGTACGTTCTCAGTGGGATCAGCAGGACCAGTAAACCTTCACCACCACAGCCAGTCCTCTGATTGACGGTCCTCATCCAAACATGTCTTCATGGACCCTCGGCTTGTGTTTATCTCTGTGTGGACAGACATGATGTGAGCTAATTCTTCATGATTCCTCCACAGAGTGGACCAGCAGAGCTCAGAGCCTCCCAGTGGTCCGTCTGTCCAGCACCATCAAACACAGCTGGACTCCATATTTTTGGTCTGTACATGAACAACAACTGCTTCTCTATCTGTTGTGTTGGTGTTCATCTCCAGCTGCTCTTTGTAGACCAGTGGACTGTCAGTCTGTCCAATATGGATCTGATGTTTGTCTCCATGGTTTCAGTCTGATTGTGTCATTCATGTGGTCTTCTGTTCCAGCTGCTGGAGGACAACATTGTCATGTTTGTGAAGAACGAGCTGAAGAAGATCCAGAGGGTTCTGAGTCCAGATTGCCCAGATTCCCTGGAGAATCTTTTGGACGATGAGGATGAAGGACAGAGGAGGAGCAGAGAGGCATTTGTGAAGATCACAGTGAACTTCCTGAGGAGAATGAAGCAGGAGGAGCTGGCTGAGCGTCTGCAGAGCAGTAAGAGGATTTCTCTGAACATTTAATCTGCTGGATAAATGACCCAGAAAGTCTCAGGAGATGAACAACATTCACAGATCAGCAACAACATTAAAACCACTGAGAGATAAATAAGGAACCAGCACCCCCTACAGGAGCATCCTCCCTGTACGGGACTGCAGTGGACCTCAATAAATATGTTTAACCAACCAACACCACCAGATAACTGGAATATTTTAGTCCTGGTTTTCCTCTTCCAGGAATCCTGGTGAACTCCAGATTGTCTTGATGTAAACTTTATAAAACACTAAATTCTTGTCTTTATTCCTCTTTTATTCAGGTACTTTTGCTGAAGTTTGTCAAAAGCGACTGAAGTCTCAGCTGAAGGAGAAGTACCAGTGTGTGTTTGAGGGGGTAGCTAAAGCAGGAAACCCAACCCTTCTGCAGCAGATCTACACAGAGCTCTACATCACAGAGGGAGGGACTGGAGAGGTCAACCATGAACATGAAGTCAGACAGATTGAAGCAGCATCCAGGAGACCAGACAGAGCAGAAACCACCATCAGACAGGAAGACGTCCTGAAACTCTCACCTGGAAGAGATGAACCAATCAGAACCGTGATGACCAAGGGAGTGGCCGGCATTGGGAAAACCGTCTTAACACAGAAGTTCACTCTGGACTGGGCTGAAGGCAGAGTCAACCAGGACATCCGGTTCATGTTTCCATTCACCTTCAGAGAGCTGAATGTGCTGAAAGAGAGAAAGTTCAGCTTGGTGGAACTTGTTCATCACTTCTTCACTGAAACCAAAGGAATCTGCAGCGTTGAAGACTTCCAGGTTGTGTTCATCTTTGACGGTCTGGATGAGTGTCGACTTCCTCTGGACTTTCGAAACAATGAGATCCTGACTGATGTTACAGAGTCCACCTCAGTGGACGTGCTGCTGACAAACCTCATCAGGGGGAACCTGCTTCCTTCTGCTCGTCTCTGGATCACCACACGACCTGCAGCAGCCAATCAGATCCCTGCAGAGTGTGTTTCCATGGTGACAGAAGTCAGAGGGTTCACCAACCCACAGAAGGAGGAGTACTTCAGGAAGAGGTTCAGGGATGAGAAGTTGACCAGCAGGATCATCTCCCACATCAAGATATCACGAAGCCTCCACATCATGTGCTACATCCCAGTCTTCTGCTGGATCACTGCTACAGTTCTGGAGACAGTCCTGGAAACCAGAGAGGGAGGAGGTCTGCCCAAGACCCTGACTGAGATGTACATCCACTTCCTGGTGGTCCAGACCAAACTGAAGAAGATCAAATATGACGGAGGAGGTGAGACAGATCCACACTGGAGTCCAGAGAGCAGGAAGATGATGGAGTATCTGGGAAAACTGGCTTTTGAGCAGCTGCAGAAAGGAAACCTGATCTTCTATGAGTCAGACCTGAGCGAGTGTGGCATCGATATCAGAGAAGCTTCAGTGTACTCAGGAGTCTTCACACAGATCTTTAAAGAGGAGAAACACCTGTACCAGCACAAGGTGTTCTGCTTCATCCATCTGAGTGTTCAGGAGTTCCTGGCTGCTCTTCATATCCATCAGACCTTCATCAACTCTGGAGTCAACCTGCTGGATGAAGAAATAAGTTTTTGTATACTTGAAACCACAGGAGAAGAAGCTGCAGAGGCACATTTCTACCAGACTGCTGTGGACAAGGCCTTACAGAGTTCAAACGGACACCTGGACTTGGTCCTCCGCTTCCTCCTTGGTCTTTCCCTGGAGACCAACCAGACTCTCCTACGAGGTCTGTTGAAACCAAAACAAGGAAGTTCACAGAACAATCAGGAAACAGTCGGATACATCAAGAAGAAGATCAGTGGGGATCTATCTGCAGAGACAACCATCAATCTGTTCCACTGTCTGAATGAACTGAATGAAGGTTCTCTGGTGGAGGAGGTCCAACAGTCCCTGAGGTCAGGACGTCTCTCCACAGATGAACTGTCTCCTGCTCAGTGGTCAGCTCTGGTCTTCATCTTACTGTCATCAGAAGAAGATCTGGAAGTGTTTGACCTGAAGAAATACTCTGCTTCAGAGGAGGTTCTCCTGAGGCTGCTGCCAGTGGTCAAAGCCTCCAAGAAAGTTCTGTGAGGACAAACACAGACACATCTGTTTTAATTACAATCAAATGTTGTGTTCATGGAGAAAATCAGTTCAGTTCACTGTTCAGCTGAGTTCAGGTTCATGTAGGACCAGTTCTCAACAATAATTAATCTCAGGAACTTTACATGAAGACGAATGCAGCGATCACTTTGATCCAGACTGTAGTGCAGCGATACTTAATGATCAATAGTTGAATTAATCAGTATTCATTTAAATGATCTGATTTATTCATTTGTTGAATGACAAAATCAACATTTTAAATAACTTCATTGTTTCCCCTTTTCTCTCCTCTGCAGGTTGAGTGGCTGTAACCTCTCAGAGGAGGTCTGTGCAGGTCTGTCCTCAGTTCTCAGCTCTCAGTCCTCCAGTCTGACAGAACTGGACCTGAGTAACAACCACCTGCAGGATTCAGGACTGGAGAAGCTGTGTCCTGGACTGGAGAGTCCACACTGTAAACTGGAGTCTCTCAGGTCAGAATCCCTCAAGTGTTGAACTGCTGACCGTTACAACTGTGGTTTATGTTGAAGGATGTTTTAGGATTTTAAAGTGTTTTAGTGTGAAGTTCATGTCTGACCTGCATTAGACATCAGTCACCGCGTTCTGTTGGAGAACCAGTTGGATTTCTGATGGTTTTAGATGACTAGTTAGTGTCACCAGCTGACAGATTCCCAAACCTTTGTAAGGGGACACCAAGGACCACCAGCCTCTATCGCCTGTGTTGAGTCGCCGTGGCAACAACACATAAACCAAAGCCGAACTTGGTCTGGATTTGAGAGCAGCAGCTTATTCATCACTGCAGGGATGATGTACAGCTGATCTCATCAGTGTCCAACTCTTCCATCGAGGGAAACAACTAAACCAAAACCAGACAGGAGCTCGGAGACTCTTCACGCTCAACCACAGAATTCCTACCTTCTTTTCTTTTCCCCCTCGGCACACCCATCTAACGTCTCACACTACACCGCTCACTAACGTCTCAGACCTCCTACATCAACTACACACTTATAACCAAAACTGAACAAAGTCACTACGTCATGATTACAAACACACCCCATTTTCACTCAGCAGAGACAAACACTTGTTTAAATCCAGGAAACTTTGTGGGTTCATTTACTCAAATTAGGACGTTTGCTCTCCGGTGGGAGGAAAACATTTCTGCTCGTGTGGACTCATTAATGCTTCTCCCCGGTCTCACTGAAACTTTCACTGACATTTAAGTACAAAGGATATCAAATAACAACATGCAGCCACAGTGTCCAAACTATACACCACATTCAAGTAGGTCTGTGCATTTTCCTGGAACTTTTCCATTCAGATCCTGGGAAGTTTGTTTTCTTTAACTCAGCGAACACCCATCGGTCCTTGGAGGAAACCCAGTCTCCAAACTTCTCTGGGGTTCTGCAGACTTTCTGGGGTCTCCACAGCGATGTGAAGGATGACGGATGGCTCCTGTTGCCGGCCTCACCCAGCTGTGACATGACGATGTGGGCAGGATGCTGGTTGTTGCTCGGTGAAGCTTGTGATGATGAGCAGGGACCCTGGGACCGCCCACAGCTGCATTCTGTCTCTCTGATGGGGCACCCCAAAGATTACGGGGACCCACATCTGGATCAGCAGTGGCTGATGGCACCTCCACTGGTGACCATGAATCGGCGCTCTGGAAGACCCAGCTGTTGTTCAGCTCCGTTCGGGAGTCGTCATCATGATGGATGACTTTAACCTTTGACCTCTGGCTTTTCTGGATGCAGTCGACCAAATCATCCAAGAGACCCCCGATGAAGTAGAGACCCATGTGAGAAGGACAGGACTTCTTCACTTTGGTCTTCACTGCTTTTTAGTGCAGCAATATTTAATAATTAATAGTTCAAGTTATTATTGTTCATGAAAATATCTTATTTTTTGTTGTTGTTAAATGACATAATCAACTTTTAAATAACCTCATTATTTCTCTTTTCTCTCCTCTGCAGGTTGAGTAACTGTAACCTCTCAGAGGTGGTCTGTGCAGGTCTGTCCTCAGTTCTCAGCTCTCAGTCCTCCAGTCTGACAGAACTGGACCTGAGTAACAACCACCTGCAGGATTCAGGACTGAAGAAGCTGTGTCCTGGACTGGAGAGTCCACACTGTAAAGTGGAGTCTCTCAGGTCAGAATCCCTCAAGTGTTGAACTGCTGACTGTTATAACTGTGGTTGATGTTTAAGGATTGTTGGAGAGAGAATTGTAATAATTGTAACTGGGTTCAGATCGGGTTGAAGCCTGCAGACAGTCGTCACAACTGTGTTGGTGATGATGAGGAGAAGTTTCTATTTAATGGAGTTATCTGCGCAGTCTAACTTATCTTAGTTGTGTGGTTCCAGCCACATGATTGAGAGAACATCTGTCTGTTTCACACATGTCAGGACCTCATGGGCCTCTCTGATACAAATCAACCTCATGCATTACGATAGATATGGTCAGAGTCATTTACCCGTCTGTCATTTTGTTACAACCAACAACAGCATCCCTGGTATCCAGCTCTCATGTAGACGGTGAACTTAGATGAACAGCTGGAAGCTGCTGGAGTTCAGTGTTACCAACTCCTCATTAAGGAAAGCAGCTGTTGGCCGTCCTAAAAGTCTAGAAGTGACCAAATGACATCACTGCCTAATTTGCATAATTTACCATTTCTATATAATTGTAATGGATGCTGTATGATAAAGGAATAAAGTGGTAGGAGAGGTGGTGGTCTGCCCAGTAGCTGGAATGGGATTTAAAGGGAGGTTTGAAGGGATGAAGGAGAGGTGGTTGGTATTTCAAACAATAGTTCCTTTTTTATTCACACACTTCTTTCATAGCAACCAGACAATAACAGGAGGAGCCAGGAGACCCCTTCTTCACCCACAGGACCCCGACCCTCTGAGCAGTGAGCTGCCCACCTTTATGGCCCCACCCAAATTGCTCTAATTGGGCACCGACCATCAACAGAGGGATGCTCTGTACTGACAGACAGACATGACGCAATAAAGTGGTTCAGCAAAATACGACAACTTAGGATCCTTCTGTATAATCACTCAAACCTAAATAACACAAACCAAGATGATCTCCAGTGTGCAAAATAACAAATGAACACAAATGAGCCGCCCAACTTCCCCTGTTACAGCTCTCGCCTCGGCCCCTTTCTCTGGTGGGAATGATATAAAAGTCCTGTCTCACTGCGGAGTGCGCCTCCGCAATTGGACGTGGCAGAGACGAACACATGCCTACCTGAAGGAGGGTTACGCGCTGACTGACAACAAGAGTGACCCTGACTAACCTTTTCATTATTTTCTCCTTTATATGGTCCGTTATGTTTGTGCTTGTTTAAGGGGATGTTGCACGACTTCATATGACAGTTATTGACTGAGTTGGTTTATTCATTCCTGCACACTGTTCTTGGTGTTTTTTGTGCATTTATTTTGTCTTTTATATGTTATTCTTGTCGCTAAAAACCAGGGAAAGCAAATAATTTTTTCTTGCAAGAAGCACACTTGTCAAGTGACGATGCACAAGTTTGGACACTTCAATGGGGAGACCTGATCTACTTTCACCAGATACGTGGCATTCAGCCGGGTTATGAACTTGTTTGATAGGTTTCCAGGATCTATTTTGGGTCTTGCAAGTGATGCAAATGGTCATTGATTAACAGAAGTAGTGGAAATTGATGGAACAAAGTTAATTTTAGAATGTGTTTAAGGTTATAACAGTAGAGCGATCAACAACATATTCATGCAGACCTTGGTGAGAGGATACAGCAGTGGAAGGTAAAATACTGGACTGATCAGATCGTTATAGGAGGAGACTTTAATGTGGTTCCAGACAGTTCTGTTGACCATCGTCCCTCTAGAGGGCAGCATCATCTCTTTGATGATGTTTTCATCGATTTAGTCCCCAATACTAATCTAACAGACTGCTGGAGGTTAAGAAACCCCAACACTCAGTGTTCAAGGTTAGAGTACTGGTTGATCCCTCACAATCAGACAAAGTATTTCACGGAGTGAAATTTCAGCATCCCCTCCAACTGACCATTGTTCAGTTACCTTGTTCCTCTTTTTGGATAAACGTAGATAACCTTCATATTACATTTAGAAATGTTCTTGTAACCTTTTGCTTAATAAACATTTAGTAGAGAAGTCAGGAATTTCATTGAAGACGTTTCACTATTGAAACTTTCCCCCTGGAACAAAAGGCAGTGGTTCAAATTCAGTGTTGGGCAGCAGCAATAAGGTTTGGTAAACATGCTTCAAAACAGAAGAGGACCAAACAATATCAACTTGTTAGAAATAACAATGCTTTATGTGCAAAACAAGTGTTATCAGTTGAGGAACAAGGCCATCTAGAAGATCTCAAATCTCAAGTAGATCATCTTTTTTTGAATAAAGCTCGGAGAGGCGTTATTCGCTCCAGAGACCGATGGATTGAGGCGGACATGACAAATTCTTCTTATTTTTTTAATCTGGAGAAACAGACAGTCTAAAAAGAACATTTCAAAATTATAAAACAATGGTATTGATACTGAAGACTCTGATCTAATAAGTCAAACAAGTGGACATTTCTATAATAAGTTGTATTGTTCTAGTTATTCAGACTCATATTGTAAATCTTTTTTTTTATTAAATTAGTGAATCTATGAAAACAATTGACATTGAATTTAAAAACGTTAAGGAGGATGACCAACTAATTGAAGGATTAGATAGAACAATCCATCAAATGTCCGAGGGTAAGTCACCAGGCCTTGATGGACTAACCCATCCATCCATTATCTATACCCGCTGTATCCGTTTCCGGGTCACGGGGGTCTGTCGGAGCCTATCCCGACGCATATCAGGCGAAAGGCAGGGGTACACCCTGGACAGGTCGCCAGTCTATCCAGGGCCACGATGGACTAACCTTTGAATTGTATATTTTCTTTTGTAAAAATATACGTATGCTGTTATTTGATCCCCTTCTGGAATGTATCTCAAACCAAAATCTCTCTGCCTCCATGAAGCGAGGTCTCATCGCCTTGATTCCCAAGGCCAACAAGCCCCCTTGTCTTTAGAAACATGGAGACCCATGACCTTATTATGTACAGATTACAAGTTGTTGGCTCTTGTTGATGCAAATGAAATATCTGGAATATGAAACGTCTGGGAATAACAATTTCAAGGAATCTTGTTAGGAAAGATGTGGTTAATACTGAAAAACGTTAAGTAGGGATGAAGAAATCTCTGAGTCACTGGCCAACCAGAGATCTTATGATTTTTGGACAATTCTTTTTATCTGAAGCTGAGGGGGTGTCCAAACTGATTTATTTGTGTTGTGTCATTCTGTATTTACCTCTGACAAATGTATCAAAAAGGCAGTCTGACCATTTTTCAATTTCTCCAGAGCAACAAAAAGTCATTGTTTAAGGAGATCTCAACTAATAGGAAAATATAATAAGGGGGAGTATTAAAGCTTTAGATTTTGAGGCCTTTATTGGTTCATCTAGAGTGAATTGGTTGAAATACTACTTGTCACTTCCCAACTCTGTGTGGTTCAGTATTCCTAGAGAATTCTGTGATAAACTTGTTGTCCTGGACATTTTACGGAAGTGTGATGTTGAATTGACCAAAATTCTCATCCAGGTATCTGAATTTCACAAACAGGTTTTGCATTTTTGGAAAATGATATTCAGTCATAACTTTACCCCTCATGGATATTTGTTGTGGAATAACAGGACAATACTAGTTAACAGGAAATCAAGTCTTCAAAACTAAAGTATTTGATAAAGGTGTTCTGTTTGTCACTGACTTAATGGATAACAGTGGTGCGTCGTTAAATCATGACCAATTTGTTGACAAATTTAGTCTGGATTGTACTGCAGAGAAGTGTGAAAAGTTATTCCTGTTGCTCTGATCCATTTTATCCAAAGCAGATAATGTACTTTGTCACTCCAACTTTACCCAAATTAATAGTAGGAGACTTCATCTTAACAGTTAAAACTGCAGCAGTTTTGTTCTCACGTCTGCCTCTAAATCTTAATAGTTTAACCATAATAACAGAAGGATGTCAATAGCAGTAAACGGCCGGAATAACCGGAGGTCAGAGACTCATTTTAAAATCTGTCAAAAGAAATACCCGGTGGCTGAATTTCTACATATATAATTTAAATTTGATCTGACAGGTTGTGTTTTTGTGACTGTCCCGTTGTTCTCTTTTTCACTTGTCCTGTTTCAAATAAATGTTGAGTGACATTGGAGACTGGCTGTCTTTAAAAATAGCAACATTCCAGATTTTACTATTCACTGTCTTGTTCTACATTAATGATCTTGACAACAGAACATCTGAAGTAGTGAATATTGTTTTCTTGCTTAAATATCACCTACATTGTTGTAAGTGGAGATACTTTGCACCATGTTTTGATTATTTTTGAATGAGTTTAAACCTTATTACTCCTCATTGAGACTTCTTAAATATAAGTGTGGCAGAACAAAATCTACAAATGTATCCAGATCCCTTTTGTTCTGAAAACCTGCTCCACTTTCTTTATCCATCTTACACTGCTGTTTGTCTTCGGTTCTTGTATTTTTATTGCACAGTTCATTGCACCTCCACAAGATGTTGGACTCTATTATGTTGAATAAAATAAAAAATAGAAATAAAGCGCAAGCTGTGACCGGAGCAGGGAGGGGATTCTGCTAGTTTCTGCTAAAAGTTTTTTTTTTTTTTTTTTTTTTTGTTTTTTTCAACAAAAAATAACTAGAAAGCTCTGAAAGGTGCCAAATACAGCAACAAAGACGCTGAGTTGGCAACACTGCTGGCGGTGCAGCGATCTGATTGGTTAGTTCACCTGTCACTCAGGAGACCTTTGGACAGGGATGTTTTAGGATTTTAAAGTGAGTTAGTGTGAAGTTCATGTGAGGGTTCATGTCTGACCTGTGATAGATTTCAGTCACAGCGTTCTGTTTGGAGATTCATCAGGATTCGAGGGTGTAGCGCACATGTGTGGGACTCCAGTGCTCGAGCGTCGCTGTCCTTCATGTTTTACAAGTTTCCCTGTTTTAACTCACCTGAGTCAAATGAATGCTTCCCATCAGCTTGTCATCAAGGTCTGGAAACTCTGTTAATGACACAGTCATTTGTATCAGGGTGTGTTGAAGGAGGTCCACATCTAAAACATCCAGAACACCGGCCTGGAACAGCTTAGTGTTCTAGTGGTGAGAAGTTATTCTAGTGTTGGGGGTTTTACTCTCTTCTCTTATCTCTCATCCTTTGCTACCAACCCACACACATGTCTACTCTTATCTTGGCCATCAGGCCTCTGATTTACTTTGTTCTGGCTGGATGTAACGGAATCTCAAACCATTTTGGGATGCTTGGCCTTGGTTGTGGGTGTTGCTGTTGGGGTCTGGGTGCTTAAGTTGGTGTAGTGTCCTGTGCCGGGCAACCGGGTCAGGGGACGTCCCAGTTCTGCTCTCAGACTTTCATTGTGTGGTGCTGGGTGGAGGCTGGTTGGCGGGCCTGGGGTCAGGTGGCTTTGGTTTGTGTGTGTGTGTGTATGTATAAATATAAATATATAAAATACAGATTCATACTAGTGTTAACATACAACAGTTTTGACATGTGAGAAATGAAACAATAAAATGAAAATTAAATGGATTTCTGATGTTTTTACAGGACTAGTTGGGCTAACGAGTTGAATTTATCAGTATTTATTAAAATCAAATCATTATTTATTTAATGACATAATGAACATTTTAAATAACCTCATTATTTCTCTTTTCTCTCCTCTGCAGGTTGAGTTGCTGTAATCTCTCAGAGGAGGTCTGTGCAGGTCTGTCCTCAGTTCTCAGCTCTCAGTCCTCCAGTCTGACAGAACTGGACCTGAGTAACAACCACCTGCAGGATTCAGGACTGAAGAAGCTGTGTCCTGGACTGGAGAGTCCACACTGTAAACTGGAGTCTCTCAGGTCAGAATCCCTCAAGTGTTGAACTGCTGACTGTTATAACTGTGGTTGATGTTGAAGGATTGTTGGAGAGAGAATTGTAATAATTGTAACTGGGTTCAGATCAGGTTGAAGCCTGCAGACAGTCGTCACAACTGTGTTGGTGATGATGAGGAGAAGTTTCTATTTAATGGAGTTATCTGCGTGGTCAAACTTGTCTTAGTTGTGTGGTTCCAGCCTCTCTGACACAAATCAACCTCATGCATTACAATTTAACAGTGGAAACACTTGTTACCATTAGAGGTTAGATCAATACAGTCATTTACCTGTCAGTCGTTTTGTTGCAATGCATCTTGGGTTTTGTGGGTGTGTCTTCTAATTATGGAGTGTGTCTATGTTGGTGTGTTAATGAGGCAGGTGTGCACACTTGGAGGGAAACAGCTTTTCACCTGCAGTCGAAGCCTTCCTTTGTAGCAGGATGTGATCATAGATGCATAATTAACAAAGTTGGTTTAATCAAATGGAATAATTATGATAATAAATGAAGATCATCGTCATCATCAGGGTGGAGTTTGGACTTTATTCATGACTTGGGATTTTTTTATGCCTTATGCAGGTGGATTGTCTTTGTTAGCGTGAGTCAGACACTTGTTGGAAAGTTACTGACAGATATTATTTACCAGAATGACACCAGCAACGATGCTCATCTCAACGTGACCTAACTTGCTCAAACACACTCAACTACAGATCCACCTTTGGTCAAACACACTGACACAGCTCCAAACACTGTCCATCACCATGGAAACGACCAGCAGCAGCATCCCATGTAAGCAGCAGTCCTGCAGACGACTGTAATGAACAGCTCTCATCTGCTGGAGGTGCAACAATCTGATCGGTTGGTTCACCTGAGCTGAACTCAGATCTCAGCAGGACAACAGTCCCTTTGTGCTTGCTGAAGGGCTGCTTCTTCTGCTGCCTGGTACGTGTCTTCTGTGAGGTTTGCTGCCCCGTGCAGCTGCTGTGTGCTACCTGTGATGACATCACAAAGAGTGCTGTTCTGCTGTGGGTCTGGCGGTGGAGGATCTGTGGTGGTCGGCCCACAGCAGCAGACTGCTTCAGCTCATCGTCCTGCTCAGCACAATCCAGAAGTGTCTGCTCTGGCCAGTGGTGACCATGATGGAATATGTCTCCTTCAGTAATCCTGCAGCTCCCTGAGACACTTACCACATGTCATGACGTCAGGTGGGTTCCTGTTGAATGCAGGTACCTCCATGCTGCAGCTCCAGTGAGTTCTTGAATCCTGCTACACGTGTTCCAACAAACACTTCGTAGAGACGGGAGGGAGAACACAGTCATCTGAGCAACGTTGTGGAATCTGACTGCAGGAACAGACTGGATGTAAATAGTGAGTTCAGGGACTCCTGGTTCAGACCACGGTCATATCTCACCTCGGTTCCTGTCATGTTCTCTTAGCTGGCCTTCCAGCTTGTGTGTTGTTGTGTGAAATTTTCTCAGGTTCGTCGGAGGTAGACACACAGAAAGCCCACACAGACTCTGATGAACAATATATATATATATATATATATATATATATATATCCATCCATCCATTATCTATACCCGCTTTATCCGTTTCCGGGTCACGGGGGTCTGTCGGAGCCTATCCCGACGCATATCAGGCGAAAGGCAGGGGTCCACCCTGGACAGGTCGCCAGTCTATCCAGGGATATATATATATATATATATATATATATATATATATATATATATATATATATATATATATATTTATTTACGCAAAGCATAGCTTAAGCAATCTATTTGGTTATATAGGCAAAACACACACAAAGAATATAACTTGGATTATATGAATGAAGCATGCATATAGAATATTATACAGGTATTTCACACATTTCACGCACACACAAAATCACACTCACTGTGATTCTAGCAGAATCAAATCACTTTGGTTTTCATATATACATAAACCACATCTACTGTGATGCTAGGACAAGCCTGTGTCCCCCGCAGCGCACAGCCAAAGTCAGTCACTTCAGTTTATCAAAAATGCATTACTCACACAAACTTCAGTTTATCATAAATGCAGTATTCTCATGTACTATGATGCTAGGATGAATGTGTCGTTCACCCCCTGCAGAGCATAGCTCCAAACAACCATAGGAGAAGCGTTCCATCCTTACCGTTGACACACGGACTGGAGAGCCAAACAGTCCCGGTAAAAGCAGCTTCCAACCTTGCTGGGCATCCGTACGTGACCCGCAGCTGACTCTGACCCGGACAGAGACTTTCCGTCGCTATATTCTCTCGTACAAGGGCCGTGTGTGAGATGGGGGGGCCAACCCCTCCCCACAGACAGACCCTGCTCTTGGGAACAGATCCTGATGTACAAAACATGTTTTGTAAACCAGGAACCGTTCTCAGAACATGCTCTCAAAACAACAGACCTTTCCCAGCTCTACTCACAAAATAACAAAAACTTCTCTCAGGCACACAAAACTCTCAGGCACACAAAAGAAATAACAAGACTTTTCTCAGGAACTAACAAAATAACAAGACATTTATCAGATATAAGCGAACAATTAGAAAAACATCTTACATAATCAATGTTTGGTCAGACCAGGACAACTAACAATATTCCCCTTACAAGTCTGGTCTTTCATCAACCCAGATCGTACACATCCCGCCTCTGATCATTGATCTTCACTGCTCCAATAAAACACAAGTCTCTGTCACTTGTCTACAAAATGATCTCATGGTCCACACCTGCCGCTATGAACTCCACTGTAAAGTTTTACACCCGTTCAGGAGCACTGCGCTCTTCACAAGAACACAGACTGGCCTTGTCCTCTCCTCACACAAGGAGATCTCAGTCCAGACTGTTCTCCACGTTGTTCCTAAATGGTGGAATGGTTTCTGATGGTTTTACAGGATTAGTTGGACCAAAATGGTTGGTCCCAAGCATCCCAAAATGGCACGGAATCTCGTGCCATTTTGGGATGCTTGGGATGTGTTGTGTGTGTTGCTGTCGGGTCTGGGTGCTTAAGTTGGTGTAGTGTCTTGTGCCGGGCAACCGGGTCAGGGGACGTCCCAGTTCTGCTCTCAGACTTTCATTGTGTGGTGCTGGGTGGAGGCTGGTTGGCGGGCCTGGGTTAAGGTGGTTTTTGTGTGTGTGTGTGAATATGTATAAATATAAATATATAAAATACAGATTCATACTAGTATTAACGTACAACAGTTTTGACATGTGTGGAATGAAAATAATAAAATGAAAATTAAATGGATTTCTGATGTTTTTACAGGACTAATTGGGCTAACGAGTTGAATTTATCAGTATTTATTAAAATCAAATAATTGTTTATTTCTTTAATGACATAATCAACATTTTAAATAACCTCATTATTTCCCTTTTCTCTCCTCTGCAGGTTGAGTAACTGTAACCTCTCAGAGGAGGTCTGTGCAGGTCTGTCCTCAGTTCTCAGCTCTCAGTCCTCCAGTCTGACAGAACTGGACCTGAGTAACAACCACCTGCAGGATTCAGGACTGGAGAAGCTGTGTCCTGGACTGGAGAGTCCACACTGTAAACTGGAGTCTCTCAGGTCAGAATCCCTCAAGTGTTGAACTGCTGACCGTTATAACTGTGGTTGATGTTGAAGGATTGTTGGAGAGAGAATTGTAATAATTGTAACTGGGTTCAGATCGGGTTGAAGCCTGCAGACAGTCGTCACAACTGTGTTGGTGATGATGAGGAGAAGGGCTCCACCAAGTCCAGATACATTTCTATTTGTACTTTAGTCAGTTTCAAGTTATTTCAGTGATCGTTGGTGGTTTTTTTCTTTCTCTAACTGAAGAGCATCAACAAGTTTGTCCACATGTGAACATCTCTAAACTCTCCTTTCTAATCTGATCTTTTCTTTACCAATAAAAGTTCTCAAATAAGACTTTTATGTCAGAAACGTTTCCTATTTAATATTGAATTAGGTTCCCTAAAATGATCCAACTGGAGCACAAATAAGTGTCCAATGGTGACCAACCTCAGCAGCAGAAGTGTCTCTTCTTCTAACCTGGACTCAGTCTGTCTGGACGTCAACAAGGTTCTGGACTGATTCAGATTCTGTCATTGATCCATTTCTGATGATTGAATGGTAACAAGTCAGTGAACGAGCTGAACTTTTATTCAGAGTCAACACAAGTGACAGAAATCAACATCATGAGAACAATTGATTGATTCCATGTTTGTTATGTGGAGTTGAAACCAGCAGCGATGATGTGACATCATCCATGAGGTCTCGGTGGACCGCTGTGGTGCAGCTGAGTGAAAGGTAGAAGAGAAAACCAGGATCTGGATGAACGTGGACTTTCTCTGAAAGATGGTCCAGAATGAAGTTGATGATGACGCATCGACGGAGCGTTGAGCATCACCACTAGAACCAAAACATGGAAAAGATTTTCATGAACATTTCAGACCAAACGACGTCCCTGGAAACACGCTGTTTGGTTGAGAAAATAGTCCCAAAGTAAAATGTTTATTTCCCTGAAATGAACCTCATTAACGTGACCTTTAACCACAGCTGACTTATCTGACTATAAACCTAACTAAAGTGTTGAGGACAGACACGTCAACCATGGAGTGTGATGTCACATGTCCAGGTCACATGATGTTCTTCACACGTCTCTCTCCATGTCTGGATGCTGTCGGCCTCAGCAGCAGTGGGACTCTCTGTATGTTGATGTTCATCCACCAGTTTAGTTCAGACTGAAACGTCCCAACAACATTTGTCTGATTGGGGTGAATTCCAGTGTTTCTGCTGATCCTCTGACTGGTCCTTCAGCGCCACCATCAGGTGAACACGAGGACAGAGTCAGCTTCAGTTTCAGAGCAGTTCTCTCAGAGTATCTGCATGTGTGTTGTGTTGTGTGTCTGCAGGCTGTCAGGCTGTCTGCTCACGTCGGACGGCTGTGCTTCTCTGGTCTCAGCTCTGAGCTCCAACCCCTCCCATCTGAGAGAGCTGGACCTGAGCTACAACCATCCAGGAGAGTCAGCAGTGACGCTTCTGTCTGCTGGACTGGAGGATCCACGCTGGAGACTGGACACTCTCAGGTATGGACACAGCTGCTGCAGACTCACGGTGTCTGATGGAGGAGGACGTCTCTTTCCTTCACTCACATCTGTCGTTGTGTAAAGCTCTGTCAGCTTCTGCCTCCTCTGACATAATAATCATGGAGCGGCTCTCCGGCAGCTCCGACACTTCCAAAAAACAGCGTGAGGAACGTGATGTGTTTCAGCTGGTAGATGAAGCCACCAGAGCAAACTTCAACAATCCTCTGAACTCCACAATAACTGAGATGATCCTTACTGACGGAGCACACAGATACCTGCCTCTGGAGTTCTGATGTTGGTCATCACTGCCCATCACCTGTGTCCCACACTAAAAACACTGGATCCCAATGATCCCAGCTGGAACCAGAAGCACTTTCATCTCCAGGATGTTTTCCAGAGGTGTCAGTCTCTGACACTGATCAAATCTTCCCTCTGAAGATGAAACATTAGCCGTCTGGACGTGGAAGAACATCAGTGTGCTGGACTCTTCACGGTGCTGCTGTGAACATCATCTTTGTGGCTCTCTGGCTTTACCAGAGGTCTTTCAGCAGATCAAGTTGCTGCAGCTCATCTGGTGCTGCAGCAGAGCTGATAGATGCAGTTCTTAGCTGTGAGGCGTCATGACTCAGTAAACATACTAGAACCACAGCAGTGAGGTTTTCAGGCCCATCACAGCACAACAGCAGCTGCACCTTCACTCATCCATGACGTGGTCTCCTCCTCCTCCTGGTTCAACACAGATGAAACCAAATGAAAAGAACCGCTTCAAACTGTGCTGGAACGTGACGACCACAGGACAGGACTTTAGAGATGCATGGGTCCGAGTGTGGGACGGTTCCTTCATCAGTGTAGAACAATGTGTGTGTGAGAGCCATGAAATGTCCATGTTTGCTGAGAGAGACTGTGCTGGTCTGACCCCCCTCCTCCTTTCAGGGTGGAGCCTGCTGGACCACGATGGTTGAGACCAGGTCTGAGGAAGTGTAAGTGTGTTTTGATTTCATTCACACGTTCAACCATCTTCACACTGTCACATCACTCATTCATGAGTCCATCGATGATCAATGACAGATCAATAATAACTGCAGCTGGGTGGTGTTTGTTCTCTCCATCAGATTCCTGTCAACTCTCCATCGACACAAACACAGTCTACAAACACATCAAACTGTCTGACAACAACAGGAAGATGACGTATGTGGAGGAGGATCAGTTGTATCCTGATCATCCAGACAGGTTTGATGTCTATCAGCTGCTGTGTAGAGAAGTTCTGACTGGTCGCTGTTACTGGGAGGTCCAGAGAAGCGGACGTGTTTGTATATCAGTGAGTTACAAAAGAATCAGAAGTAAAGGAAACTCTGGTGACTGTGTGTTTGGATGGAACGATCATTCCTGGAGTCTGAACTGTTCCGTTCGTGGTCAGTTCTCTGTCTGGCACAATAACACAAGAACATCTTCCTCCTCCTCTTCCTCAGTCTCTGACAGAGTAGCCGTGTATGTGGACGTTCCTGCTGGAACTCTGTCCTTCTACAGCGTCTCCTCTGACAGACTGATCCACCTCCACACCTTCAACACCACGTTCACTGAACCTCTTTATCCTGGGTTAGGGTTCTGGTCCAGGTCTAGTTCTTCAATGTCTCTGTGTTCAGTTTAGTATCAGGAGTCTCCTCCTGTCAGAGAAACTGTCTCTGTTGGACAGATAGTTCAGTCTCTACATGTCTGTCTATCAATCAAATGATCCATCCGTTATCTAGAACTGCTTCTTCATGTTCAGGGTCACGGGGGTCGGCCATGTTGGTGTTAAACTGAACTGTGATGATGTTTATGTCCATTTGTCAGTAGAAGCAGAAATCAACAACAGTAATGTGCTTATATGGTTCCTAGACTGAGAAGAACTGGACAAAACCTCCTGACGTCGTCTGTAATCTTGTTTTCACTTCTCATTTTCTCACTTAATGATTCAGTGAGTCAAGAAAACTGATTTGAAAAAGGTTTTTTTGTGCTTTGTTCACTGAATACAACTTCTTCCAAATCTATATTTCTGTAAAATACCAATTATAAGCAGTTGTTTTCTTCTGTCCAAAGCTGTTTCAGCAGCTGGAGTGCAGACTACAGCTCAGTGAGGTGGTTTTGTGGATAACTGAACAATATTAAACTGTTAATGATGTGGTCACGAGTGTTGGTTTTGTCTTTACTGTACAACTTTACAGTACAACTACTGTCGATAGATGCAAAAGGGGAACAATTCCTGGTGTCAGCTTGTTTTTATGACCAAATAAATATTGGAAACAGGCCATGAAGTCTCCTCCTGTCGACAGTAGATTGTGTCTTATGACACTGTTGCAGTGACTGAACAAAGACTCATGTACAACAGTTGCTTTTATACACTTTTTAGACACTTCCAAAGTTCAAATGTCTTCCGTTGGTCCGTAGATGAGCCATGTTGGAGTCTCATCACAGGATGGAAATAGTTATTGTTGTGCGAATAATCTCTTTTAAATACATATGGTACAGGAGAGCTCCGTTAATAAAGTTTATTAAGCTGTAACCTCAATATTCTTCCACACAGTTATTATACACTTGTACGTTCTTGTACACAAAAAGGGAATTGTTCTTTCATTCCCATTCTAGTTCCCTCCTAACTGCTTATCTCCAGCAACTGCTGGAGACAACTACACTGAACCCTTCTTAGTTTAATCTTAGTTTATTCCAAATAACTAGTATTGTCCTCTTGCGGTTTCAGTTTTTCTGTTTATGGTGTCTCGTACGTGAATTTTGGCTGCAACACTGAAATGAGCCAATTCTTTTCATTTCAAAATGTCTCAGTGAATATATTGTGAATAAATGTTCATAAACTGCAGTAATTGTTTTCAATTCACATGTTTTCCCAACATTCTGGGTAATATGGCTAATATGCAACATTTTGCATATAAATATGTAATCTAGTGTCAAATGAACGCCTTTTTCCTTTTACGGAGTAATAATTTTATATATATATATATATATATATATATATATATATATATATATATATATATATATATATATATATATATATATATATATATATATATATATATATAAAAACTCGTTCTTCACCCTCCGTGGGTGGTATCCCTTGTAAGCTCGGATCCTCCACCAGAGGCCAGGGAGCTTGAGGGTTCTGCGCAGTATCTTTGCTGTTCCTAACATTGCACTTTTCTGGACTGAGATTTCTGAGGTTGTTCCGGGGATCTGCTGCAGCAACTCTTCCAGTTTGGGGGTTACTGCCCCGAGTGCTCCGATCACCACGGGCACTACTGTCACCTTCACGTTCCAGGCCTTCTCCAGCTCCTCTCTAAGCCCTTGGTATTTCTCAAGTTTCTCGTGTTCCTTTCGCCTGATGTTACCATCACTTGGTATTGCCATATCCACCACCACGGCTTTTCTCTGCCCTTTGTCTACCACCACAATGTCTGGTTGGTTTGCCATCACCATCCTGTCTGTCTGTATCTGGAAGTCCCACAGGAGTTTTGCTCTGTCATTTTCCACCACCTTGGGAGGTGTTTCCCATTTTGACCTTGGGGTTTCCAGCCCATACTCCACACAGATGTTTCTGTAGAGTATGCCCGCTACTTGGTTATGGCGTTCCATGTATGCTTTCCCTGCCAGCATCTTACACCCTGCAGTTATGTGCTGGATTGTTTCCGGTGCTTCTTTGCACAACCTACACCTTGGGTCTTGTCTGGTGTGGTATATCTGGGCCTCTTTTGCTCTGGTGTTCAGAGCCTGCTCCTATGCAGCCAGGATGAGTGCCTCTGTGCTGTCCTGTAGGCCAGCTCTCTCTAGCCATTGGTAGGACTTCTTGAGATCAGCCACTTCAGTTATGGTTCGATGGTACATCCCGTGTAGGGGCTTCTCCTCCCATGATGCTTCCTCTTCCAGCACCTCTTCATCTTGCCATTGTCTGGAGCATTCACTGAGTACGTCATCCGTTTGGGCCTTGTCCTTGATGTACTGATGGAGCTTGGAAGTTTCGTCCCGGATAATGGCTTTCACACTCACTGGTCCTGGGCCTCCTTCCTTATGGCTTGCTTACAGTCTCAGTGTGCTGGATTTGGGGTGGAACCCACCATGCATGGTGAGGAGCTTCCTTGTCTTAACATCTGTGTTCTGTATCTCTTCCTTTGGCCACCTTATTATTCCTGCAGGGTATCTGATCACTGGCAGGGCGTAGCTGTTTATTGCCCGGGACTTGTTCTTGCCATTGAGCTGGCTTCTTAGGACATGCCTTACTCGCTGGAGGTATTTGGCTATTGCCATTTTCCTTGTTGCCCCTTCGAGGTTGCCATTTGCCTGTGGTATTCCAAGGTACTTGTAACTGTCCTCAATGTTTGCTATTGTTCCTTCTGGGACTGAGACCCCTTCTGTGTGGACTACCTTGGCTCTTTTTGTCACCATCCTTCTACATTTCTCAAGCCGGAATGACATCCCAATGTTGTTGCTGTAGATCCTGGTGGTGTGGATCAGGGAGTCTATGTCCTGCTCGCTCTTAGCGTACAGCTTGATGTCATCCATGTAGAGGAGGTAACTAATCGTAGCTCCATTCCTGACGCGGTATCCGTAGCCAGTCTTGTTGATTATTAGGCTTAGGGGGTTCAGACCTGTGCAGAACAGCAGTGAGGACAGTGCATCTCCCTGGTATATGCCACATCTGATGGACACTTGTGCAAGTGGCTTGCCATTTGCCTTGAGAGTGGTTTTCCACAGGCTCATCAAGTTTGCAATGAAGGCCCTTAAAGTGCTGTTGATGTTGTACATCTCCAAGCACTCAGTGATCCATGTGTGTGGCATTGAGTTGTAGGCTTTCTTGTAATCAATCCAGGCAGTGCACAGGTTGGTATTTCGGGACTTGCAGTCTTGGGCGACTGTGCTATCAACCAAGAGTTGGTGTTTGGCTCCTCTGGTATCTCTGCCTATGCCCTTCTGTGCTTTGTTCATGTATTGCTCGATGTGCCTGCTTATCTTAGTCGCAATGATGCCTGACAGGAGCTTCCATGTTGTGGAGAGGCAGGTTATTGTTTGGTAGTTAGATGGGGCTGCACCCTTTTGTGGGATCCTTCAGGATCAGGATCGTTCGCCCTTCGGTTAGCCATTCTGGGTGAGTCCCATCTCTTAGCAGCTGGCTCATTTGTGCTGCCAGGCGCTCATGGAGTGCTGTGAGTTTCTTTAGCCAGTAGGCCTGGATCATGTCCGGGCCCGGTGCTGTCCAGTTTTTCATACCTATGACTCTCTCTTGGATGTCTGCCACTGTGATGGTGACTGGTTTCTGCTCAGGGAGGTTGCGGTGCTCCTCTCTCAGGGAGACTAGCCATTGAGCACTGCTGTTATGTGCTGCATCCTTCTCCCATATGCTCTTCCAGTACCTCTCAGTTTCCAGCCTTGGTGGGTCTGCTCTGCTGTTATTACCCTGCCATTGAGCATACACTTTTGCAGGTTGAGTTGCGAACAGCCTGTTTATTCCTCTGGCTTCATTGTCACTAGTGTATCTCTTTAGATGGCTAGCCAAGGCTTGGAGCCTTTGTTTGGCAGTTATGAGAGCTTCAGGTATGGGTATCTGGTTGTACCTCTTGGGTACTGGTCTTTTCATTGCACCTTTCTGGGCTCCTGTCAATTGACTCACTTCTCTCCGTGCCGCCTTGATTTTTACCTCCAGCCTTCGTTTCCATGGTGGGTCATGTTTCTCATGGTTCCCATGGTTACTCTTATAGCCAAGCATGTCCAGGATTACTGCTGCTGAAGTGTATATCAGCTCATTGGTCTTGGTGATTGTTGTGGTAGGGATCGCTGTCAGTGCTGCATTCACATTGTCCAGGAGCCTTTCAGATGGTGCTTCACTTAGTCTTGGTAATCGCTGCCGGGGTTGCCTTGTGTTCATTCTCGCCCTGATCTTATCTTTCAGGTCCTTCGCTGCCTCGCTCAGCGTTATTGGGGCTTGGTACCCAATCTCTGGAGGGACAGGTTGTGTAACCTCCCCTCTGACCTGGCGTCCTGGTTTCCCCATGCAGGTATTCACCTTGCATTTGTGTTGTACCTCGTCAATCTCAAGTTGTGATAGCAGTTTGTGGATGTTGGAATACTGAGCTACTAGTTGTTTTGCCGTCAACTGTGACCGTGGGTTTCGAAGTAACCATTGTGCCCACATTCTCTGCATGTAACCCCTCTGACTAGGGTTACTTGAGTAGTAGCATTCCAACAGAGCCTTGTTCTCGCATCTCGCCCATTTCCACCTTGTTCCAGTAGCCCACTTCTCATCAAGGTGCTCTGGTTCCCCAGCACTTGGGTTCTACCAAATTTGGTATTAACCAATAATATATGTGCAAACAAAAAGCAAAAATAAACAAAACAAAACAAAAAAAAAACACATACTTTATTTTGATACTGGGTAAAATCTAAGATGGAAAACTGTTTTACATTAATATTTTTTACATGTATTTATGCAGAAATATGTCACTGACTGATGTAATTTAGGACTATTATCATTATAAATATAATCCAGTGTATATTCTTCCACATAAATGTTTTTATTTTGCCTTCATTTTAGTTTTCAATGTTTTCGACTGGGATACTGAACTCTTTCAAAATAAAAGTCTTATTAATCTTGCATGAGTCGTATAAATGTATCTGAGTGGATTTCACTAGTAGTTCTTGGGTTGAGGTTGAGTTTAAATACAGACTAAGCTACATTCAAGTGATAAAGTATATTGAAAATTAGTTATTTTTTTATTTTGACTAATAGTTCCTTACATGGCCACAATGCATTTGAACTAAAACGACATGTGACCAGAGTGCAGACTTTCAACTTTTATACAAGAAATTTAAAAAAATATAGAAATGTACAGTTTAGGAATTTCAACCAATTATATAAAAATATCTCAAATTACAATGAAAGCAATCAAAGGAAAGGTGTAGAAGACGGTGGAGAGACCTGCAATATTTTATGGTTAAGAAACTGACACATAGGGAAAGAGTCGAGATGGAAATATCCAAGGTTCAAATGTTGAGGTTCTCTTTGGGAACAATGCGGATGGACAGGATCAGGAATGAGTACACCAGAAGGACAGCACATGTTCCATGTTTTAGAGAGAACGTGAGAGAGGCCGGACTGAGATGGTTTGGACATGTACAGAGGAGGGAGAGTGAATAAGTTAGTAAAAGGATGACGAGGCTGAACTGCAAAGAAAGAGACTCAGAGGAAGACCAAAGACGAGAACTGGATAACAAAGTCTAATATTATCCTTCATCACTTGTTTGTTGAGTTGGACATTTCAGTTTTAACAACTTTAACATGATAGTGACGTAAATCTGATGATCATTGAGAAATCTGACTTAACAACCCCCTCAAACACACACTGGTACTTCTCCTTCAGCTTAGACTTCAGTCGCTTTTGACAAACTGCAGCAGAAACATCTGAATACACATGAAAAAAAAACAATTAGTGTTTTATAAAGTTCACAAAACAACTTAATTCTCCAAAAGAATCCGGATTGAACCGACACTGATCAACTAGAACTTTACAATGAGCTGTCCAATACTGACTAGAATCACTTTTACCACCAAAACACCTCTGAACATTCAGGACGTGGACGTGAAAAGAACATCTGGGGGTGGAGGTCATTAATCAGTCATCAGTGTGAAGATTTCTTGAAGCTGTTATTAACAGCGTCAAGAAATCTCTTAACGTCGTTAAGAGTTGTAATGATTAGATTGGTGTTGCTTAAACAATGTCAGAGGACGTCTGGACCGACTCTGTGGTCCAGCAGTGGCGCGTTTGTCTTCATATCAGAAGTTTGTCTTCAGCTGACTTCAGGGTCAGAATTAATTTTTAGTTTATGTTCTGCAGCCTCAGAAGCTCTTAAAGTATCTGTTTGAATGTGAATCCCACTTGTCTTTGGGAAGAGTTGGTAAAATAAAAATGTATTTAGTTTACTCATTTAAAGGCTCTGCAAAGTGATTTATTTTATTTCCTCTTCACACATTCACACCCTCTTATTTTAGACTTGTGTCACAAAGTGACAAGAACACACAGATTTTCAGGCCTTCAACTATTTCCAACTCCATCTTCATATAGTTGATCCAAACCACACTATTAGAAAGGATTTGTGATTTTAGTTTGAAGGAATGTTGTCCAGCTGGTCATTGTACATGTTTATATATGATTGAAAGTCTTTAATGTCTCAATACTGACATGCAGTTGTTTTAAAGCAAGGCTGGTTGGAGTTGGACAACAGTGAGGTGACAAGTGACAAACAGTAAATGGTGAAAAGAAGACAAAAGGCGCCGTAGAGAAAAGAAAACTCGGTCAGGACACAGAAACGGGCTGCTGTCAAATATAAGTGTGGGAGTGTCAAGCATTTCAGCACTGGACAGCAACCATTAATAAAAGCTTATCAGCAGCACTACTAACCCTCTTCATCCTCCTCCTTCTCTTCCTTACAAATAATTTATAATAAGAAAGCCTTGTTAGTATAGTGGACAGTGTCTCTGCCTGTCACGCAGAAGACCGGGGTTCGATTCCCCGACAGGCAGACCAGGTGTTTTGTTCAATGGTTCCTGGATGATTGATAACAAGATACGTAACACAAGTAAAACCATCCGTCAGCAGCAGAACTAAGACTTCCATGTATACATGACTGATACCTGGTTAGTTAGTGATCCACAGAGACGAGGACTGTAGGTCAGGATGTCTATAGGTATCCAACAGAGACATCCATACAGACAGGTGGAGGTAAACACTGGGATGGTCACAGGGTGGGACTGCAGGTCAGTGGATCATGGTGGTGACCCCCTGCAGGAGTCCTCACAGTAAAGTACAGTATGTTTAAATATTTACTATGCTTATTTATAGCCAATCAGATCAAACCAATCAAAATAATGAGACCTACATGTGTGGTTGAAATTTATTACATTTACATAGAAAGCTTGTTTTATTACAGGAGTCTGAATGCAGCAGCTTACTTGAAACTAGTTAAAGTAAAGTATATTGTATTTTGATTATAAATACATTGTAAATACATAAATAATTCCTGTCATCATAAACCCCTTAAGAATGACGTATGTACGATCACGAAAAAAGAAAATAAAGTAGGACAACCCTTTGGATTAGAGGTTACAGTAGTTTATTTGCAGCGCTGCAGCATTGTGTTTTTATAGTGATTTGCTGCCACCTGCTGGTCACATAACATATTGCATTTAATAGAATTGCAAATTCTATGAGCTTTCATTACACCTTTACAATATCATCAAAAATAATTATCATTTACAGATGATTATATTCAATTACATTCCGGATGACACCAGGTTTTAAAATTATGTACAGAAAGCTCAGAAAAAAAAATATATGGCATATTACACTGTCAAATTATTAACTTAAACATTTGTTTAACAATTTAACTAATTTACCTGATTATATTAAAGTAAAATTTAAGATTGTTAAGATTTTCTTTAGCGCATATAAAAGAGTAAGTAAAGATTTACTATTGTACAAAGACGTCAGAGATTTTATATAAAACATACGATATTGTATTTCATATATATTATATATTTAACATTATGACATAACTATTACAATCAAATATCTAAATATTTACATAAAGAAATCATTATATTATTAGATCAGCTTTTTTTCCTTTAGTAGCTGTTTTTTTTAAGTGGCTTATTAAAATTCACTCTTGTTAAATGAAAATCATGTTTACGTTCAAAGAAAAGTAAACAGCCAATCAGAAGCAGTGAACTTTTGCCCTGATGGGGTTGGACCACCTTTATACTCCAATACTGAGTTGAAAAATAGTTGTTCTGGTGTTTTACCTCACTACACTAATATTTACTCGCGGAAGTTTGTATATTTTCAAGCTGCTGTGAGAAAACAGAATTTTGTTTTGCTGTGTGCATTTTGTCCTCTGACATTGTTAGAAACACTTTGACAACTAACAACTGGAACATTTTGTCTGTTTGCTTGTTTCCTGTCTCTACTTGTGTTGTGTGTCGTCTTACTTCGTATCACAAACTCTGATTAAACAGATCATTTTTACTGGTTGTATTTTAGTTCTATTTGTTTTGTATGTTTTCAAATCTGTGAGTCCAACCACAGACAAAGACTTTCAAAATACAGGAAACCTGCATGCAGAGCATCAAGTTGCTTCAAACAACTACAAGGGAACGTGCTACAAATGTTCCCTTGGCTGTCTGATCTGACCGGTCATGACGTGTTTAGTCACATGTGGTCCTTCACCTGTCTGGGTGGAGTCCAGAAGGAACTTCAGTTTGAGTCACACAGGATGTGAAACGGGAGCGTAACGAGGATTTCTAGTCTCACCATCCTCACAAACCCCACTGGTGTCAGAAGATTGTTGTGGTCACAGGACTGTCTGTCTGCTCCTTCTGTCAAGTAAAAACTCTTGTTGCTTCGTCAGGACCAACCTGAGTGGAATCATCATGACCTCACTATGACCTCACAGAGTGAAAACCTCCATCACAACACCAAAGAAAGGAAACTACATAATCCATGACACTTTTCTACAACCCTGTGTAATAATCCAGGAGTCTCCTGTTCTGGTTCTTAATTAGCAGAAGATGGTTTCCATCCATCGACCTCTGGGTTATGGGCCAAGCACGCTTCCAGTGCGCCACTCTGCTGTGCATTCAGGGTTGTCCCTGACTTTGGAGGACGCCGTCTTACCCCTTTGACCAGTGACTGGGGAAACCTGAAGTTGACAAAGAGCCAGTCCTCCAGAGCAAATCAAAATCCTGTGTTTATTCCTGTTCTTCTTTCTCTGTCTCCCAGCTCAACACGACTTTCCCAGACTGGAAGTGTTCCTTTCCTGAACTCTTTCACTGGACGTTCAGCTCCAGTAAACATGCACCTGAGTTCCTTCATAGTTCCCGTCTCTGTTTGTTGCTGTATGAGCTTTCATCATTATTCTCTAAGTATGGAAATATAGAGACACGTAATAGAAGGAATTTTCATCAATATGTGGATTTTATTTTTAATTCCACGTTAACATCTGACAGCAGACAAAACTTTGTGTTGCATCTGAATCTGCAACGTTAAAACTCAACTCATCAACATCTGTCTCATCTAACTGCCGACTAAACTGCCACCTGCAGTCTCAACACGCCAATAAAAATCCACTTTCCCTTCCACCATCCTTGATCCAAATATTTTTGTCTACGGTAGGTTTAAATCTCCGTCACAAGTGCAGCAGATGCCAAGTGGACCCTCACCTACAACGTTGTTCATCAACCAGTTTGTCCTATTAGCTGTCAGGCTGGAGTCCAGATGTGTCAGTACACTTGTTAGGTCTTGTGAAAGCTTTCTATTTGTGCTCCACTAAGTTTTGATTGTGGAATACTTCTCCACCTTGAACCTCCGGAATCACTTCTGTAGCAGCTTGAACCTCCTCCACCATCTGCTCCACGACGAGCTTCAACCTCCTTCTGCTTATTTGGGATATCAGCTGCACAAACCTCCACTTACTGGCCTTTTTAAAGAGAAAAAGCCACCAACAGCTGCCTAATAAAGCCTCCGAACCTTCAGGAACATCAGACATTCTACAACTTGTCCTTTATACTGAGATCGTAGTTCAGGTATATGTGATATTATTTATTTTCTTATTGCACACACGCTATTATTTCATTTTATTTTCACCTTATTTCTGTCTCCACTCGGGTTTCTCTTAAAGAGAAGTTCATCTGTGCTGCAGCTCATTCTGGTTGTGACATAACTGGTTAAATGAGAAACTTCTGACATTTTCCTTTGTGTTCCTGGTGAAAATGAGGACAAATTTATGTGTCTGCAGGGATCCAGAAGCTCAACCTGGAGCTCTGTGCTGCTGAGAGCTGTGATCCTGACACACTGAGGGGAAAACTGTGAAATGATGAAGAACAAAAGAGACAATGTGAGTAAAAGATTAGTCTGATGAAATCTAAGTCGCTGGTCTCGTGCACACTCAGTGGATGTGACCAGTGTTGTCAGGTGGAGGAGTTGTCAGTGGTATTCCCAGAAAGCTGCATTGACACAGCAAAGGTGAACAAGAGTTAATCCTGGAGTGTTGTTTCCTGGATGGAGGCAGTTCAGGACACAGAAGGACTGAACAGTGATGCCATGGTGGTCGTGTTTCTGTCAAACTATCGTCTTCTAACTTTTCACATGTTACATCTGGTCCAGGTGGTTTGATGTCTCGTCACAGGGATGCAACATGAGAGAAGCTTGTTGGTTCCTGGTTTGCAGTCAGCTCGTCTGTCTACATCATCAGCTGCTGCAGACTAGATCGTATCACACCTGGACCCCACAGTGGTCACCTGGTGGTGTCCATTTATGTGCTCATGTGTTCTGGAGGCCTGATTCTGGAGGTGAGGTTTCTGATGGAGGCCAGGAGGAGGAGGAGGAGCATTTACTCTTTAGTGGAGACAGAACTGATGTAGAAAAGGACAAAAATAAAAATACCAAAAATAAAACCAGAACAGCTAAATTCAGCTGCAAGTGGTGAACGTTGGGGTCCAAACAGAATCACTGCAGTTCACAGCTGAATGTCTTCAGCCAGTCGACACTTTAGGTCGTAGAAACAACTGAAGTCTTGTGTAAGTTTATGAAATGTTAGTTTGTATCTCAGTGAGTTCATTAAATATTGACGTGTGTGAGTTGGTGACGATCTGTGGTTGACACTTACAGAGGATCTCAGAGCAGCTGTCAGCACAAGTTTGGTTAAGTTTGGATCAAATATTTGATCTGTGATCAAACATCTTTACAGATGTCCCAAAAAGCATCTCTCTTGAAATAAAGACAATCCTACCAGTATGTTAAAAGTTGATTTGCACCAGTCTAAACTACATTTACAGTTTTTATCATTCAAATCTGGATGTCATAAGTTTCAGAGTCAAAATGTGAACACATGACTCAAATATTCATCAGTGTGAATAATAACAGTTTTTACTCTGCAGAACTTTACTGCAGATACCCAGAATTTAACTTCATCACATCAAGAATATAATAATGGTGTCGTCCTTCATTTGTTGTAAGAAAATGAGTTTAGTTCTGCTTTGATTTGGATCCCTCCATCATTAATTTTATACACAATATCTGCTCAAGTTTGTGGCTATTTGTTTTTTATTTGCATGTGATTTCAATTTTAGCAAACACTTAAATATGTATTTATTTACACAAACTCACATATACAAACTGTCTCATTGAAGCATCAATAGTCAAACTGTCTTGTAAAGAACAAGTCAAGAGCATTGTACGAAAGTAGGAAAGTAGGAAAGTGTAAAAAATATGAATGCATTTAAACATAAATACTAAAATAAAGTAAAATATATCTAAACAACAAATAGTCATGAACATTTTGATTATGTATCTACAGTGTGATAAATAACAACAGTTTACCAACAGCTGAATATAGAATATAGCACATAGATGTAGTTGTTGCTCTGGATTATTGCACATTATTTTTTTTATTTTTATTTTTTTTTTTTAACCCTTGTTTGCACATATATTTATGGTTGATACCATGTTGGTATAACCGGAGTTGTATATATGCATTTTAATCTGGTAACCAAGGGTGTTTTGTGTGTGTGGGTGAGTGTGTGCAAGTGTGCTACCTTCACCAGCCCTCGTAACAGTCAAACTTATATTTTTATTGATCCCTGGAGAAATCAAACAAGATAAGAGTAAAGGGAGAGTCGAAGAGAGGGGTGTAAATGTTCTGCAGAGGAGGGCTAGAGTCACCGGGTGTGGAGAGTGGAGAGAAAGAGAGCAGGAGAGAGAGACAAGACAGTGGTGGTGCAGTTTGGTGTCTGTGTTGTAATATTTGTCAAGAAGTTTATAATGTGTTGTTTAAGGGGTAAAAGGTGGACACAAGACAATCAATCGGTATAAGCAAAAAAGAAAAAAAAGAAAAAGAAAACAGAGGAAAATAGAGGAAAAAGGAGGAGGAGTTTCTTATTTACAATCACATTTCTGATCGTTTGAGCGTTGGGGGGGTGCTGGAGGCAGTATTGAGTAGTCATATATAATACCTACATACATACATACACATACATATGTGGACATGTATGCTGTTATCTAGTACATATTCTTTATACATTGTAAACAGAGCAACTCAATTTGTACCTCAATGCACAATGCACACACACACACACACACACACCCGTATACATACACCCAGCAATGATCCGTGTGTTGACCTCGAAGCATTATGTATGTAAGATACATGTGCATCAGTAAGTAGTTATTCATACATATTAATATACTCTGATACAATCATGTGCACCTGTGCTTTTTAGTTTCATGTGCATTGCATATACATATATCCTGTATTTGTCCATATATATATATATATATATATATATATACCCATACATCAATAAATACACATATAGAAATGCATATACATATATCCTGTATTTGTCCATATATATATATATATATATATATATATATATACCCATACATCAATAAATACACATATAGAAATGCATCTTCATATACACAGCAACATATAAACACCTAGTGCAAACTTATATATATCTATATATATGCATACATACAAACACACATACATACCCACATATACACATCCGCACATGTACACACACACACACACACACACACACACACACACACACACACCTCCACATGTGTACTCCCATGCACACACACACACACACACCTCCACATGTGTTTGCACACACCCACACCCACGTCCACATGTGTACGTACACACACATGCACACACACACACGCACGTGCACAGACACATATACCCACACACACACACGTGTACTCTCACGCACACACACACACACACACGTGTACATGCACACGCACACCCACACATACACACACGTGTACGCCCCCCCCCCCCCACACACACACACACACCCACATACACACACGTGTACGCACACCCTACCCCCCCCCCCCCCCCCCCCACTCACACACACACACACTCGTGTAAATGCGCACACACGTACACGCATGCACACCGACAACATGGAAACCCATATATATATATGGTAATACCTACATACTCATAATTCTTTGTGCACACAAATACATACATATACATACATACATATTGCACATTATTAAGAGTCCACATCAACCCACTGACTCCAAGTGTCTGACACTCAGAGGAAAGAGCTGTACAGTACTGTACTCCAAGATATTTGTAATCCTCAACGATGTCCACGCTGACCCCCAGGATGGAAACAGGGGTCACCTGGGGTCATGTCAAAGTTGCAGTTGTCTCTGATCCTTCAGCTTCCTCTTGAACTCCGTTTTCCCAGCTGACTGAACCATGAATGTCTACAGTTAAATGTTGTGTAACCTGACTTTACAAGCACATAATGCACACATAATCAGTGTTGTGTCTTGGAGTCACTGGGTGGTTCAGGTCTTGAACTGACACCCTGGTCCAGGTGACCAGACCAAGGCTGATCTGTCGTGGACCTGTGTCCGAGTGGGATCTTCTCCACCTCTGCTCTCCCCATCTCAGCCAGAGCCACCTGGATGCTGTAAAAACCTTTCCAATGAGGATTACTGGAAACCTGAGAGGGAGAAAACTGCACAAATTTAAAATAAAATTAGACAGATAAATAATACTTCAGAGGAGAGAATTATATGTTCAATGCAACAGTTCTGACCATTTTTCCATGTAGCAGACCTGCTTCTGGGATTTTCTGACTGTTTTCATTTACTGATATTTTGCTCGTTCACTGGATGACTCTGTTGGACTTGTGGATTCGTAACTCTGCTGGATTTCTACTCAGATTCCTTGAATTTCAGACAAAGTTTGTTAATGACTCTGATTCTGTTTTGGTTTCTGCTCTATAATTTTGTGGAAAATGTATCTCAAGTTACTGCTTGTATCTTACCACGGTCTGCTTTTGGATTTGTATTTTCACACACAACCTTAACACTTTTCTAAATATTTTTAAAATATTTTCCAAATTTGCAAACTTAATTGTGTTTTTTAGATTTGATGTAACAGACCGAGACAAATGTGAACATCATTTAGAATAGGAAAGAAAACTACATTTTATTCAAACGCTTTTGTCACTAACAAAAATTTAAATTGTGGTGTGTATTTTTATTCAGTCCCCTGAACACAAATGCACCATCGTGGTGAGGAGATGTTTTTGTTCAGCAGGGACAAGGAAGCTAGTCAGGTTTGATGGGAACATGGATGCAGCTAAATAATTCAATTCAATTCAATTCAATTTTATTTATATAGCGTCTATTACAACACAAGTTGTCTCTAGGCGCTTTCCAGAGACCCAGAACATGACCCCCAAGCAACTATTACATAAACAGCGGCAGGTAAAAACTCCCCTAGTGGAAGAAAAACCTTAAGCCAAAGAGTGGCAAGGAAAAACTCCCCTTTAAGAGGGAAGAAACCTTGAGCAGGACCTGGCTCATGAGGGGGGACCCTCCTGCCGAAGGCCAGCTGGGTAGAGCAAGAAATAAGAAAGAATAGAGACATAGAGACACCGTCAAAGGTACAAGACAGGATACATTAGTAACTGTCCTTGGTAGTCCAATTAGACTTCTGTGAATATGGGTGATATATGGATAGACGGTGATACAAGGGGATGAGGACTGCAGGTCGGGATGTCAGCAAGTATCCAACAGACATCCATACAGACAGGTGAAGACAGACACTGGGATGGTCAGAGGTGGAACTGCAGGTGAGCAAGCAGCTCCTGAGGCTCTGGTCCGCAGGACATGCAAAGAAGAGGAAAAGAAGGGCCAGACAAGCACAAAAAACTACCAGAACAATGGACCACAATTAAGTTTAAGGGATATTGTTAATAAATGAGGGTTGAGGTGAAGAAGAGACAGAGAAGGCAAAGAGAAACAGAGAAGGTGAAAGGCACCACTCAGTGGATCATGTTGGTGCCCCCCTGCAGCATAGGCCTATAACAGCATATCTACACCGAAGCTATGTTTAAAATGAGCTGCTCTAATCTGGTCCTGTAGCTGCAGCTTTGACTACTGGCCCTGACACATTAAGGTACTAAATGTACACTAACTATATGCTTTATTAAACAGAAATGTTTTAAGTTTAGTTTTAAAGGTGGAGGTGGTATCAGCCTCCTTAACCCAAACTGGAAGTTGGTTCCAGAGTGATGGTGCCTGATAACAGAAAGCCCGTCCTCCAAATCTACATTTGGATACTCTAGGAACTACGAGTAAACCTGCACCCTGAGAACGGAGAACTCTGTTAGGAACGTACGGTACTATCAGGTCTTGCAAATATCGCGGCGCTAGGCCATTTTGGACTTTATATGCCAGTAATAAAATTTTGAATTGGATTCTAAATTTTACAGGGAGCCAATGGAGGGAAGCTAAAACTGGAGAGACGTGGTCTCTCTTGTTGATTCCTGTCGGCACTCGCGCTGCTGCATTTTGGATCAGCTGGAGGCTGTTCAGAGAATTACTTGGACATCCAGCCAACAACACGTTACAGTAATCTAGTCTAGAAGATACGAACTGCATGAATTAGTTTTTCGGCATCACTCTGCTGAGAGGATGCTCCTAATCTTTGCGATATTACGGAGGTGGAAAAACGCAGTTTTACAAACCTGATTAATATGCTGTTTAAATGACAAATCCTGATAGAATATAACGCCTAAGGTTTCGCACAGTTTTACTGGAGGCCATCGCAAGACCATCTAATCCCTTCCTAAGCTGTTTGGGACCACAAACAACAACTTCTGTTTTATCAGAATTTAGTAGCATAAAATTTCTGGACATCCAGTCCTTGATGTCCTTAATACACATCTGAAGTTTGTCTAATGGTTCTGTTTCATCTGGCTTCATAGACAGATACAGCTGCGTATCATCAGCATAACAATGAAAATTAATGCCATGGTTCCGGATAATACTTCCCAAGGGCTGCATGTATAAACTGAACAGGATTGGCCCTAGCACTGAACCCTGCGGGACACCATAGCAGACCCTCGTCTGTACGGAAGAAACCTCATGAACATGAACAAACTGGAATCTATCAGACAGATATGATTTAAACCAATCTAGAGCTGTCCCTTTAATCCCAACAACATACTCTAGCCTCTGCAGTAAAATGCTGTGATCTATAGTATCAAAAGCAGCGCTGAGGTCCAGCAGAACCAGTATGGACACTAACCCATTATCTGAGGCCATAAGAAGGTCATTCGAGACTCGAACCAGTGCTGTTTCTGTGCTATGATGCATTCTGAACCCTGACTGAAAAATTTCAAATAGATCATTTCTATACAAATGCTCACACAGCTGGCTTGCAACTACCCTTTCCAGAATTTTAGAGATAAATGGAAGGTTGGAAATTGGTCTATAGTTAGCTAAAATGTCTGGGTCAAGAGAGGGTTTTTTTAAGTAATGGTTTGATTACTGCGACTTTAAAAGCCTGTGGTACATATCCTAAGACTAGGGACAAGTTGATCTGTTTCAGTATTGTCGGTCCAATAAGAGAGAAAACATTTTTGAGTAGTCGAGTAGGGATTGGGTCTAACAGACACGTGGATGATTTAGATCCATTGACGACTGAGGTCAGCTCAGAGAGGTCAACAGGAACAAAACAGTCTAGAGTCAGGTCAGGTTTTTATACACTATTAGACTATCTTTCCATGCATAATAAATATCTACAGACCTACTAGAGTACCACTTTCTTTCCATTTTACGCACTTTCTGTTTTAACATACAAACATGTGAGTTAAACCAGGGAGTTAAGCTCCTATGGTTAGAGACCCTCTTTCTCAAAGGAGCAACTACATCTAAAGCTGTGTGCAACACATCTGCAGTGCTACCAACAAGGAAATCAACGTCTGCAGAGGTAGAACCGAGGTCACAGCCCTCAACTGCTTCACTATGTTCCACTGTAAGAAGATGAAGAGCAATGGCCTCCCTAAATTTAGTGATAGCTTTATCGGATAGACACCTGCTAAAGTAATTCCTCCTATTATGCGTAACGTTGACAATGTTGAATTCAAACGTTATTAAATAGTGGTCGGATAGGAGGGAGTTTACATGTGACACTAACAGATTATCAAGTTCTACACCGTAGACGAGGACCAGATCAAGAGTATGATTAAGACAATGCGTCGGTTCGTTAACTTTTTGTAAAATCCCCATCGATTCTAGAAGAGAATCAAAAGCCAACTTAAGACTGTCGTTGTCAACATCCATATGAATGTTAAAGTCGCCCACTATGATGACTTTATCTGTACTGATCAATAAACTAGATAAGAAATCTGAGAACTCAGACAGAAACTCCAGATAAGCTCCAGCAGGAGGCCGGTAAACTACCACCAACAAGACTGGCTTCTCTTTTTTCCAGCTCGGCAGTTTTAAGCTAAGCGTGAGGCTTTAAAATGTATTATAATCGCATTTAGGTTTGGATTTTATTGTAAGACTGGAGTCGTAGATCGCCGCTACTCCTCCACCTCGACCTGTGATTCGAGGAATATGATAATTAAAGTAACTGGACGGCGTCGATTCATTTAAACTAACAAACTCTTCCTCTTGGAGCCACGTTTCTGTTAGGCAGAAAATGTCACTCCGGGTCTCAGTAATTAGATCGTTTACTAATAGAGACTTGGAGCTTATATATATATATATATATTTATGTATATTTAGTAATCCGCATCTAATTGTTTGGTCTTTAGTTCGCACTAAATGCGTATTTGTTTTTATTTTTACAAGGTTATTTTGGTTAACGCCTCTATTACGTCACGCTTGGTGAAGATTTGGAGGACGGGGAATCAATACTAAATCTATTTTACTTGGCACCTCGTTAGAATCTCCAATTACATCATTTACTTCTACCTTTTTATTGGCAGGCGATAGTCCTCGAGAAGCAGCAGAGAAGCGTGTAAGACTGCAGCTCTGCACCCCGGCCTGTGGTACAGGACAGTCCTGTGACTGGGATGAAATGATGTGACAGAAGGATGTACATCTTTTCATTTTCTATGTCAAAATGTTTAATTTATTCCGTGAGTGTTTTGTCAGGTCACCTGTTGCATGATACAAAGATTTAACTCAGATTCCTCAATGATCATCAGATTTCCATCACTATCATATTAAAGTTGTTAAAACTGAAATGTCCAACTCAACAAACAAGTGATGAAGGATAATATTAGACTTTGTTATCCAGTTCTAGTCTTTGGTCTTCCTCTGAGTGTCTTTCTTTGCAGTTCAGCCTCGTCATCCTTTTATTAATTTATTCACTCTCTCTCCTCTGTACATGTCCAAACCATCTCAGTCCGGCCTCTCTCACGTTATCTCCAAAACATGGAACATGTGCTGTCCTTCTGGTGTAATCATTCCTGATCCTGTCCATCCGCATCGTTCCCAAAGAGAACCTCAACATGTGAACCTTGGACATTTCCATCTCGGGTCTTTCTTGTGTGTCAGTGTCTAAACCATAAAATATTGCAGGTCTCTCCACCGTCTTCTACACCTTTCCTTTCATTGCTTTCATTGTAATTTGAGATATTTTTATTTAATTGTTGGAAATTCCTAAATTGTAAATTTCTATATTTAAAAAAAAATCTTGTATAAAAGTTGAAATTACATGAATGAACATTTGTATTGGTCTCTATATCCATGTTCACGCTGACGGCCCAAATGCAATTTTCAGCATTTTGGTCATGGAGCTTAGCGTAATTCTACCGACTGGAAAAGATGATGCACATCAGTCTGTTACCAGATCTGCTCTTGTGCTCTCAGATGTTTACCAGGATGTGCTTTTTATTTTTGTTTTGTTTTTTTGTCCCTTTTGTTTGCACATATATTATTGGTTAATACCAAGTTTGGTAGAACCCAAGTGCTATATATATGCATTTTAATCTTGCAACAAAAGGCTTTTACAAAAAAGGGGAATAGAGAGCAACAAAATAGATGTGAAGAGCATATAGAAGATTAAGACGTCAAGGATTGTGTGTGTGTGTGTGTGTGTGTGTGTGTGTGTGTGTGTGTGTGTGTGTGTGTGTGTGTGTGTGTGTGTGTGTGTGTGTGTGTGTGTGTGTGTATTACTCCTTAAAAGGAAAAAGGTGTTTATTGGACACTAGATTCAATACAATATTTATATGCAAAATGTTGCATATTAACCATATTACCCAGAATGTTGGGAAAACATGTGAAATGAAAACAATTATTGCAGTTTATGAACATTTATTCACAATATATTCAGTGAGACATTTTGAAATGAAAAGAATTGGCGCATTTCAGTGTTGCAGCCAAAATTCACGTACGGTCGTCGTAAACAGAAAAACTGAAACAGCATAAGGACAATACTAGTTATTTGGAATAGTCTAAAACTAATCTATGAAGGTTTCAGTGTAGTTGTCTCTGGCGGTTGCTGGAGAAAAGCAGTTAGGAAGGAACTAGTCTGGGAGGGAAAGAACAATTCACTGTTTGTGTACAAGGACGTAGAAGTGTATAAGAACTGTGTGTAAGAATATCGAGGTGGACTCAAATGTAAAGCTTAATAAACTTTATTAACGGAGCTCTCCTGTTCCGTATTTATTTAACACAGATAATTCCTACAACAATAACTAATTCCATCCAGTGATGAGACTCCAACATGGCTCATCTACGGACCAACGGAAGACATTTGAACTTTGGAAGTGTCTAAAAAGTGTATAAAAGCAACTGTTGTACAGGAGTCTTTGTTCAGTCACTGCAACCAGACTGAGATTTATCTAAGTGTCTTAAAGACAAACCAACACTCATGTGACCACATCATAAACAGTTTAATATTGTTCAGTTATCCACAAAACCACCTCACTGAGCTGCAGTCTGGACTCCAGATGCTGAAACAGCTTTGGACAGAGGAAAACAGCTGCTTATATTTGATATTTTACAGAAATATAGATTTGGAAGAAGTTGTATTCATGGACAAAGCAAAAATAAAAAAAATGTTTTTAAAAATCCTTTTTCAAATCAGTTTTCTTGACTCACTGAATAATTAAGTGTGAAAACGAGAAGTGAAAACAAGGTTACAGACGACGTCAGGAGGTTCTGTCCAGTTCTTCTCAGTCTAGGAACCATATAAGCACATTACTGTTGTTGATTTCTGCTTCTACTGACAAATGGACATAAATATCATTCAGATTCATTCAGAACCATTTGACAAAGAGAGAGATATGTAGAGACTGAACTATCTGTCCAACAGAGACAGTTTCTCTGACAGGAGGAGACTCCTGATACTAAACCAAACACAGAGACGCTGAAGAACCAGAACTGGAACAGAACCCAGGATAAAGAGGTTCAGTGAACGTGGTGTTGAAGGTGTGGAGGTGGATCAGTCTGTCAGAGGAGATGCTGTAGAAAGACAGAGTTCCAGCAGGAACGTCCACATACACAGCTACTCTGTCAGAGACTGAGGAAGAGGAGGAGGAAGATGTTCTTCTTTTATTGTGCCAGACAGAGTACCGACCATCATCAGAACAGTCCAGACTCCAGGAATGATTGTTCCCTCCAAACACACAGTCAAGAGGGATTCCTTTCCTTCTGATTCTTCTGTAACTCACTGATATACAAACATCTCCGCTCCTCTGGACCTCCCAGTAACAGCGACCAGTCAGAACTTCTCTACACAGAAGCTGATGATAGAAATCAAACCTGTCTGGATGATCAGGATACGACTGATCCTCCTCCACATACGTCATCTTCCTGTTGTTGTCAGACAGTTTGATGTGTTTGTTGACTGTGTTTGTGTCGATGGAGAGTTGACAGGAATCTGATGGAGAGAACAAACACCACCCAGCTGCAGTTATTATTGATCTGTCATTGATCATCGATGGACTCATGAATGAGTGATGTGACAGTGTGAAGATGGTTGAATGTGTGAATGAAATCAAAACACACTTACACTTCCTCAGACCTGGTCTCAACCATCGTGGTCCAGCAGGCTCCACCCTGAAAGGAGGAGGGGGGTCAGACCAGCACAGTCTCTCTCAGCAAACATGGACATTTCATGGCTCTCACACACACATTGTTCTACACTGATGAACCGTCCCACACTCAGACCCATGCATCTCTAAAGTCCTGTCCTGTGGTCGTCACATTCCAGCACAATTTGAAGTGGTTCTTTTCATTTGGTTTCATCTGTGTTGAACCAGGAGGAGGAGGAGACCACGTCATGGATGAGTGAAGGTGCAGCTGCTGTTGTGCTGTGATGGGCCTGAAAACCTCACTGCTGTGGTTCTAGTATGTTTACTGAGTCATGACTGTCACGTCCGTAGCCAGACACCGCTCTTATTTTGAAACCTGGACTGGCTCGTCTACAACTTCCCTTTTGTTAGCTTCTCACCTGCACCTCATCTACCAATCAGCCCCACTATAATAACACCCCCACCCTTTACCCCCTGCCGGATTGTCTTCCTTCCACTAGCCTTCTGAGAGATTTTCCTCGTGCTTTTTGCTCCTCGTTTCAGGAACTCTTGTTGGTTGTCTGATTTTGATTTTGACTGGATCCTGAACCCCACTTCCCGGGGACCCCCCGTAGTCCAATAAAGTTGTGTTTGCCTGAGAGCCGTATCCCTTGCCTTGTGGTTCCTGCTACTGAGTCCTTCCCCGGTGTCCGGTCGTTACAGTACAATCCGGCCATGACGGACTCAGCGGGAACAGATCCCATCCGGGAGGCAATTCAAAACCAAGGCCGGCGACTAAACCAGCAAGAGCAGGAATTGGCTTCTCTCGCCTCAGTGATTCAACAGCTGGGTGTTCAGCAGGGACAGGGTCTCTCCTCCTTGGGGGCCCTAGTGGCCTCCCTCGTAGATCAGGTCAACCGGATGCAATCCACTCTGTCTGCTCCCCCATCTGTTTCGGCCACAGCCACTCCACCGGCTCCACCGCCCTCCGGGACCAGGTATCCAGTTCATGAGCCCCGGGGCATCCAGATTGAGAGGTATGACGGGGATTCTTCAACTTGTCGATCATTTCTGGTGAACTGTTCCCTTCTGTTTGAACTGAACCCTCTCTCCTATGCTTCGGAGCGAGTGAAGGTGGCCACCGTCATTACACACTTGACGGGTCGGGCACGAGAATGGGCCACGGCTGAATGGGAGAAGGGATCCACCATCTGTGGCACATTTCTGGAGTTTTCGGCTGCTCTCCGCAAAGTGTTTGATCATACGACCCCGGGACGGGAAGCAGCTCGACGCCTGTTCAACCTCAAACAGGGGAGAGGACGCGTGGCAGATTATGCGATCCAGTTCCGCATTTTGGGTGCCGACAGTGCATTGAATGACCACTCGCTTATGGACGCTTTTCACCATGGCCTCTCCGAGGAGGTTAGAGACCACCTAGCCCCCCTGGATCTGCCCGCTGACTTGGATTCCCTAATTGCTCTCGCTACAAAGATTGACAACAGGCTGCATGAAAGACGGCGAGAGCGATTTATGCGGCACAGTTCGTGCGACGCCAGGGGGCAGCCACCCCTTCTGCCTGGTGGTGCTCGGCAGCCCTCTGCCGCCTCGTATACGCCCCCCCCAGGCGCGGGGGGCCAGGAGGAGCCGATGCAGGTTGGGCGGGCCCACTTGTCTCCCGAAGAGCGCCAGCGGCGTGTGCGGGAGGGGCGCTGTATTTATTGTGGTCAGCTCGGTCACTTCCTGGCTTGCTGCCCGGTAAAAGACCAGGCTCATCAGTAGGCAGGAGGCTACTGGTGAGCCAAGCCATCTTCGACTCCTCAGCCTCTCGTTCCCTGATGGCTGCCCACCTTTTCACACCCACTCGCGCCCTGGATCTCACTGCGTTCATTGACTCTGGCGCTGATGCCAGTTTTATCGACGGCGTTTTAGCTAAGCAGCTAAAGTTGGAGACAGAAGAACTGCTTCACCCCCTCGTGGCCAACGCTCTAGATGGAAGACGGTTGTGTCGTGTCACCCATCGCACCAAGCCTGTGGGACTCCGAGTGTCAGGTAACCACACCGAATACATCTGCCTTCATCTGTTTGATTCACCACAGTTTCCTGTCATTTTGGGTCACCCCTGGCTTAGACGGCATAACCCACAGATTGACTGGGTCACGGGAAAGATCCAGAATTGGAGCGATTTCTGTCTGGCTACCTGCTTAACCTTTGCTTCTTCCTTGGTCCCTGAGGAGCATTCAGAGCCCCCGGACCCCTCTGTGGACCTCCCCAGCATACCCCCCGTCTACCATGACCTTAGGGCAGTTTTTAGCCGGGCTCGGGCAACATCGCTCCCCCCTCATCGGCCCTATGACTGTGCCATCGAGCTTCTCCCTGGGGCCCCCCTTCCCAAGGGGCGGCTTTATTCCCTCTCTGCTCCTGAAAAGGAGGCCATGGATAACTACATACAGAGCTGACTGGCTACAGGTATCATCCGACCTTCGTCTTCTCCAGTGGGGGCGGGCTTCTTCTTTGTCGAGAAAAAGGACAAGACCCTTCGCCCCTGCATTGATTTCCGTGGACTGAACAACATAACTGTCAAGAACAGGTATCCCCTTCCTCTTCTTTCTTCTGCATTTGAACAATTGCAAGGTGCCACTGTGTTCACTAAATTGGACCTAAGGAACGCGTACCATCTGGTCAGAGTTCGGGAGGGGGACGAGTGGAAGACAGCCTTCAACACACACAGTGGCCACTACGAATATCTGGTGATGCCTTTTGGCCTGACTAACGCCCCAGCTGTTTTCCAGGCCTTGGTCAATGATGTGCTCAGAGACATGCTCCATCAGTTTGTGTTTGTCTACTTGGATGACATCCTGATCTTCTCCAAGTCCATACAGGAGCACCAGAATCACGTGCGCCAAGTGTTGCAACGACTCCTGGAAAACCAGCTATATGTTAAGGCAGAAAAATGCGAATTCCATGTCCCCACTGTGTCATTCCTGGGTTTTGTCGTGTCTGCAGGCAATATCCGTATGGACCCACAAAAGGTCAGTGCCGTGACAGAGTGGCCCAAGCCCACCTCCCGAAAGCGCCTGCAGGGCTTTTTGGGTTTCGCTAACTTTTACAGGCGGTTCATACGGAACTTCAGCATCATTGCTGCCCCTCTGCATGCACTGACATCTCCCAGCACCCGCTTTGCGTGGTCTGCCGCTGCAGAAGGGGCCTTCCTAACCCTCAAACGGCGATTCTGCTCTGCACCTATCCTCACCCTTCCCGACCCGGGGCTGCAATTCATAGTGGAAGTGGATGCCTCTGATGTGGGGGTGGGAGCTGTCCTTTCCCAACGGTCCAGACTCGACAACAAGGTTCACCCATGTGCTTTCTTTTCGAAGAAATTATCGCAGGCAGAGAGGAACTACGATGTAGGGAACCGTGAGCTGTTAGCCCTGAAGTTGGCGTTGGAGGAATGGCGCCATTGGCTGGAAGGGGCTACTCAGCCCTTTCTGGTTTGGACAGATCACAAAAATCTGGAGTACATCCGCTCTGCCAAGCTACTCAACCCCAGACAGGCCCGGTGGGCTCTGTTTTTTACTCGGTTTAACTTCTCCCTCTCATACCATCCAGGTTCCCGGAATGGCAAGCCTGATGCCCTCTCGCGACAGTTTGACCCTGATTCCCCTGCTTTCCCGCCTCCTGCCGTTTTGCCTCCCACCTGTGTTGTTGGGGCAGTTACCTGGGAGCTGGAGGAGGAAGTAAGGCGCGCTCTCAGGGGGGTGCAGATCCCAACGGACTGCCCGGATAATCGGCTGTTCGTAACCATCCCGCTGCGTTCTCGGCTCATCCACTGGGCTCATACATCTAGGCTCACATGCCACCCGGGTATTGGACGGACCCTGAGTTTCCTCAGACAGCGGTTCTGGTGGCCATCCATGGCAAGAGAGGTGAGGGAGTATGTTGCTGCCTGTCCTGTTCGATCTCAGAGCAAGCCTGCCCGCCGTTCCCCCATGGGACTCCTGCACCCTTTGCCCACCCCCCGACGCCCCTGGTCCCACATATCCATTGACTTTGTCACTGGTCTCCCAGTCTCTGAAGGTAACACCGTTATCCTCTCTATAATTGACCGCTTCTCTAAGATGGCCCACTTTGTCCCCCTTCCCAAACTCCCCTCTGCCAAGGAGACGGCGGAGGTCCTGCTATCCAACGTTTTCCGGCTCCACGGTCTCCCTCAGGATGTGGTGTCAGACCGGGGCCCTCAGTTTACATCAAAGTTCTGGAGGGAGTTCTGTACCCTCATTGGGGCCACCACAAGTCTCTCTTCAGGATACCACCCCCAGTCGAATGGTCAGACGGAGAGATACAACCAGGAGCTTGAGACGGGCCTGCGTTGATAACCTCACAGAACCCCTCCAGCTGGTGTAAACAACTGCTGTGGGTTGAGTATGCTCATAACTCTTTGCCTGTTTCTGCTACAGGGTTGTCACCATTCCAGTGTGTCTTTGGATACCAGCCCCCTCTCTTTCCAGAACTGGAGCGGGAGGTGAGGGTCCCCTCTGCCGCGGCTCTTGTCCGCCGATGCCACATCACGTGGAGGCGGGCCAGAGCCGCTCTACTTCGTGCCTCTGGGAGATACAAGAGACAGGCTGATTGTCGGCGGTCGCCCGCGCCGGTCTATCGAGTGGGTCAGAAGGTCTGGTTCTCCACTCAAGATCTACCCCTACGGGAGACGTCCCGCAAACTGGCTCCCAGGTTCATTGGGCCTTTTCCCATCTCCAAAGTGGTCAACCCTGCAGCTGTCCGGCTGCGCCTTCCTCGCACCATGAAGATCCACCCTACATTCCATGTCTCCCGAGTCAAGCCGGCAAGGGCGAGCCCTTTGGTACCCGTCTCCAAGCCTCCCACTCCTCCACAGATGATTGCAGGCCAGCCGGTCTACGCAGTGCGGCGGTTGTTGGCCATTCGTAAGAAAGGCCGGGGCTATCAGTACCTGGTTGACTGGAAGGGGTATGGTCCCGCAGAAAGGTCCTGGGAGCCCGCTCGTAACATCATGGATCCCTCCCTTGTGGCGGATTTCCATCGCCGGCGGCCACAGGACCCTTGCCCGTCGGGTGCCGGTCCTTAAGGGTGGGGTGCTGTCACGTCCGTAGCCAGACACCGCTCTTATTTTGAAACCTGGACTGGCTCGTCTACAACTTCCCTTTTGCTAGCTTCTCACCTGCACCTCATCTACCAATCAGCCCCACTATAATAACACCCCCACCCTTTACCCCCTGCCGGATTGTCTTCCTTCCACTAGCCTTCTGAGAGATTTTCCTCGTGCTTTTTGCTCCTCGTTTCAGGAACTCTTGTTGGTTGTCTGATTTTGATTTTGACTGGATCCTGAACCCCACTTCCCGGGGACCCCCCGTAGTCCAATAAAGTTGTGTTTGCCTGAGAGCCGTATCCCTTGCCTTGTGGTTCCTGCTACTGAGTCCTTCCCCGGTGTCCGGTCGTTACAATGACGCCTCACAGCTGTGAACTGCATCTGTCAGCTCTGCTGCAGCACCAGATGAGCTGCAGCAACTTGATCTGCTGAAAGACCTCTGGTCAAAGCCAGAGAGCCACAAAGATGATGTTCACAGCAGCACCGTGAAGAGTCCAGCACACTGATGTTCTTCTACGTCCAGACGGCTACTGTTTCATCTGCAGAGAGAAGATGTGATCAGTGTCAGAGACTGACACCTCTGGAAAACATCCTGGAGATGAAAGTTCTTCTGGTTCCAGCTGGGATCATTGGGATCCAGTGTTTTTAGTGTGGGACACAGGTGATGGGCAGTGATGACCAACATCAGAACTCCAGAGGCAGGTATCTGTGTGCTCCGTCAGTAAGGATCATCTCAGTAACTGTGGAGCTCAGAGGATTGTTGAAGTTTGCTCTGGTGGCTTCATCTACCAGATGAAACACATCACGTTCCTCACGCTGTTCTTTGGAAGTGTCGGAGCAGTCGGAGAGCCGCTCCATGATTATTATCTCAGAGGAGGCAGAAGCTGACAGAGCTTTACACAACGACAGATGTGAGTGAAGGACAGAGACGTCCTCCTCCATCAGATACCGTGAGTCTGCAGCAGCTGTGTCCATACCTGAGAGTGTCCAGTCTCCAGCGTGGATCCTCCAGTCCAGCAGACAGAAGCTTCACTGCTGACTCTCCTGGATGGTTGTAGCTCAGGTCCAGCTCTCTCAGATGGGAGGGGTTGGAGCTCAGAGCTGAGACCAGAGAAGCACAGCCGTCCGACGTGAGCAGACAGCCTGACAGCCTGCAGACACACAACACAACACACATGCAGATACTCTGAGAGAACTGCTCTGAAACTGAAACTGAAACTGAAACTGACTCTGTCATCGTCTTCACCTGATGGTGGCGCTGAAGGACCAGTCAGAGGATCAGCAGAAACACTGGAATTCACCCCGATCAGACAAATGTTGTTGGGACGTTTCAGTCTGAACTAAACTGGTGGATGAACATCAACATACAGAGTCCCACTGCTGCTGAGGCCGACAGCATCCAGACATGGAGAGAGACGTGTGGAGAACATCATGTGACCTGGACATGTGACATCACACTCCATGGTTGACGTGTCTGTCCTCAACACTTTAGTTAGTTTTATAGTCAGATAAGTCAGCTGTGGTTAAAGGTCACGTTAATGAGGTTCATTTCAGGGAAAGAAACATTTTACTTTGGGACTATTTTCTCAAAAAAAAACAGCGTTCGTGTTTCCAGGGACGTCGTTTGGTCTGAAATGTTCATGAAAATCTTTTCCATGTTTTGGTTCTAGTGGTGATGCTGAACGCTCCGTCGATGCGTCATCATCAACTTCATTCTGGACCATCTTTCAGAGAAAGTCCACGTTCATCCAGATCCTGGTTTTCTCTTCTACCTTTCACTCAGCTGCACCACAGCGGTCCACCGAGACCTCATGGATGATGTCACATCATCGCTGCTGGTTTCAACTCCACATAACAAACATGGAATCAATCAATTGTTCTCATGATGTTGATTTCTGTCAGTTGTGTTAACTCTGAATAAAAGTTCAGCTCGTTTACTGACTTGTTACCATTCAATCATCAGAAATGGATCAATGACAGAATCTGAATCGGTCCAGAACCTTGTTGACGTCCAGACAGACTGAGTCCAGGTTAGAAGAAGAGACACACAAGGAGAGCTTAGAGATGTTCACATGTGGACAAACTTGTTGATGGTCTTCAATTAAAGAAAGAAAAAAACCACCAACAATCACTGAAATAACTTGAAACTGACTAAAGTACAAGTAGAAATGTATTTGGACTTGGTGGAGCCCTTCTCCTCATCATCACCAACACAGTTGTGACGACTGTCTGCAGGTTTCAACCCGATCTGAACCCAGTTACAATTATTACTATTCTCTCTCCAACAATCCTTCAACATCAACCACAGTTGTAACGGTCAGCAGTTCAACACTTGAGGGATTCTGACCTGAGAGACTCCAGTTTACAGTGTGGACTCTCCAGTCCAGGACACAGCTTCTTCAGTCCTGAATCCTGCAGGTGGTTGTTACTCAGGTCAAGTTCTGTCAGACTGGAGGACTGAGAGCTGAGAACTGAGGACAGACCTGCACAGACCTCCTCCGAGAGGTTACAGCCACTCAACCTGCAGAGGAGATGAAAGAGAAATAATGGGGTTATTTAAAAGTTGATTATGTCATTAAAGAAATAAATAATGATTGAATATTAATAAATACTGATAAATTAAACTTATTAGTCCAACTAGTCCTGTAAAACCATCAGAAACCAACTGGTTCTCCAACAGAACGCGGTGACTGATGTCTAATGCAGGTCAGACATGAACCCTCACATGAACTTCACACTAACACACTTTAAAATCCTAAAACATCCCTGTTCAAAGTTCTGCTGAGTGACAGGTGAACAAACCAATCAGATCGCTGCACCGCCAGCAGCTCAGAGCTGTTCGTTACAGTTCACGTCTACATGAGTGTTTTTACATTTATGAATAAAAACTGCTGTCAATATTAGTGCATCAACAATCAACTCTTTATTATACACCATCATGATATTATTTATATAGCTGGTAAAATGTGAAAGGGTGTGTATTCACACTTGTTTGTCTTTCCTGTGGACTGTTGCTGGCTGTTTCCGTGGTGATGGACAGTCTTTGGAGTTACACATCTGTGTTTTTGACCTAAGCTGAGTCTGCAGTTGAGTGGATTCAAATGAAGAAGCTGCTCTCAGAAGATAAGTCCCTGCTGAGGTTCCTGTGGTGGGATCTGCAGACCCATCGTCCTCCTGAAGGACATCAGTGGGAGGTACTTCCCTTTGACCCGACCTGCAGTCCCTGCTGGGTGACCTATGACCTGCAGAGACATGTACTGGACAGCCTCCAGCCTGGAGATGAGGTACCTGAAGTGGTGACGAAGTACTTCTATGCAGATAAATGTCTACACAGTCAAACTTCAGCAGCAGCTACAACCGTAACAGACCAGCTGAACACCACGTAGCCACTGGAGGCTTTGAGTTATGGCAGCGAGAGCGTAACGAGCCCCACATCATCAGTCACCTCCCCTCAGAACCAGGATCCACTGGCTGTGAGCTGTGGCTCAGTCATGCTGAGCAGGATGGACAAGGTTCTGGCTGGGTTTGCAGCAGCACCGTCACTCAGATACTCTGAACTACCGGATCAGGACTACAGACTGCAGCGCCGTCACAAGGAGCATCAGCTGCAGATGTCTGGACAGTCGGTACCATCCCCTTGGATTCAACATCAACCACAGTTATAACGGTCAGCAGTTCAACACTTGAGGGATTCTGACCTGAGAGACTCTAGTTTACAGTGTGGACTCTCCAGTCCAGGACACAGCTTCTCCAGTCCTGAATCCTGCAGGTGGTTGGTATTTAGGTCCAGTTCTGTCAGACTGGAGGACTGAGAGCTGAGAACTGAGGACAGACCTGCACAGACCTCCTCTGAGAGGTTACAGTCACTCAACCTGCAGAGGAGAGAAAAGAGAAATAATGAGGTTATTTAAAAGTTCATTATGTCATTCAACAAATGAATACATTATATTATTAAAATGACTTCTGATTAATTCAACTATTGATCATTAAGTATCGCTGCACTACAGCCTTGATCAAAGTGATCACTGCATTCGTCTTCATGTAAAGTTTCCTGAGATGAATTAGTGTTGAGAACTGGTCCTACATGAACCTGAACTCAGCTGAACAGTGAACTGAACTGATTTTCTACATGAACACAACATTTGATTGTAATTAAAACAGATGTGTCTGTGTTTGTCCTCACAGAACTTTCTTGGAGGCTTTGACCACTGGCAGCAGCCTCAGGAGAACCTCCTCTGAAGCAGAGTATTTCTTCAGGTCAAACACTTCCAGATCTTCTTCTGATGACAGTAAGATGAAGCCCAGAGCTGACCACTGAGCAGGAGACAGTTCATCTGTGGAAAGACGTCCTGACCTCAGGGACTGTTGGACCTCCTCCACCAGAGAACCTTCATTCAGTTCATTCAGACAGTGGAACAGATTGATGCTTTTCTCTGCAGACAGATCCTCACTGATCTTCTTCTTGATGTGTCCAACTGTTTCCTGATTGTTCTGTGACATTCCTTGTTTTGGTTTCAACAGACCTCGTAGGAGAATCTGGTTGGTCTCCAGCGAAAGTCCAAGAAGGAAGCGGAGGAACAAGTCCAGGTGTCCGTTTGGACTCTGTAAGGCCTTGTCCACAGCAGTCTGGTAGAGGAGAGTCTCTTTTCTTGCTGTAAACCATCTGAACCATGTGAACCATCTGAACCATCTGAACCATCTGTTTTTTTGTTCTTCCAGCAGGTTGACTCCAGAGTTGATGAAGGTCAGATGGACATGAAGAGCAGCCAGGAACTCCTGAACACTCAGATGGATAAAGCAGAACACCTTGTGCTGGTACAGGTGTTTCTCCTCTATAAAGATCTGTGTGAAGACTCCTGAGTACACTGAAGCTTCTCTGATATCGATGCCACACTCTCTCAGGTCTGACTCATAGAAGATCAGGTTTCCTTTCTGCAGCTGCTCAAAAGCCAGTTTTCCCAGAGACTCCATCATCTTCCTGCTCTCTGGACTCCAATGTGGATCTGTCTCAGCTCCTCCGTCATACTTGACCTTCTTCAGTTTGGTCTGGACCACCAGGAACTGGATGTACATCTCAGTCAGGGTCTTGGGCAGACCTCCTCCCTCTCTGGTTTCCAGGACCGTCTCCAGAACTGTAGCAGTGATCCAGCAGAAGACTGGGATGTGGCACATGATGTGGAGGCTTCGTGATGTCTTGATGTGGGAGATGATCCTGCTGGTCTGCACCTCATCTCTGAACCTCTTGCTGAAGTACTCCTCCTTCTGTGGGTTCGTGAACCCTCTGACTTCTGTCACCATGGAAACACACTCAGGAGGGATCTGATTGGCTGCTGCAGGTCGTGTGGTGATCCAGAGTCGAGCAGAAGGAAGCAGGTTCCCCCTGATGAGGTTTGTCAGCAGCACGTCCACTGAGGTGGACTCTGTAACATCAGTCAGGATCTCATTGTTGTGGAAGTCCAGAGGAAGTCGACACTCATCCAGACCGTCAAAGATGAACACAACCTGGAAGTCTTCAAAGCTGCAGATTTCTTTGGTTTCAGTGAAGAAGTGATGAACAAGTTCCATCAAGCTGAACTTTCTCTCTTTCAGCACATTCAGCTCTCTGAAGGTGAATGGAAACATGAACTGGATGTCCTGGTTGGCTCTGCCTTCAGCCCAGTCCAGAGTGAACTTCTGTGTTAAGAGGGTTTTCCCGATGCCGGCCACTCCCTTCGTCATCACGGTTCTGATTGGTTCATCTCTTCCAGGTGGGAGTTTCAGGACGTCTTCCTGTCTGATGGTGGTTTCTGCTCTGTCTGGTCTCCTGGATGCTGCTTCAATCTGTCTGACTTCATGTTCATGGTTGACCTCTCCAGTCCCTCCTTCTGTGATGTAGAGCTCTGTGTAGATCTGCTGCAGAAGGGTTGGGTTTCCTGCTTTAACAACCCCCTCAAACACACACTGGTACTTCTTCTCCAGCTTAGACTTCAGTCGCTTTTGACAAACTTCAGCAAAAGTACCTGAATAAAAGAAGAATAAAGAAAAGAATTTAGTGTTTTATAAAGTTCAAACAACTTAATTCTCCTAACGAACCAGGTTTGAACCGACACTAATCAACTAAAACTTTACGATGAGCTGTCCAATACTGACTAGAATCACTTTTACCACCAAAAACACCTCTGAACATTCAGGACGTGGACGTGACAAGAACATCTGGGGGTCCTGCAGTTTCTAAGACCAGGATGTTGGCAGTAGAGCCTAGATGGGGTGTGGGTTTGTGGGTTGTTGTGTTCTTGTTGTTGTTGTGGGTCTCTGTGAAGTGGAATTTCCAGGTTTAGGATTTGAAAACACCAGAAGATGATCTGATCAATAATCTGTAGAACCATCAAGACAATCTGGAGTTCACCAGGATTCCTGGAAGAGGAAAACCAGGACTAAAATCTTCCAGTTATCTGGAGGTGTTGGTGGGTTAAACATATTTATTGATGTCCACTGCCGTCCCGTACAGGGAGGATGCTCCTGTAGGGGGTGTTGGTTCCTCACTTCATCTCTCAGTGGTTTTAATGTTGTGGCTGATCTGTGAATGTTGTTCATCTCCTGAAACTTTCTGGGTCATTTATCCAGCAGATTAAATGTTCAGAGAAATCCTCTTACTGCTCTGCAGATGCTCAGCCAGCTCCTCCTGCTTCATTCTCCTAAGGAAGTTCACTGTGATCTTCACAAATGCCTCTCTGCTCCTCCTCTGTTCTTCATCCTCACCCTCCAACAGATTCTCCAGGGATTCTGGGTAATCTTGACTCAGAGCCCTCTGGATCTTCTGCAGCTCGTTCTTCACAAACATGACAAGGTTGTCCTCCAGCAGCTGGAACAGAAGAACACATGAATGACACAATCAGACTGAAACCATGGAGATTAAATTAGATCCATGTTGGACAGACTGACAGTCCACTGGTCTACAAAGAGCAGGTGGAGATGAACACCAACACAACAGATGGAGAAGCAGTTGTTGTTCATGTACTGACCAGAAATATGGAGTCCAGCTGTGTTTGATGCTGCTGGACAGACGGACCACTGGGAGGCTCTGAGCTCTGCTGGTCCACTCTGTGGAGGAATCATGAAGAATTAGCTCACATCATGTCTGTCCACACAGAGACAAACACAAGCTGAAGGTCCACGAAGACATGTTTGGATGAGGACAGTCAATCAGAGGACTGGCTGTGGTGGTGAAGGTTTACTGGTCCTGCTGGTCCCACTGAGAACCTACATGTGACCTCAATGAGAGCGCTGTTGATTCACAGATTTACAAGATCCAACTCTGCTCCAAGAAAAGTTACAACAACATCTGGAACATGGACAACTGATGGAGACATAAACCAGCTGATTAACTCTGGAGCATCATCAGAACCAGTCCTCTGGAAGGTAAGACCTCCAGATGTTTCAAACAGAGGAAAATGCTCATGACAGGAGATGAAGATCTATGAGGAGGAAGCTCAGACCACCATCAGGTGATGGGGGACCACAGGGGTCCAGGACTACATGGATCTACTCAAGAAGAAACATGTGGACATTCCCTAACATGAGGACTAATTTAAATACATTTAATGCATTTTAATACATCTCACCTCTCTGAAGAAGACAGTTGGTCTCCTTTAAAGTTAATAAATCTTCTCTCTGAGTCGTCGCTCTTCAAGGACAAACAGCTGGATTCATGTTCAAGAGAGTCTCTTTTCTGATGGACCCTGATGGAAGAATGAAGAGTTCAAAGTTCACATTTTCTGTTTTTATGAAAAATAAATAATAAAATATAAAAATATTTAGTCTATTTAAAAATTATTGAACATAAATCATTGGCAGAGTTTAGATACACTCACCTCTTTACAGCAGAATGTTGGTCTCCTTTAAAGTTAAGAGGAGGGTTCTTTGACCGGTCGCTCTTCAAGGACACACAGCTGGGTTCAGGATCAGGTCCAGGTCCAGGTTCAGGTCCAGTTCCAGTTCCAGGTCCAGGTCCAGGTCCTGGTTCATTCCTGTAATAATGACGTTTGCTGACGTGAGTTTTCAGCTCTGACATGCAGAAGAGTCGTGGACAGTTGGAGATGCTCGTCTCACCTCTGAGCTTTGCTCCGACTCTCATGTTCCCCACACAGAGGGGTTTTAGAGGGACGGACTCCGTCCTCTCTGTCCTCACACTGGTCCATTCTGCTGAATTCACGTGCACATCAGCTCACACACACACCTTCATCTGCAGAGGAAACACACATCACTGGTGTTGTACAAAGACCAGCTGCTCCTGCACTGGTTTGCTCCTCTCTGTTGTTTTTATATCAGTGTCACTTGAATGCAGTCAGGAAACAGTGGGAGGTTGAGGAAGTCTCTTCTACAGCCGGATCTGCTCATCCTACCTGCTTTGAAGCTTCACTCAGGGCCTTTTCTGGTTTTCTGTTCAAAGATTAAAAACATACAATTCTGTGAACAACAGAGTTTTTACTGCAGAAACACAAAGTTGAAGATCTTGAACAAGCTGAAGGAGACTCGGCCTCTACGTCAGTCTGTTACTGTAAATGTGAAGAAGCTCAAAGGTCAAACTGTCCTGCAGAGACACATTTCCTCCTTTTAAAGCCTCATCACACAACACTTACACAAGCAGCAAAGAACAACTTCTTCCAGGAACCACACTTTATTTTGAAAGGCTCCACAGGAAACAGCAGTCTGACTTTAATACTGGAGACGACAGCTTCACTCCAGGAAATAAAAAACCACAAAGTTTGTTTTATGAAGAAAACTGATCATCAACTGTTCAGCACGGCGTTTTTGATCAATAATAAAACCAATAAAAATACTGTCATCAATCATGTAGATTTGTCTTCAGACACAAGATTGATCAAAGTCTGCAGGTAAATCAGAAGTGAGCAGAAGTTTCTACCTTCACGTGTTTGAGTCAAAAGACAAAGTTGAAAAGAGAAATAAAGTTTGAAGTAACGATCCGGTTAACAGCAGCTGTCCTTCGTCCTCGGGTCTCACCTCACTGGCAGCTTCAACCCTCTCGGTACCGTTATGTCAGATACGTTATGTAAGTTTCACTTTCACTTTGTCCATGAGCTCGCCGCCAGTCGCGTGCACTGCCGGCTGCATCGTGCACGTGTACAGCGTGATGCGGCAGCCTCTGGCCACCGATGTTTGAGGTCTTATGGGACAAAGGACGGACAACTGGACAGAAAAGAAGAGGTCACATAGCTGCATCTGCAAGGTTTGTATCATCACTGGCTGACAGTTTTATAGAAACATATTTTCCATCCATCCATTTTCTACACCTGCCTACTCCGTTGCAGGGTCACGGGGTTTGTCGGAGCCGATCCTGACGCATTGCAGGGGAAAGGCAGGGCTACACCCTGGCAGGTCGCCAATCCATCGCAGGGCCACAGACAAAAACAGACAAACAAGCACGCAAAGATGAAACTGATGTTTTCTTTATAAAGCTGATTAACAGCTTTGTTAAGATCTGCAATGTGAGGATCCACCAGATCACTGGACTGATGCAACAATGCACGAGTCTGAAATCCCGTCAGGAGACTGATGCTGGTGTCTCTGATGGTCTAGTGGTCAGGAGTTGGCTCGCTCACCACCACGGATTCAATTCCCAGTCAGGGATGAAAAGTATGTATGTTTGTTTTTATATATATATATATATATGTATATTTATATGTAAGTGTATACATGCACGTGCACATGTACACTCCACCCACCACAGACTGGAACATTTTGTCCGTTTGCTTGTTTCCTGTCTCTACTTGTGTTGTGTGTCATCTTACTTCGTATCACAAACTCTGATTAAACCGATCAGTTTTACTGGTTGTATTTAAGTCTTTTTTTTTGTATGTAACCCACTGGTCTGATTTCCAGTTAGGAGTAAAAGCCTTAGATTGCATTTACAGAACATGACCTCCGAGCACTCGATTAAAGAGCTCTGCTCCACCATTTGGAGTTTTTATCTGCTTAAACGTTGAAATTATAACAAAAAACCTATATTATGGTTTCTTACTATAACAGCTGTAACAAGACAGATTATAAAATTGTTGAATTATAAAATTATAAAATTATAAATGTTTAAATTCTTTTAAATTGTGATTCTGTTCCTCCTTGCAGGTTGTTTGTGCATCACTCCTCCGCCCCGTGTCCCTCTCTACCATCAGTATCTACTCGTTTTGTCCGTTTCCCCGTCTTTATTCAGACTCTGACCTCCTAAAAAGGTTTTACTACGCAGGCCTGTGTCCCACTAACTTTTCTTTTCTTGAATTGAGATCAAAGTGTACCTCATCTCCATGCTTATGTTAGATAGATTAATAACTTTTTGCATCCTGCCAAGATCTGCAACAAGATGCTTAAACACAAATGATGTCTCTTAAAAAAATCTAAGATAAACAGTGATTTAATGGTTGAAGCCTGAGATTTGTTATGAAATCTACATATCAACATTTTAATATCTCTTATCTGAAAACATACAGACGTGCATTCTTGTTTAATTCATACTATTTATTTCATTCAGTCAATAAAATGAGTGCCATCAGATCTGCTACGTTTTTGAAGTGTTTAATACAGCCGACAGCACACTGCACAGTTAGACTGGAATAGAAGTTCTGCTCATCACAGACTCTCCACTTGCTCTCAAAACTGCAGCAGATTATCTCTCAGCCAATTAACTGTATCTCCAAGTACATTATATAGTCAAAAGTATTCACTCACCTGCCCGCATATACACTTAAGTGACATCCCATTCCTGATCCATAGGGTTCAAGATGATGTCAGTCCTCCCTTTGCAGCTATAACAGCTTCAACTCTTCTGGAAAGGCTGTAGCCAAAGTTTAGGAGTGTTCATGGGAATATTTGACCATTCTTCCACAAGCACATTTGTGAGGTGGATCACACTTCCACGCTCCAGTAATTTAAGAAACGTTTCACCTTTATACTCCAATACTGACTTGTTGAAGTTTCAAATACTGAAAACCAAATACTAAACGCACAACATGAACTCATTCAGAATTAATCAAATCTTTTTTAAACTGATTAAAAACATTGTCAAGATCTGCAATGTGAGGGTCCTTCCACCAGGGTAGATGCCTACATGGACCGTTCAGACCAGTGTTGAGGTGTAAATATTGACTTGATGTTTGTTCCTGGATGGTTGGAAAACTGACAGGTTCCACTGAGATTTGAGCTCAGATTACTTTGTCTTTGATGACGTTCCAAGGATACATGATAGTTAGTATTTACAACTCTGTGTATCTGATGCAGCATTTATCACATTTACTGTCACTTTTCTGTTTTCACCGTCTTCACCAAACAACTAAAACATTTTTATTCCATCATTGTACGACTGAACTACTTCTTAAAATAAATGAATTGCACTCATATAGTTTGTATATTTATTTTACTTGTTTATATGCTCTGCAAAGCGATTTAATTCTGCTCTGCAGGTTTTGGTTTTAGTTTGATGACGTTCCAAGGCTCTATGATAGAGTTAGTATTTATACCGATATGCATCTGATGTACATAATTGATTTGCCAATTACGGTAACATGGGCACATTCCCAAATGCAGCAACAGCGTCCTCTGCTGTTTACATCGACATATAAACGTTTTAGTCCACTGTTACAATTAGTTTTCCATGTGCAAAAAGCAGCATAACCTCAGGTATCTGAGTCTCCATGTATCCATGGAAACCAGTCTCAGCGTGACAGTAACTTAAGAAATGTTTCACCTCTATACTCCAATACTTACCTGCTGATTTCATCACATTTTCATGTTTCTGTGGCAAAATCCTTTCACGATTCCTGTTAATAACAAGAATAAATAGATCTTCATTTTAACGAGTCCTGTATCCCCTCCATAGGCACTTTTCTTTGTGACATCATCAATGATATCACAGAAGATCATTAGTTAGCAGATCATTGTGTTTCATAATTTGGTCATAATTTTAGTACATATGTTGGTTTTGTTTTCCACGTCAGTCATTCCTCCTGAGACAACCTACAGTTTGGTTCATTCAGATTTTTGTTAAGTTCACCTGAATCCCAGTATTGTAAAACAGACTCCCTCCTCTCTCTGTCTCTACCATCTCCCAATGCGTCTCAGGCTCAAACTGTTGTTGGGAATGACAGAGTCACATGAAAGGCCGTGATGGGGAGGAGCAGCCTCTGACTTCAAACATGAGGACCTCCATAAGTGCACTTCAGGACCTCCTGGGCTGCAGTTCACTGACTGGTTTCACATCCAGAGTGGCAGAAGTTTGTTGAGGCCTTGGAAAGTGACTTTTGATCTCTGATTGGGATGGCGGTAAAAGTAGACCAGCTGACCCCAACTAAAGCTGTAAAATGTTTGTCGTGTTCTCACGAACAAATCCAGATTTCTTCTGAGACGATATAGAAAGGTTACTGTTACTGTCTTGTCTTTTGTCACACAGCCTTTTTGTGTGTTTTTGCAGTTATGCTTGTTCAGATATACTGATAAATACTCATTTTACTGTCTTCAGGGCAAGGAGTGGCATCAGTTGAGTTCCAAACAACAAGATTCAGGCAGTGTGCAATGCATCTACATTGCCTCAAGTTCAAGCTGACTGCAGCCTTCATTTAGTGGCTGAACCGATCACAATCCACCTGACTCTGTTAACCAGGACCCACTCTGCTGTCACTGATGTAACTTTAGTGGACAGCTGCTCCTTGTCAGTGATAAAGTGGCAGGTGACTGCCAGATGTGTGTCCATGTGTGTTCTTCATGAACTACAGCACATGTGTCAGAGTCTCGGGTGTCACGAGGACGTCACTAAATTCAGGACTGTTCCAGACACAGACTTAACCGTCTGAAGATGGACCACACGTGTCAGCAGCCCACTGATCCACGAAACAAGACTGAGTCTGTCGGTTCTCAAAACACACTGAAAAAAAAAATCAGAAAGATGTTTGTCATCAGGAAATGAGAGCCATCACAGAGAATGATGCTGCAAAGATGCAGCAGAGATGCAGAAGGACAAAGATCCAACAGACGAACATATCACATTAATAAGATGTGTTGAACAATGGAGCAGAAACTCATCCTTTTAAAAACAAGATGCACGCTCCAAAACTCCTGTCCTGAGTTTCTTTTACTTCCAGATTTTGTATTTGAGTTATAGACAGTATTTAACAATATTTTATTGAAAAGAAGGAATATATTTTCATTAAATAGCTAAAACTGATATCCTTATGAAGCTGATTTAATCCAAAGTTCAGCTCTGAAGATGTTTGTTAGTTATTTACGATCAGTAAAAGGTTTTCACAGCTTCTCCAAATCAAATATGATGGTTGACGTGAGTAGAGATCAGGACTCTTTAGTCGGTTACGTTGTCGAAATGTTCAACTCAACAATTAGAAATTATTCCACCATATTAAGACATATTATCTAGTTGTGTTATTTTATATCAATTTCGTAAATCAAAGCAAATCAATGCTCAGTGAAACAGAACACAGAAGAGGGCGCTGTTGCTGTGTTTGGGAATGTGCACATGTTTTCTTGGTCTTGAGCCAATCAGTTCCCTCAATCAGATGCACATGGATCTAAATACTTACTTGGTCATGTAGCCTTGGAACGTCATCAAAGACACTTGATGTCACTGATGACATCACAGAACAGTGCATAAGGAAGTTCTACATAGCACTCATTAAAGTGCTCTAAAGAGAATTTTTTTTTTCATTCCTTCCTCTTTTCACAAACAGCTGCATGAACGCCTCCAGTCAACGTGCACGTGAGTCAGTTTGAAGATAACTGGCAGCTGCATGTGTGATGTTTTCCAGGTTTGCACTGGAAAGATCCAGCAGAACATTCAACAAAGAACTGTGGATCAACAAGATGCTGGGCTAAGAGACACTAAAAAAGAAAAAGACGAGTACAGCAGCTTGTTCTTACTCACGTTTTCAACATCTTTACTCAACAGTGATTTTACCTGCTATAAGATATAACTTTGTTTGGAAGAGATGAGGTGAAAGCAGCAGAAGTGATCTGTGGACCATTGTCTCAAATGAAGGACTCTGTGTTACCATGACGACTGAAGACGGATGTAGGAACTGGGTGACATCATCAGTGGTCGCAGCGTAAGAGAAGGTGAGTTCAGGTCATTTTGAATAATAGTCTGTGGACAGGCAGGAGCAACTGTGTGAAATGGTCCTACTGTGTCCAGAGCAGGTGTTTTCCATGGACCATCTGTCAGAGGAAGTGGTTGCGGGGGAGCAGGATGAGGGATGGCCATCTTATATTTCACCTGGTAAAAGGTACGTGAAGTTATGTAAACCTGCACTTGTGATTCCATGTTTGTCCACCGGAGGTCACGCAGGTCAGACCTCAGTTTCTAGTCAACCAATAAAGTTACTTCCAAGACATATAGATTAGTTCAGCACTGATGTTTAATAATATAAAAGATAAGCTGTTGTTCATCTTGATTCATTCTCCAGGGAGGTTGCGGTGTGGAGGCAGAATCTCCAATAACCATGTCCTGCTGTCAAATATGAGCGTGGGAGTATCAAGCATTTCAGCACTGGACAGCAACCATCAATACAACCTTATCAAGAGGCTCAGATGCCTGAAATGTCCATCACTTATGCTGCAATCAGCCTAGACTACTGGGGGACCTCCCATGATACACCTCTCCTCACTCTTCTCTTCTCCACCTCTAGTAACGACTCTATCATTGTTAACTGCTTAAGAAGATGTGGAAGACTGTTGGAAAGTCTGTTTATTCCCATTGGAAATGGTGCCACAGGAACATGCATGTGTGGATGAGCAGCAGAGTTGAGTATGTGGGTCTCACCCATGAAAAACTGGTCAAGTCTTATGTTGTATTGGGGAAGAGAGCCATGACCTCCTGTTTCAGTTTTAGTTATGCTTTTAGGAAAATGATGATTTGATTGTATTGTTTTTCTTTTGCATTGTTCAATAAAGGATGTGTTGAACCCCCCCATTCTATGTCTCTCTTCTATGTCTCTCTTTTATGTCTCTCTTCTCCCTTCTATGTCTCTCTTCTATGTCTCTCTTCTCCCTTCTATGTCTCCCTTCTATGTCTCTTTTCTTTGGTGTGGTGTCATCCGCAAGGCTAGATCGTATATATGTCATATGGACCCTGTCATCGAGCGACAAACACAGAGAAGTGATGTCAGTCACCTGGAGACGGCCTCTCTAAAAGCTCAAAATCTGGTTGTTAAACTAGTGGTAAAATGTGACTCAGATCTGAACTTCAAGAGCCACGTTAAATCAATAACATCAGCAGCTTTTCACCATCTGAGAGACGTTGCCAGAATCAAAGTAATAGTGTCTGAAGTAGATTTAGAAAGACTGATCCATGCGTTTGTTAGACAGCTGCAGGACATCCAGGATGCTGCTGCTCCAGTCCAGACTAGAACCAGGAAACACCAGCATGTTAGTCAAAGAGACTGAGAAGTTTTGACAAATATTTGATGGTCCAACCCACATCCTCAGCTCTGCTGCTCATCCCACAAATGCACGTTCCTGACACATGTGTCACCATTAAAAAGCCCTTCTAAGAAGCAGTTGGTCCTAAACACAGCTTCATCCAAAATCTGCTGCTGTAGACCTGCTGCAGGGGGACACCACCATGATCCACTGACCTGCAGTCCCACCTCTGACCATCCCAGTGTTGTCAAATATGAGTGTGGGAGTGTCCAGCATTTCAGCACTGGACAGCAACCATTAATACAAGCTTATCAGCAGCACTACTAACCCTCTTCATCTTCCTCCTCTTCTTTTTTTACAAAAACATATAAATTGATTTAATAATTATTATGTATTTCCCATATTGATCATATATGGCCAATAATAAAATATACAGGTGGAGTCAGAAGATAGAGCTGCTCTCTGGTTCAAAATCTCTCCAGAAATCCTCGTTAGTATAGTGGACAGTATCTCTGCCTGTCACGTAGAAGACCGGGGTTTGATTCCCCGACGGGGAGACCAGCTGTTTTGTTCAATGGTTCCTGGATGATTGATAACAAGATCAAAAGGTTTCAGTCAGAAACCATCAGGAGTTTCCTGCTGAAGAAGCTTCTCAATGCTGCAGCTGGACCAGAGTAAAGACTGCTTGAGGAAGGATGATGTGGCATAAGTGATAGACACAAAAGCCCAGAATATAATTGTCTAAATTAAAGAAAAAAATGTGTTATTTACCTTTCCATTTATTTTAACAAGTAAGTTCTTCACTGGTAAAATCACACCATACACATGTTTCTGTTTGCTTCAGATCAGCAACACAGAAATGTGACAGCAGACATGACGTAAA
>CM026220.1:17988008-18123616 GCA_014839995.1 Xenentodon cancila | reverse complement strand
GAAAGACCCACCGGGCCGGGAATCGAACCAGGAACCTTCTTGCTGTGAGGCAACAGTGCTAACCACCAAGCCACCGTGCTGCCTATATAAAATATATAAAATACAATATCATATGTTTTATATAAAATCCCTGACCTCTTTGTACAATAGCAAATCTTTACTTAATCTTCTATATGCACTTCACATCACGAAATCTTAACAATCTTGAATTTTACTTTAATAATAGAAACTAAATTTAATTTTGTATGCTTGACACTCCCACACTCATATTTGACAGCAGGACATGGTTATTGGAGATTCTGCCTCTACACTGCAACTTCCCTCCAGATTGAACTTCCATTTTACATTAAAAGAAAACATCACTTCATCAGAAGTGCTGAGAATAATAATAAATAAACAATAGCAACAATATAAATCTGAATAAATAAATCAATGAAATCAAAACACATGAAAAAGAAAGACTACTGAGGTTCTTTTTTTTTCCTTTTTTTCTTGTCAGTGTGGACATCATGCACACGCTCTATGTATGATGCACACTGAAATGGACCAAAATGCACACTAGCTCACTAGAGGCCCCGGGGAGCAATTGGCAGTTAAGGGTCTGACTCGGGGGCCCCCAGTGATTTACCATTGTGGGAAGCCCTGGGCTTGAACCTGGGTCCTCCACACCCAAGCCCACCACCATAATCAATAGGCCACCACTCCCTAAGATCAGGGGTGTGAACGCAGTCACCCACTACCAGAAATTATGCAGTCGAGATTCCCACATTTGGGGAATTCGCAAGGGTCAGCACAGCCGGAGTACAATGGCAGAGCCTCGCCTTGGGTGAACCACCTTCTTGATCATGATACATCATACATTCTTTTATCCAGTAAAGAAATTAATCTAATAAGGACCAACCATTTCTTGCATTGGCTGGGAATCAAACACAGGTCAACTGCTTGGGAAGCAGCCATGCTGACCACTATACCACTAACCCTGCAAGAGCTAATCAGAAACCTGTGATAACACAGAAACATAATTGATGGAGGACATTGTTTGTGATTTCCCCCAGGGGTCAGTATTGGGACCTAAACTCTCTATTTGATATATAAATGAGATATGCGAAGTGTCAAAAGTACTGCATTTTGTTCTGTTTGCTGATGATACAAATAGTTTCTGTGAAGAAGAGAATTTACAGCAGCTTTTGGAGGAAATCAAGTCAGAATTGAACAAATTTAAAAAAATGCTATGATACAAATAAACTATCATTGATTTCAAATAACGTGAGCTAAGACAGTGGGAGATACAGTTTTGAACCCACCTGGAAAAAAGTTATGGTCCTGCTGTCAAATATGAGTGTGGGAGTGTTAAGCATTTCAGCACTGGACAGCAACCATTAATCAAAGCCTATCAGCAGCACTACTAACCCTCTTCATCTTCCTCCTCCTCCTCCTTACAAAAACATTGTGCTGAAAAAAGAGACATTTTTGACAGATCAAAAGAACAAGAAACTATAATTTCAATTCAATTTCAATTTTATTTATATAGCGTCTATTACAACACAAGTTGTCTCTAGGCGCTTTCCAGAGACCCGGAACATGACCCCCGAGCAATTATTACATAAACAGCGGCAGGTAAAAACTCCCCTAGTGGAAGAAAAACCGTAAGCCAAACAGTGGCAAGGAAAAACTCCCCTTTAAGAGGGAAGAAACCTTGAGCAGGACCTGGCTCATGAGGAGGGACCCTCCTGCCGAAGGCCAGCCGGGTAGAGCAAGAAATAAGAAAGAATAGAGACATAGAGACACCGTCAAAGGTACAAGATAGGATACATTAGTAACTGTCCTTGGTAGTCCAATTAGACTTCTGTCTAACAAGTCTAGGTGTAGGTGGCTGAGCACTGCCTGCACAGAAGAGAGGTCAAATAATTGATTTGGTTATTTATTTTGCATATTGATCATATATGGCCAACAATAAAACATATTGTCAAAACACCATTAATCATTTGGACACAGATGGACCGGTTTCCGCCTGGACTCGGACCAGGGACCTTTCGTGTGTTAGACGAACGTGATAACCACTACACTACAGAAATTGATTCTGCTTAGTCCATATAAAAGTACACTTAGAAAAAGTTGTGAGAACAACCACGCACCCTGAACGGAACTGATCCCAGTCATCCGGTTGGGGTCTCGGCGGGGTGATTCTCTGCTGGGCTCCAGTCAGTTATAAAGGTTGACCCCAAAACGTCCTCTGGCTGTTGTAGTCTGGGTCTCATCACGGTCCTGAGCTCCACTGTGGGATCTGTAGTGTTTTTGAGCCCAGGTCCTTGGTCCCCTGGGAACTAGGAACCCCCAAAGTTCCCTTTGCATATATCTAATAAAAGATATTAATGATGGCTGAGCACTGATACGTGATAATATGTTAAAGGACAGATAAATGAACAGAAAAGACAAAGTTGTGGACAGTTTTCAAATATGGGATTGGATAAATACCAGACTGAATAGAAACAGAGAAAATTCAACCAGGTGAGTGTTTTACAGCAGAACCAGGACCCACCCTGCTCATCCATGTAACTTTAGTGGACAGCTGCTCCTTGTCAGTGATAAAGTGGCAGGAGACTGCCAGATGTGTGTCCATGTGTGTTCTTCATGGACTACCGCACATGTGTCAGAGCCTCGGGAGTCACGAAGACGTCACTAAATTCAGGACTGTTCCAGACGCAGACTTAACCGTCTGAAGATGGACCACACGTGTCGGCAGCGCACTGATCCACGAAACGAGACTGAATCTGTCGGTTCTCAAAACACACTGAAAGAAAATCAGAAAGATGTTTGTCTTCAGGAAATGAGAGCCATCACAGAGAATGATGCTGCAAATATGCAGCAGAGATGCAGAAGGACAAAGATCCAACAGAAGAACATATTACATTAATAAGATGTGTTGACCAATGGAGCAAAAACTCATCCTTTTAAAAACAAGATGCACGCTCCAAAACTCCTGTCCTGAGTATCTTTTACTCCCAGATTTTGTATTTGAGTTATAGACAGTATTTTAAAATATTTTATTGAAAAGAAGAAATATATTTTCATTAAATAGCTAAAACTGATATCCTTATGAAGCTGATCTAGTTCAAAGTTCAGCTCTGAAGATGTTTGTTAGTTATTTACAATCAGTAAAAGGTTTTCACAGCTTCTCCAAATCAGATATGATGGTTGAGATGAGTAGAGATCAGGTCTCTTCACTTTGTTGAAATGTTCAACTCAACAATTAGAAATTATTCCACCATATTAAGACATATTAACTAGTTATGTTATTTTATATCAAATTTGGAAATCAAAGCAAATCAATGCTCAGTGAAACAGAACACAGAAGAGGGCGCTGTTGCTGTGTTTAGGAACGTGCACATGTTATCTTGGTCTTGAGCCAGTCAATTCCTTCAATCAGATGCACATGGATCTAAATACTTACTTGGTCATGTAGCCTTGGAACGTCATCAAAGACACATGATGTCACTGATGACATCACAGAACGGTGCATCAGGAAGTTCTACACAGCACTCATTAAAGTGCTCTAAACAGAATGTTTGGGTCATTCCTTCCTCTTTTCACAAACAGCTGCATGAACTCCTCCAGTCAACGTGCTTTGAGTCAGTTTGAAGATAACTGGCAGCTGCATGTGTGATGTTTTCCAGGTTTGCACCGGAAAGATCCAGCAGAACACTCAACAAAGAACTGTGGAGCAACAAGACGCTGGAGTAAGAGACACTGGGAAAGAAAAAGACGAGTATAGCAGCTTATTATTTACTCACGTTTTCAACATCTTTAGTCAACAGTGATTTTACCTGCTATAAGAAATAACTTTGTTTCGAAGAGATGAGGTGAAAGCAGCAGAAGTGATCTGTGGACCATCGTCTGAAATGAAGGACTCTGTGTTACCATGACGACTGAAGATGTAGGAACTGGCGGAGAGTCAAGCATTTCAGCACTGGACAGCAACCATTACACACTGACTCACACCACAAGAGCTCTTTTCCTATGACTCCAGGGAACATCTTTCTCTCAAAAAATATGCGTATTCCAACCAAAGGTAAACTTTACCCTCCCTTTTTTATTTCCCCTTTTCTCATGACTCAGAATTTCTCAACGAACAATTCCTGACCCTTAACAATAGCACTTACTTACTTCTCTGGTGGTTCGTTTTTTTCTCTGTTTGGATCTCGTCAATCCGCCATTGCCAGAAAAAGTTTGACCTAATAGTGCCGGCCTGGCGAAGAATTCACCTCCCAGGTCTTTGTTTCAGGTCTTGATGACTCTGGCCCTGCACGGGCTTCGGCGTGTCGTCACCTCCTGGCAGCAGGCGGGTATGTTATGATCCCATATTTTAGCACAAAAAACTGATAGGGTTTTACGACTCCATGAGGATAGACATGAACCACACGAGAGACAGTATTCCTGGTTAACCTTTGCAAAGGCGGGGAAGGCCGGCACAGATGTGTAAACACACACGTGTAACCAAAGCGATTCCCATCCTCCCCCTTGCACCGGCTTCTTTTATTCACAGAGAAACAGGGCGGTCACATGATATGTTGTAAACCAGGATAAGGCCTGTATGCAAGCGATAACAGATAGAGAAACAGAAACAGTTTGGACCCGTTCTCTTGGGTGTCCTTGTCTTTTCTCAGGCAACCAACACTAGAATCTTGTGAATACAGACAGTAGAAAAGTACAGCTGAAGGCAATCATGCAATAATATACTCATAACTTTAACAAGTAGTGTTACAGCACAGCTACATCGTATTAATGAGAACAACAACAGCGGGATACTGGATTTTGACTTCAGATTAACAACTACGCAAATTCAGCACTGCCAGAAATGTGCATAAAAAAAAAACCACCTAAAGAAACCACCCTGTGAAAGTGTAAAAAAGGTTTTTGTGATATTTGCAGTTTCTTCAATAAGAAGAGTTTCAATTACAGATATAAATTTGTGATATTTGGATTTTGCTCAAATATCAGGAAAATAAAAAATGAAGAGGATCTCCGTCAAACACCTGCATATCTCTTTTTGGTAAATGGGAGGTGTTAAACTGTTGCACCAGCACAGCAGAAATGTGATTTTACAGTGAAATAATGGAGAGAAACTGTCACCGTCATCGGTCCGTCAACAGTCTTCACATCAGGAGTCATCAGGAGCCCAGGCGGCCTCTGCTGGGCTGCTGGAGATCCAACATCAACTGTGACTTTGTTAGATGCCACCAGGTACAAATGAGTCAACCTCTGCATCAGTAGCAGCACGAACCCCTCTGGTCCTGTAGGATCCAGACCATCCAGACTTTTACATCTGCGGTCTTTCACACTGCTTCCTGAGACCCTGAAGACCTCCATCCTACCTGAGCAGCAGATCCCTCTTTCCTTTTTTTTATTTCCTCCTCTTTCTGGTCCAGTTCATGTTTTTGTTTAAGTAATTTCTTAACATTCCTCAAAACATATTATTTTAACAAACTACATATAAATCAAACAAGAGTCAAAGTCGAAGTCAAGTTTATTGTCAATTCTACCACATGTGAGATACATACAGAGAATCGAAATTACGTTAATCTCAAACCTTCGGTGCTACACAATAAATAAATTGTAAACACAAAGTGCAAATTAAAAAGAAACAAGTTATGGCAAAACGTAGACAAAAGACGACATGTAGGTGTTCAAGGATGAACCTTCCTTTTCTTTTGATGCTGTGGAGATTTTTGGGTTTCTAGTATTATTATTACCATGTTAACTGCTTCCTTTGTGTTGGAGTTCTCCATCAAAGAGGAAAAAAAAATAAGAAAACATAAACTTAAGGAATTTCATTTATCTTTAGAGAAAAGATAAAAATATGTTATCAATTATCAAGTAATAAAGTAAAATAAAGTCAAGTTTGGCTTAAGGTTTTTCTTCCACTAGGGAAGTTTTTACCTGCCGCTGTTTATGTAATAATTGCTCGGGGGTCATGTTCTGGGTCTCTGGAAAGCGCCTAGAGACAACTTGTGTTGTAATAGACGCTATATAAATACAATTGAATTGAATTGAATTAAAATCAGCCAACTTTTTCAAAACAGGCAATAAACTGTCTGGATCTGCAGATTTGTTTTAGATTTGGAATATTTAAGAACTTTAAGGATTGTGAAGACCTGTCCCTGCAATGTGGAGTTAGGACCTGGTGTCCATGTAGGCGTCTCCACCAGTATGAACCTAAACTGGTGTGAACAGTCCAGGCCAGTTAGTTGTGAGCTTGTCCAGTTTCCTTTGACGGCTGTCTAACCTCAGATAATCAGTATAAGTAATGTACTTGCAGTTAACAACACGAAAGTGTACGCATCATGGCTGTCACATGTATCGTGTTTTTGTTTGGTACTTCATTCGTGCACGTACCCCAACAAATATGTGACACAACCTGCATTACAACCATGACCACTAGTGGAGCTAGTTGACAGTAACTCAGCACCGGTCAGCAGCTCTGTAATCTGCCACACTGGTGTGGCTGATCAGGTCAAGAAATCTGATCCAACAAGTTGTGAAACTTTACCCTCTATTCAACATCTATACGGTGAAACTCGTGTTTGCAGAGACAATTTAATACGTCTTGATTCAATCTGGAGGGATGTTGCAGTGTGGAGGCAGAATCTCCAATAACCATGTCCTGCTGTCAAATATGAGTGTGGGAGTGTCCAGCATTTCAGCACTGGACAGCAACCATTAATACAATCTTATCAGCAGCACTACTAACCCTCTTCATCTTCCTCCTCCTCTTCCTTACAAAAACATTATAATTTATTTAATAATTATTATGTATTTTGCATATTGGCCAACAATAAAACATATCAAGATCAAGAGTTTAGCAGAAGTCCTTGTTAGTATAGTGGACAGTATCTCTGCTTGTCACGCAGAAGACCGGGGTTCGATTCCCCGACAGGGAGAGCAGCTGTTTTTTTCAATGGTTCCTGGATGATTGATAACAAAATACATAACATAAGTACAACCATCCTTCAGCAGCAGAACTAAGACTGGGATAGTCAGAGGGTGGGACTGCAGGTCAGTGGATCATGGTGGTGTCCCCCTGCAGGAGTCCTCACAGTAAAGTACAATATGATTAAATGTTTACTATGCTTATTTATATCCAATCAAATAAAACCAATTAAAATAATGAGACCTACACGTTTGGTTGAAATTCATTAAATTCACATAGAAAGTTTGTTTTATTACAGGAGTCTGAATGCAGCTGCTTACTTGAAACTCCAGCAAACATTTGCAGGAAGAGGAAACATGCAGAGATGAGCTGTTCCCCTCCAGCCGCTCAGCTGCTCAGTGTTGTGGCTTCCTCTCCTCAGTCGTTAGTTGGTGTGGACATGACCTGAAGATCAGTGATCAGAGGTGTGACGTGAAGATCATTGATGAGAGGTGTGACGTGAAGATCATTGATGAGAGGTGTGACCTGAAGATCAGTGAACAGAGGTGTGACCTGAAGATCAGTGATCAGAGGTGTGACCTGAAGATCAGTGAACGTAGGTGTGACCTGAAGATCAGTGAACAGAGGTGTGACCTGAAGATCAGTGAACGGAGGTGTGACCTGAAGATCAGTGAACAGAGGTGTGACCTGAAGATCAGTGAACGGAGGTGTGACCTGAAGATCAGTGATCTGAGGTGTGACCTGAAGATCAGTGATCAGAGGTGTGACCTGAAGCTCAGTGAACGGAGGTGTGACCTGAAGATCAGTGAACGTAGGTGTGACCTGAAGATCAGTGGTCAGAGGTGTGACCTGAAGATCAGTGAACGGAGGTGTGACCTGAAGATCAGTGAACGGAGGTGTGACCTGAAGATCATTGAACAGAGGTGTGACCTGAAGTCAGTGATCAGAGGTGTGACCTGAAGATCAGTGGTCAGAGGTGTGACCTGAAGATCAGTGAACGGAGGTGTGACCTGAAGATCAATGAACGGAGGTGTGACCTGAAGATCAGTGAACGTAGGTGTGACCTGAAGATCAACCCTGGTGCTGAAACCAAATGTTCACACCAAAAAGTGACCGTACAGCTGCTGGTGAGGAGTTACTGTGACCTCCCTCACAACAATATACAGATTTAAAGTTTTTCACAAGATGTTTTTCTTCAGATGTTTGCAGTGATTTAATAACTAAAACTGATATCCTTTTTAAGCTGATCTAATTCAAAGTTCAGCTCTGAAGATGTTTGTTAGTTATTTACGATCAGTAAAAGGTTTTCACAGCTTCTCCAAATCAAATATGATGGTTGATGTAGCACCCTCTAAGAGAGTCTAAGTGTACATTGAAACTGTGCGTAACCTTTTTTACCTGCTCATCATGCAATTCTTGCCCCTTTTCCGTTAACTTGCGAACTCTTTTGCTCCTTTGCTGATCTTGGAATGCATAGCAGTCGTCAACTTTTGTATATTTGGTTGCTTGTGGTTGATCTTCTGTTCTGTGTTGAAGATTGTCATTTCCATCATCTCCACCACCCTCCTTAAGGCCATCTTCAAGGGTTGTCATGGTAACAACTGAAGGCTTTAACATCTGGACCTCACACACCGCAGATGGCACTGTCATCCTCGTCCAACCAAGCTCTATAGCAACCAGAGTTCTCACTGTAGCACCCTCTAAGAAGAAGTTTGAGGCACGAGGTCGTGGTTAGAAACTGGGTTTAATCCTCTTCAATCAATCCCGTGAGAACTGAGTTACAAAGAAATAATAAAAGAGAATAGACAAATAAAATACATGTTCACATAATAACTGAACAACTTGTTAATACTCATTACAAAAATATAATTACACATGCAAACTTACATAAAGAAAATACATATCTTGCATGACCCGTTCGAGTTACGACCCGTTACGATCATTACAGCACTGTTTATTCACGTACCTCGTGGGCTGCCTTCATCTTACAAGGGGCTAAATCTTATCTTGCTTCCTTGTCTTGTCCTTCTAGAATTATCTACCTTACTTATTATTTACCTCTCTTCTGTTGCTCTGTTGCTCTATTTCTCTATTCTTACTCTTAATACTCCTTTCTTGACGTTTCTTCTATGTGTTCGTTTTTGTACGTTTTTACTTGTTCCGGGTCGGAACGCGATGTCGCGCTAATTAGTTCCGCATCAGTAATACAGTTAGAAACAACACGAGAAAAGAAAAATAAATAAATAAATAAAATAAAATCAAAATAGCTAAAAATTAAAGAAATGACACATAACTAAACTGCTTATGAGAGGCAGTTACACTCCCACCAAATCACAACTGATTTTATAGACTGACCTAGGGAAAAACATACTGAATGGTTGCAACTAGCCAAACTGAGAACTTATGAAAATCAACTGACTAATACTAAAAGTGGCAAAATGTGGGCGTGACCTTTCACATCTTCATTCTGCTTCCAGCAATGTAACGGTCCTGTGAATGGGCCTTTCCAAGTGAACAGGTTTGGAGGTGCGCCTTCCCTTATCATCCAGATGTGCGTCACACATAAGTAACTTAACCTTTCTCACTCGACCATCCCGCCCTGGATACACTTCAGTCACCTTTGCCAACCTCCAATGATTCCGAGGTGCAGCATCATCCTGTAGGAGCACAATGTCATTGATTTGAGCATTTTTATAATCCTTGACCCACTTCTGTCTCTTTTGGAGATTTAGCAGGTACTCCTTTTTCCAACGTGCCCAGAAGTTGTTTGTCAGTAGCTGCACTCTACGCCATCTCTTACGGAGATAAAGATCCTCTTTGACAAACTTCCCAGGTGGTGGGGCAATAATTGTGGACTTCATTGTCAGAATATGATTTGGCGTTAGAGCCTCTGGACTGGATGAGTCGCTCAGGTGATCAGTGGTCAGAGGTCTACTATTTACTATTGCCATAACCTCATATAAGAATGAGCTTTCTTTGAGCTCCTCTTGGTTCATCTCCTTCAATGCTTCAGAAAACTCATGCTTAGCACCTACAAAGTTCGTTCCTTGGTCGCATCTTATTTGACGAACTGGTCCTCGAATAGCAATGAATGAACGCAATGCGTTGATGAAGGCATCTGTGCTCAAGTCATCAATCATTTCAATGTGTACTGCTCTGGAACACATGCAGGTGATCAAAAGTCCATAGCGTTTCAAGTCCTTTCTTCCCTCTTTTACATAGAATGGCCCAAAGCAGTCCATCCCGCAGTAAGTGAAAGGTGGGGTCGTTTCTGTTCGCTCTTCAGGAAGGTCCGCCATCCTTTGCTGCTCAGTGCATCTTCTGAACTTCCGACATTTGACACACTTGTAAATGTGTGATGATACTATCCTGCTACATCCGAGTATCCATATACCATTGGAACGAAGTGCATTCATAGTCATCCCTCTGCCTTGATGGTAAACCCTTTCATGATAGTACTGGACTATTAATGTCGAGATGTGACTGTCTTTGGGGAGAACTGCTGGATTTCTCACATTTGGATGCAGCGCAGCAAGTGTTAGGCGACCTCCAACTCGCAAGATACCCTGTTCATCGAGAAATGGACAAAGCTTTTGCAGATTGGTGGCTCTAGTTTTGAGTTGCATCGTCTTATGTCTCCTGAGGCACTGCATTTCTTGAGAAAAGGATGCTTCTTGAACCATCTTGATTATGGTCATCACTGCTTCTTTTCTTTCCTCCAAGCTACTGGCTTCAGATGATCTTGCCTGCATGCCCTTCAGTTCCTTGACCCAACGTTTAAGTCTGGCAACAGCCTTCACCAATCTTGACCAATCTGAAAACTTCTGAAAACGATCAAGCAGAGATCTTACTTCCAATGTCTGTGTTTCATGAACTACAGACTTCTTGACCTCTGGGTCGCTAGCTAAAATCTCTCCCACCATAAATTCTTCTTCTGGGAGATCCTTCTGCCAAAGAAAGTTTGGGCCTGTGAGCCAATTTGAAGACAATAGTTGATGAGCAGTTAGACCCCTTGAGGCATGGTCTGCAGGATTCTCGCCAGAAGCCACATACCTCCATTGGGCAGACTCTGTGCTTTCCTTAATGCACTCTACACGGTTAGCTACAAAAACATGAAACCTCCTGGCATCATTATTTATGTAGCCTAGCACTACTTTGGAATCAGTCCAGAACATTTCTTGAGAGCAGTTGATCATCAACTCTTTCCTTAACATGTCACTTGTGCATACAGCTACTACTGCCGCTGACAGCTCAAGTCGTGGTATGGTTGTAATCTTAATAGGACTGACCCTTGATTTTCCCATGACTAAGGAACAGTGTACTTCACCTGATGTGCTAACAGCTCTGAGGTATGAGCACGCTCCATAGCCACAAGTACTAGCGTCGGAGAAATGATGGAGCTCATAATGATGGACCTTGAAGCTTGGTGGAATGTAGCATCTCTTGATCCTAATGTCAGCCAGATTTTGTAGGTCACGTAGCCAAGCCTCCCACAGAGGTCGATAGTCGTCAGGTAGGGTGTCATCCCAGCTGAGTTTCTCCTGGCACAGCCGTTGTAGGATCTGCTTTCCCAAAAGAACGAACGGTGCTAAAAAACCCAGTGGATCGAACACTGAAGCAACTGTCGATAAGACTCCCCTTCTGGTGAGTGGATTTTCCTTGACGACCACCCTAAACCGAAACTCATCTGAAGTCACACACCATTGTACACCAAGTGCTCTCTCCATATGTTGTTCACTTAGTGCCATATCCAAATCTTCAGTAACAACAGCACATTCCTCCTCTGGAATTGTGGCTAAAACTTCCTTGCAGTTTGATATGAATTTGTGTAAACGAAGTTGGCCTGTGCTGCACAGCTCTCTTGCTTCCTTCACCAACCATACTGCTTGCGAAACAGTTTCCACACTTGCTAGCCCATCGTCAACATAGAAGTTGGTCCGGATAAACTTGATGGTATCCTCGCTGAAGTGTCCTTGTCCTTCAGCAGCAATATGCTTGAGTCCATAGTTTGCACAACCTGGAGAAGAAGCTGCACCAAACAAGTGGACCTTCATCCGGTAGATGGATGGTTGGGTTTCAAAATTACCATTTTCCCACCAGAGGAAGCGAAGATAATCTTGATCATCTGCACTCACGTGGAACTGGTGGAACATGCGTTCTATGTCGCACATGATTGCCACAGGTCCTCTTCGGAATCTGCACAAGACTCCAATCAAGGTGTTTGTCAGTTCTGGACCAGTTAGAAGATGTTCATTCAATGATGTTCCTTGAAATCTTGCAGAGCAGTCAAACACAACACGTATTTTCCCAGGTTTTTGTGGATGGTACACTCCATGATGTGGAATATACCATACTGGTGTTTTGTTGACGTCTCCTTCTGGCACCTTTTCTGCATCACCACGAGCCATAGTGTCCTCCATGAAAGCCTTGTAATCCTTACAGTACTGCTCGTTTTTTCTCAGTTTTCTTTCCAAGCATTTGAGACGGTAGATAGCACACACTTTGTTGTCTGGCAGGTTGGGTCTTTCATTTTTGAATGGCAGGGGCATTTCATAATGACCATCACCCTTGTGCTTGATACCTTCTTTCATCCTTGTCAAGAATCTAAGATCCTCTTGAGACATACTTTCATGTTCCTGAGCTCTCTCAACAAAGTCAGATTCCAGAGCTTTGATTATGTGCGCAGGAGAAACTACTTCTTTTATCTGTGTTCTGAACACATAACGCACCTCACTGGTGAGGTTTAACATGGAGGGAAGGTCTGGTACTACCTGCTTCACTATGGCTTGATGACTTATTCCTATAGAATCTCCATAGTCCAGGCAGGGATTGCCATAGCCGACTATACTCCATCCTAAGTCAGTTCTTAAAGCAAAGGGGTGGTTTTCTTCACCAGGTACAACTTGCCGTGGAACTAGGGCTTGGGGACAATTGTAGCCAATCAAGAGGCCCACATCACAACTTTGTTGAGGTGCGATTTCATCTGCAATGTGTTCAAGATGGGGCCATGCCTTGGCTGTCTCTGGTGTAGGAATGTGATCTCTGTTTGCAGGAATGAATTCCCTTGAGTAGGTCTCTGGGAGTGAAATTATTCTATCAGAGTAAAAACCTCTCACTTGTAAACCAGATAGTTTCCTGCTAGGCACCACTGTGTTCCTTGATGACATTGTAGAGAGCTTTAGCTGCACTGGTACACTCTGTGTCTTCAAGGCCTTTGCAGTTTCATCTAGAATGAAGGTTGTATCACTCTGAGTATCAAGGAGTGCATACACAAGGACTTCACGATCTGGTTCACTTTCCGTTGCAACCCACACAGGAATAATGGTGGATGTGTGTGTGTTCTTGACATTTTGGATAACTCTGTTTGATGTTGCTTCTGGTGCTTTTCTTGATGCCTTATCTTGTGTGTGATATTGCTTGGTCTTGTTGTTGTCACGTGTCTCATCATTCCTTGTTGAAGACCTTTCATCTTTAGAGCGATTGTCATGGAGACAAGTTGGGTGACTCCTTTCGCATACATCACATATTTTTCTGTTTTCACAGCCTCTTGAGCGATGGCCGGATTTCAAACAACCAAAGCACAACTTCTTCTCTTGAACAATCCTTACTCGCTCAGCAACTGTTTCATTCAGAAACTTACAACAATTCTGAAGACTGTGATCTCCTTTCCCACAGTGAATACAATTTTCAGCAGAATAACTGTCATCACAAACCAAAGCCATCACTCTTGATCCAGCAGCGCTGTTCTTAGAAGATTTTATCTTCTCACCTTCACTTGGTTTTAGAGCATGGAGAGATGTTATTGGATTGCAGGCCACCTTGGCTTCATGCGTCAGAAATTTTACAAACTGGCTGAAACTTGGAAATGTGTGCCTTTCCTCTTCCTCTTCTATGACCTTCCTATTCCATCTTAAAATCAGCCAATCTGGAAGTTTATTAAGCATTTTCTGATTCTCGTTACAGTCATTCAGTACATCAAGACCCTTGATTTGAGACATAGCGGTCTCACAGCTGCGCAGGAAGTCCGCAAACTCTTGAAGTTCTGCGCTGCTCTTAGTGCTTATTTTGGGCCAAGCATCAAGCCTGTCTCTGAATGCCTTAGCAATAAGAAAAGGATTCCCATACCGTTCCTCCAAGATAGTCCACGCCGCATCGTAAGCAGCTTCTGTCCCCAAAAGAAAGTAACTCTCTATGGCCTTCTTGGCCGCTCCACTCACATACTTTCGCAAGTAATATATCTTCTCTTCAGCTGGTATATTTCTTCGATCAATGAGAGTCTGAAAGGAAAATTTCCAGTCATTGTATCTAAGTGGGTCCCCACTAAATGTTGTTGGCTCAGGTACTGGAAGTCTGCTTGCACTGATGGTCTCTGCAAAGGCTTTAACAAGAGCAGTTATGCTGTCCTCTTGCCTTGTTTGTATCACCTCTTGTGGTCCAAAGTACTGTCTTACTGGGCTCCTTTTGAATTTAACGTCTTCCTCATTCCTTACGGAGGAATGCTGGTGGAGAAGACTATGTATTTCTTCATCTGAATGTTCACTCTGCTCATAGACTCGCTGACGTGCCTGCGCAGCTTTAAGTCTTTTTATTGTTTCCAATCGTTCTAATTCTCTGCGTTTGGTCTCTAATACCCTCTGCCTCTCTGCATTTTCAGCCTCTTGTTTAGCCTTTAAATTAGCTGCTTCAGCTTCAAGTCTTTGAATCTCTTTTATATGAAGTTCTTGTTCTAGAAGCATTTCTAAGGTTGCCTCATTGGCAGCAACCTCAGCAGCTGCTTCTTGCCTTTTAGAGGACTGGCTTGATCGAAAAGAAGTCACCTTTGAGCAACTTAGTGAGTGAACAGAAGATCTGGAGTGATGAGATTTTATACTTTCCTTATCTGACTTTCCAGACTTGACTGATAACGCACCTTCACCATAGTCTTCATTCTTCAGGCTATTGGCCTTTTCTGGGTTAAGATGTGTGTTGGCCTTTTCAATGACTGTCTTTGTCACTGCTTCACAACTGTCTACCCTGCGGCGTGTTGTATGATCAGGAATGTCAATATGTCTCAACTCTTCGTATGCAATGTTCAGGTACTTTGCAGCATCAGTAACTTTGGCAACATGCTCATGCAACTCATTTCTGGAACACTGCCCACTAAGTGCCTGGTTGGCGGTTTTAACAATAGCCTTCCACCTTTCATAGTGTACATTGAAACTGTGCGTAACCTTTTTTACCTGCTCATCATGCAATTCTTGCCCCTTTTCCGTTAACTTGCGAACTCTTTTGCTCCTTTGCTGATCTTGGAATGCATAGCAGTCGTCAACTTTTGTATATTTGGTTGCTTGTGGTTGATCTTCTGTTCTGTGTTGAAGATTGTCATTTCCATCATCTCCACCACCCTCCTTAAGGCCATCTTCAAGGGTTGTCATGGTAACAACTGAAGGCTTTAACATCTGGACCTTCCTTCCATGGCCTTATGGTGGCAGAGTCAGCTACACACACCGCAGATGGCACTGTCATCCTCGTCCAACCAAGCTCTATAGCAACCAGAGTTCTCACTGTAGCACCCTCTAAGAAGAAGTTTGAGGCACGAGGTCGTGGTTAGAAACTGGGTTTAATCCTCTTCAATCAATCCCGTGAGAACTGAGTTACAAAGAAATAATAAAAGAGAATAGACAAATAAAATACATGTTCACATAATAACTGAACAACTTGTTAATACTCATTACAAAAATATAATTACACATGCAAACTTACATAAAGAAAATACATATCTTGCATGACCCGTTCGAGTTACGACCCGTTACGATCATTACAGCACTGTTTATTCACGTACCTCGTGGGCTGCCTTCATCTTACAAGGGGCTAAATCTTATCTTGCTTCCTTGTCTTGTCCTTCTAGAATTACCTACCTTACTTATTATTTACCTCTCTTCTGTTGCTCTGTTGCTCTATTTCTCTATTCTTACTCTTAATACTCCTTTCTTGACGTTTCTTCTATGTGTTCGTTTTTGTACGTTTTTACTTGTTCCGGGTCGGAACGCGATGTCGCGCTAATTAGTTCCGCATCAGTAATACAGTTAGAAACAACACGAGAAAAGACAAATAAATAAATAAATAAAATAAAATCAAAATAGCTAAAAATTAAAGAAATGACATATAACTAAACTGCTTATGAGAGGCAGTTACAGTTGACATGAGTAGAGATCAGGTCTCTTCAGTCGTTACTTTGTTTTAATTTATGCGTTTAAATGTTTAATTTACTTTATGAGTGTTTTGTCAGGTCTTTATCACTTGAGTGTAGCTTCATCTATTTTTTTTTCCCTTCATCTGCTTCATCTGTATTTAAACTCAACCTGAACCCAAGAACTACTAGTGAAATTCACTCAGATACATTCATACGACTGATGCAAGATTAATAAGACTCTTATTTTGAAAGAGTTCAATCAACATTAACTAAAATGAAGACAAAATAGAAAAGTTGATGTGAAAGATACACTAAATTATATTTATAATGACAATAGTTATTAAATACATCAATCAGCGACATATTTCTGTATACATTCATGTAAAAAATATGAATGTACAACAGTTTTCCATTTTAGATTTTACCCAGTATCAAAATTAAAAAAAAAAAAAAATGTAAGTTTGGGAAACCTCTTTACTTAAAACCAAAATTTCTCCTATTTCACGTGTGGAAATGTCTCTGTTGGTCTGCTTGAATTAACATATGTATTGGTCTCTACACACTGTCGGCCCAAATGCAATTTGGAGCATTTTGCTCGTGGAGCAAAATGTTCCCATTTTACATCTATCGACAGTAGTTGGCGTTGATATTGATGGTTCATTTGTACGGACGAGATGACAGAAACCAGACTGAGATTTATCTAAGTGTTTTAAAGACAAACCAACACTCATGTGACCACATCATCAACAGTTTAATATTGTTCAGTTATCCACAAAACCACCTCACTGAGCTGCAGTCTGCACTCCAGATGCTGAAACAGCTTTGGACAGAGGAAAACAGCTGCTTATATTTACTATTTTACAGAAATACAGATTTGGAAGAAGTTGTATTCAGTGGATGAAGCACAAAAAAAAAAAAGGGGGAGACACCGTGCTGGTGTTCACTGTGAGGGATCGGAAGAGGAAGAAGTTTCCAAGGAATCATTCAGAACCGTTTGACAAACATTTGATTGATGTGTTCTGATGAAAACAGAGACAGACATGTAGAGACTGAACTATCTGTCCAACAGAGACAGTTTCTCTGACAGGAGGAGACTCCTGATACTAAACTGAACACAGACACACCGAAGAACTAGACCAGGACCTGAACCAGAACCCAGGATAAAGAGGTTCAGTGAACGTGGTGTTGAAGGTGTGGAGGTGGATCAGTCTGTCAGAGGAGACGCTGTAGAAGGACAGAGTTCCAGCAGGAACGTCCACATACACGGCTACTCTGTCAGAGTCTGAGGAAGAGGAGGAGGAAGATGTTTCTCTGTTATTGTGCCAGACAGAGTACCGACCATCACCAGAACAGTCCAGACTCCAGGAATGATCGTTCCGTCCAAACACACAGTCATCAGAGTCTCCTTTCCTTCTGATTCTTCTGTAACTCACTGATATACAAACATCTCTGCTCCTCTGGACCTCCCAGTAACAGCGACCAGTCAGAACTTCTCTACACAGCAGCTGATCCCAGTAATCAAACCTGTCTGGATGATCAGGATACAACTGATCCTCCCACACACATGTCATCTTCCTGTTGTTGTCAGACAGTTTGATGTAGTTGTTGACGGTGTTTGTGTCGATGGAGAGTTGACAGGAATCTGATGGAGAGAACAAACACCACCCAGCTGCAGTTATTATTGATCTGTCATTGATCATCGATGGACTCATGAATGAGTGATGTGACAGTGTGAAGATGGTTGAATGTGTGCATGAAATCAAAACACACTTACACTTCCTCAGACCTGGTCTCAACAATCGTGGTCCAGCAGGCTCCACCCTGAAAGGAGGAGGGGGGTCAGACCAGCACAGTCTCTCTCAGCAAACATGGACATTTCATGGCTCTCACACACACATTGTTCTACACTGATGAAGGAACCGTCCCACACTCGGACCCATGCATCTCTAAAGTCCTGTCCTGTGGTCGTCACATTCCAGAACAGTTTGAAGCGGTTCTTCTCATTTGGTTTCATTTGTGTTGAACCAGGAGGAGGAGGAGACCACGTCATGGATGAGTGAAGGTGCAGCTGCTGTTGTGCTGTGATGGGCCTGAAAACCTCACTGCTGTGGTTCTAGTATGTTTACTAAGTCATGACGCCTCACAGCTGTGAACTGCATCTATCAGCTCTGCTGCAGCACCAGATGAGCTGCAGAACTTGATCTGCTGAAAGACCTCTGGTCAAAGCCAGAGAGCCACAAAGATGATGTTCACAGCAGCACCGTGAAGAGTCCAGCACACTGATGTTCTTCTACGTCCAGACGGCTACTGTTTCATCTGCAGAGAGAAGATGTGACCAGTGTCAGAGACTGACACCTCTGGAAAACATCCTGGAGATGAAAGTTCTTCTGATTCCTGCTGGGATCATTGGGATCCAGTGTTTTTAGTGTGGGACAGTGAAGACCAACGTCAGACCTCCAGAGGCAGGTATCTGTGTGCTCCATCAGTAAGGATCATCTCCGTTATTTTGGAGTTCAGAGGATTGTTGAAGTTTGCTCTGGTGGCTTCATCTACCAGCTGAAACACATCACGTTCCTCACGCTGTTCTTTGGAAGAGTCGGAGCTGTCGGAGAGCCGCTCCATGATCATTATCTCAGAGGAGGCAGAAGCTGACAGAGCTTTACACAACGACAGATGTGAGTGAAGGACAGAGACGTCCTACTCCATCAGACACCGGGAGTCTGCAGCAGCTGTGTCCATACCTGAGAGTGTCCAGTCTCCAGCGTGGATCCTCCAGTCCAGCAGACAGAAGCTTCACTGCTGACTCTCCTGGATGGTTGTAGCTCAGGTCCAGCTCTCTCAGATGGGAGGGGTTGGAGCTCAGAGCTGAGACCAGAGAAGCACAGCCGTCCGACGTGAGCAGACAGCCTGACATCCTGCAGACACACAACACAACACACATGCAGATACTCTGAGAGAACTGCTCTGAAACTGAAGCTGACTCTGTCCTCGTGTTCACCTGATGGTGGCGCTGAAGGACCAGTCAGAGGATCAGCAGAAACACTGGAATTCACCCCAATCAGACAAATGTTGTTGGGACGTTTCAGTCTGAACTAAACTGGTGGATGAACATCAACATACAGAGAGTCCCACTGCTGCTGAGGCCGACAGCATCCAGACATGGAGAGAGACGTGTGAAGAAAGTCTGACATAAAAGTCTTATTTGGGAACTGGTGGAGCTCTTCTCCTCATCATCACCAACACAGTTGTGACGACTGTCTGCAGGCTTCAACCCGATCTGAACCCAGTTACAATTATTACAATTCTCTCTCCAACAATCCTTCAACATCAACCACAGTTATAACGGTCAGCAGTTCAACATTTGAGGGATTCTGACCTGAGAGACTCCAGTTTACAGTGTGGACTCTCCAGTCCAGGACACAGCTTCTTCAGTCCTGAATCCTGCAGGTGGTTGTTACTCAGGTCAAGTTCTGTCAGACTGGAGGACTGAGAGCTGAGAACTGAGGACAGACCTGCACAGACCTCCTCTGAGAGGTTACAGTCACTCAACCTGCAGAGGAGAGAAAAGGGAAATATTTATGTCATTTAAACTTTGATTTTGTCATTCAACAAATGAACAAATTATACAATTTAAATAAATACTGATAAATTCAACTTGTTAGCCCAACTAGTCCTGTAAAACCATCAGAAATCGATTAAATTTTCATTTTATTGTTTCATTCCACACATGTCAAAACTGTTGTATGTTAACACTAGTATGAATCAGTATTTTATATATTTATATTTATACATATTCACAAACACACCAAAACCACCTGAACCCAGGCCCCCCCACCAGCAGCGCACAATGACAGTCCAAGAGCAGAACCGGGAGTTTCCCCTGACCCGGTTGTCCGGAACAACTTAGCATCTTTGTCACTGTATTTGGCAACTTTTCAGATATTTCTTGATACTTGTTATTTAAAAAAAAGCAACTTACAACAAATCTGACAACTTTTTAGGTCTTTTTGGAAACTTTGGTTGACTCTAGTCTGAAAGCACAAATCGTTTTTTACTTATTTCTCTGCGAGACTCCGGTGTGTCCGTGGACTCCTCTCCTGTATCAAAGGACTCTCAAGGCAGCCCAGCACTCGTGCAGAAGCTCCTCCCTGCTCCGGTCAAAGCTTATGTTTTTATTTCTATTTGTTATTTTATTCAACAAAATAGAGTCCAACATCTTGTGAAGGTGCAATGAACTGTGCAATTAAACAATAAAACAAGAACTGAAGACATGGGACTGTAAATAAAATACACACAGCAGTTTCAGGTGAATAAAGAAAGTGGAGCAGGTTTTCAGGACAAAAGTAATCTGGATACATTTGTCGATTTCCTTCTGCCACACTTAGATTTAAGAAGTCTCAATGAGGAGTAATAAAGTTTAAACTCATCCAAAAATTATCAAAACATGGGGCAAAGTATCTCCACTTACAACATTGTAGGTGATATTTAAGCAAGAAAACAATGGTCACTACTTCAGATGTTTTGTTTTCAAGATCATTAATGTAGTACAAGACAGTGAATAGTAAAATCTGGAATGTTGCTATTTTTAAAGACAGCCAGTCTCCAATGTCACTCAACATTTATTTGAAACAGGACAAGTGAAAAAGAGGACAATGAGACGGTCACAAAAACACAAGCTGTCAGATCAAATTTAAATTATTTATGTAGAAATTCAGCCACCGGGTATTTCTTATGACAGATTTTAAAATGAGTCTCTGACCTCCGGTTATTCCGGCCGTTTACTGCAACAGCCGGCTCCACTGCTATTGACATCCTTCCGTTATAATCGTTAAACTATTAAGATATAGAGACAGACGTGAGAACAACACTGCTGCAGTTTTATCTGTTAAGACGAAGTCTCCTACTATTAATTTGGGTAAAGTTGGGGTGACAGAGTACATTAGCTGCTTTGGATAAAATGGATCAGAACATCAGGAATAACACTTCCTGATATTCTCTGCAGTACAATCGAGACTAACTCTATTAAATAGAAACTTCTCCTCATTATCACCAACACAGTTGTGACGACTGTCTGCAGGCTTCAACCCGATCTGAACTCAGTTACAATTATTACAATTCTCTCTCCAACAATCCTTCAACATAAACCACAGTTATAACGGTCAGCAGTTCAACACTTGAGGGATTCTGACCTGAGAGACTCCAGTTTACAGTGTGGACTCTCCAGTCCAGGACACAGCTTCTCCAGTCCTGAATCCTGCAGGTTGTTGTTACTCAGGTCCAGTTCTGTCAGACTGGAGGACTGAGAGCTGAGAACTGAGGACAGACCTGCACAGACCTCCTCTGAGAGGTTACAGCCACTCAACCTGCAGAGGAGAGAAAAGAGAAATATTGAGGTTATTTAAAAGTTAAATAAATTAATTAAATAAATGTCATAAATAAATAAATAATGATTTTATTTAAATAAATACTGATCAATTCAACTTGTTGGTCCAACTAGTCATGTGACTGATGTCTAAAGCAGGTCAGACATGAACCCTCACATGAACTTCACACTAACACACTTTAAAATCCTAAAACATTCCTCTTCAAAGGTCTGCTGAGTGACAGGTGAACTAACCAATCAGATCGCTGCACCGCCAGCAGCTCAGAGCTGTTTGTTACAGTTCACGTCTACATGAGTGTTTTTACATTTATGAATAAAAACTGCTGTCAATATTAGTGCATCAACAATCAACTCTTTATTATACACCATCATTATATTATTTATATAGCTGGTAAAATGTGAAAGTGTTTGTATTCACACTTGTTTGTCTTTCCTGAGGACTGTTGCTGGCTGTTTCCGTGGTGATGGACAGTCTTTGGAGTTACACGTCTGTGTGTTTGACCTAAGCTGAGTCTGCAGTTGAGTGGATTCAAATGAAGAAGCTGCTCTCAGAAGATAAGTCCCTGCTGAGGTTCCTGTGGTGGGATCTGCAGACCCATCGTCCTCCTGAAGGACATCAGTGGCAGGTACTTCCCTTTGACCCCACCTGCAGTCCCTGCTGGGTGACCTATGACCTGCAGAGACATGTGCTGGACAGCCTCCAGCCTGGAGATGAGGTACCTGAAGTGGTGAGTTACGGCAGCGAGAGAGTAACAAGCCCCACGTCATCAGTCACCTCCCCTCAGAACCAGGATCCACTGGCTGTGAGCTGTGGCTCAGTCATGCTGAGCAGGATGGACAAGGTTCTGGCTGGGTTTGCAGCGGCACCGTCACCCAGATACTCTGAACTACCGGCTCAGGACTACAGACTGCAGCACCGTCACAAGGAGCAGCAGCTGCAGAGGTCTGGACAGTCGGTACCATCCCCTTGGATTCAACATAAACCACAGTTGTAACGGTCAGCAGTTCAACACTTGAGGGATTCTGACCTGAGAGACTCCAGTTTACAGTGTGGACTCTCCAGTCCAGGACGCAGCTTCTCCAGTCCTGAATCCTGCAGGTGGTTGTTACTCAGGTCCAGTTCTGTCAGACTGGAGGACTGAGAGCTGAGAACTGAGGACAGACCTGGACAGACCTCCTCTGAGAGGTTACAGTCACTCAACCTGGAGAGGAGAGAAAAGAGAAATAATGAGGTTATTTAAAAGTTCATTATTTCATTCAACAAATGAATAAATTATATTATTTAAATGACTTCTGACTAATTCAACTATTGATCATTAAGTATCGCTGCACTACAGTCTTGATCAAAGTGATCACTGCATTCGTCTTCATGTAAAGTTTCCTGAGATGAATTAGTGTTGAGAACTGGTCCTACATGAACCTGAACTCAACTGAAAAGTGAACTGAACTGATTTTCTCCATGAACACAACATTTGATTGTAATTAAAACAGATGTGTCTGTGTTTGTCCTCACAGAACTTTCTTGGAGGCTTTGACCACTGGCAGCAGCCTCAGGAGAACCTTCTCTGAAGCAGAGTATTTCTTCAGGTCAAACACTTCCAGATCTTCTTCTGATGACAGTAAAATGAAGACCAGAGCTGACCACTGAGCAGGAAACAGTTCATCTGTGGAGAGACGTCCTGACCTCAGGGACTGTTGGACCTCCTCCACCAGAGAACCTTCATTCAGTTCATTCAGACAGTGGAACAGATTGATGCTTTTCTCTGCAGACAGATCCTCACTGATCTTCTTCTTGATGTATCCAACTGTTTCCTGATGGTTCTGTGAATTTCCTTGTTTTGGTTTCAACAGACCTCGTAGGAGAGTCTGGTTGGTCTCCAGCGAAAGACCAAGGAGGAAGCGGAGGAACAAGTCCAGGTGTCCGTTTGGACTCTGTAAGGCCTTGTCCACAGCAGTCTGATGGAGGAAAGTCTCATCTCTTATTTTAATCCCTATTTTTTGTTTTACCAGCAGGTTGGCTCCAGAGTTAATGAAGGTCCGATGGACATGAAGAGCAGCCAGGAACTCCTGAACACTCAGATGGATGAAGCAGAACACCTTGTGCTGGTACAGGTGTTTCTCCTCTTTAAAGATCTGTGTGAAGACTCCTGAGTACACTGAAGCTTCTCTGATATCGATGCCACACTCGGTCAGGTCTGACTCATAGAAGATCAGGTTTCCTTTCTGCAGCTGCTCAAAAGCCAGTTTTCCCAGAGACTCCATCATATTCCTGCTCTCTGGACTCCAGTGTGGATCTGTCTCAGCTCCTCCATCATACTTGACCTTCTTCAGTTTGGTCTGGACCACCAGGAAGTGGATGTACATCTCAGTCAGGGTCTTGGGCAGACGTCCTCCCTTTCTGGTTTTCAGGACATCCTCCAGAACTGTAGCAGTGATCCAGCAGAAGACTGGGATGTGGCACATGATGTGGAGGCTTCGGGATGTCTTGATGTGGGAGATGATCCGGCTGGTCTGCTCCTCATCTCTGAACCTCTTCCTGAAGTACTCCTCCTTCTGTGGGTTGGTGAACCCTCTGACTTCTGTCACCATGGAAACACACTCAGGAGGGATCTGATTGGCTGCTGCTGGTCGTGTGGTGATCCAGAGACGAGCAGAAGGAAGCAGGTTCCCCCTGATGAGGTTTGTCAGCAGCACGTCCACTGAGGTGGACTCTGTAACATCAGTCAGGATCTCATTGTTGTGGAAGTCCAGAGGAAGTCGACACTCATCCAGACCGTCAAAGATGAACACAACCTGGAAGTCTTCAAAGCTGCAGATTTCTTTGGTTTCAGTGAAGAAGTGATGAACAAGTTCCACCAAGCTGAACTTTCTCTCCTTCAGCACATTCAGCTCTCTGAAGGTGAATGGAAACATGAACCGGATGTCCTGGTTGGCTCTGCCTTCAGCCCAGTCCAGAGTGAACTTCTGAGTTAAGACGGTTTTCCCGATGCCGGCCACTCCCTTCGTCATCACGGTTCTGATTGGTTCATCTCTTCCAGGTGGGAGTTTCAGGACGTCTTCCTGTCTGATGGTTGTTTCTGCTCTGTCTGGTCTCCTGGATGCTGCTTCAATCTGTCTGACTTCATGTTCATGGTTGACCTCTCCAGTCCCTCCCTCTGTGATGTAGAGCTCTGTGTAGATCTGCTGCAGAAGGGTTGGGTTTCCTGCTTTAACAACCCCCTCAAACACACACTGGTACTTCTCCTTCAGCTGAGACTTCAGTTGCTTTTGACAAACTGCAGCAGAAACATCTGAATACACATGAAAAAAAAACAATTAGTGTTTTATAAAGTTCACACAACAACTTAATTCTCCTAAAGAATCAGGTTTGAACCGACACTGATCAACTAGAACTTTACGATGAGCTGTTCAATACTGACTAGAATCACTTTTACCACCAAAACACCTCTGAACATTCAGGACGTGGACGTGACAAGAACATCTGGGGGTCCTGGAGTTTCTAAGACCAGGATGTTGGCAGTAGAGCCTAGATGGGGTGTGGGTTTGTGGGTTGTTGTGTTCTTGTTGTTGTGGGTCTCTGTGAAGTGGAATTTCCAGGTTTAGGATTTGAAAACACCAGAAGATGATCTGATCAACAATCTGTAGAACCATCAAGACAATCTGGAGTTCACCAGGATTCCTGGAAGAGGAAAACCAGGACTAAAATCTTCCAGTTATCTGGTGGTGTTGGTGAGGTCCACTGCCGTCCCGTACAGGGAGGATGCTCCTGTAGGGGGTGCTGGTTCCTCACTTCATCTCTCAGTGGTGTTAATGTTGTGGCTGATCTGTGAATGTTGTTCATCTCCTGAGACTTTCTGGGTCATTTATCCAGCAGATTAAATGTTCAGAGAAATCCTCTTACTGCTCTGCAGACGCTCAGCCAGCTCCTCCTGCTTCATTTTCTTCAGGAAGTTCACTGTGATCTTCACAAATGCCTCTCTGCTCCTCCTCTGTTCTTCATTCTCACCCTCCAACAGATTCTCCAGGGATTCTGGGTAATCTGGACTCAGAGTCTTTTTGATCTTCTTCAGCTCGTTCTTCACAAACATGACAATGTTGTCCTCCAACAGCTGGAACAGAAGACCACATGAATGACACAATCAGACTGAAACCATGGAGACAAACATCAGACCCATGTTGGACAGACTGACAGTCCATTGGTCTACAAAGAGCAGCTGGAGATGAACACCAACAGAACAGATGGAGAAGCAGTTGTTGTTCATGTACAGACCAGAAATATGGAGTCCAGCTGTGTTTGATGCTGCTGGACAGACGGACCACTGGGAGGATCTGAGCTCTGCTGGTCCACTCTGTGGAGGAATCATGAAGAATTAGCTCACATCATGTCTGTCCACACAGAGACAAACACAAGCTGAAGGTCCATGAAGACATGTTTGGATGAGGACAGTCAATCAGAGGACTGGCTGTGGTGGTGAAGGTTTACAGGTCCTGCTGGTCCAGCTGAGAACGTACATGTGACCTCAATGAGAGCTCTGCTGATTCACAGATTTACAAGATCCAATTCTGCTCCAAGAATAGTTCCAACAACATCTAGAACATGGACAACTGATGGAGACATGAACCAGCTGATTAACTCTGGAGCATCATCAGGATCAGTCCTCTGGAAGGTAAGACCTCCAGATGTTTCAAACAGATGAAAAAGCTAATGACAGGAGATGAAGATCTATGAGGAGGAAGCTCAGATCACCATCAGGTGATGGAGGACCACAGGGGTCCAGGACTACATGAATCTACTCAATAAGAAACATGTGGACATTCCCCAACATGAGGACTGATTTAAATACCTTTAATGCATTTAAATACATCTCACCTCTCTGAAGAAGACAGTTGGTCTCCTTTAAAGTCAATAAACCGCTTTTTTGACCTGGATTCATGTTCAAGAGAGTCTCTTTTCTGATGGACCCTGATGGGAGATTAAAGAGTTAAAATTGCACATTTTCTGTTTATATGAATAATAAATAATCAAATATATAAATATTTAGTCTATTTAAAAAATATTTAACATAAATCATTGGCAGAGTTTAGATACACTCACCTCTTTACAGCAGAACGTTGGTCTCCTTTAAAGTCAATAATCTTTTTCTTTGACCAGTCGCTCTTCAAGGACACACAGCTAGGTTCCGGTCCAGCACCAGGTCCAGGTTCAGGTTCAGGTTCAGGTTCAGGTTCAGGTCCTGGTCCTGGTCCAGGTCCAGGTCCAGGTCCAGGTCCAGGTTCATTCCTGTAATAATGACGTTTGCTGATGTGAGTTTTCAGCTCTGACATGCAGAAGAGTCGTGGACAGTTGGAGATGCTCGTCTCACCTCTGAGCTTTGCTCCGACTCTCATGTTCCCCACACAGAGGGGTTTTAGAGGGACGGACTCCATCCTCTCTGTCCTCACACTGGTCCATTGTAGTGAATTCACGTGCACATCAGCTCACACACACACCTTCATCTGCAGAGGAAACACACATCACTGGTGTTGTACAAAGACCAGCTGCTCCTGCACTGGTTTGCTCCTCTCTGTTGTTTTTATATCAGTGTCACTTGAATGCAGTCAGGAAACAGTGGGAGGTTGAGGAAGTCTCTTCTACAGCCGGATCTGCTCATCCTACCTGCTTTGAAGCTTCACTCAGGGCCTTTTCTGGTTTTCTGTTCAAAGATTAAAAACATACAATTCTGTGAACATCCATCCATCCATTATCTATACCCGCTGTATCCGTTTCCGGGTCACGGGGGTCTGTCGGAGCCTATCCCGACGCATATCAGGCGAAAGGCAGGGGTCCACCCTGGACAGGTCGCCAGTCTATCCAGGGATTCTGTGAACAACAGAGTTTTTACTGCAGAAACAAAAAGTTGAAGATCTTGAACAAGCTGAAGGAGACTCGGCCTCTACGTCAGTCTGGTTACTGTAAATGTGAAGAAGCTCAAAGGTCAAACTGTCCTGCAGAGACACATTTCCTCCTTTTAAAGCCTCATCACACAACAGTTACACAAGCAGCAAAGAACAACTTCTTCCAGGAACCACACTTTATTTTGAAAGGCTCCACAGGAAACAGCAGTCTGACTTTAATGCTGGAGACGACAGCTTCACTCCAGGAAATAAAAACACCACAAAGTTTGTTTTATAAAGAAAACTGATCATCAGCTGTTCAGCACGGCGTTTTTGATCAATAATAAAACCAATAAAAATACTGTCATCTACCAATCATGTAGATTTGTCTTCAGACACAAGATTGATCAAAGTCTGCAGGTAAATCAGAAGTGAGCAGAAGTTTCTACCTTCACGTGTTTGAGTCAAAAGACAAAGTTGAAGAGTGAAATAAACTTTGAAGTAACGATCCGGTTAACAGCAGCTGTCCTTCGTCCTCGGGTCTCACCTCACCGGCGGCTTCAACCCTCTTATGTCAGCTCCGTTATGTTCAATTCACTTTCAGCTGCGTCGTGAAGTGGAAACTGTCAGCAGCAAATGCCGAACAACCTTTGTACCGTCATCCTTTTCAGGAAGTGGAATAGGGTCGACTCTTCAACACGGATGAAGTTGTGGTCCAAGTGAAACAAGTCTCTTACACATGCACGTGCACGTGCACATGTACACTCCACCCACCACAGACTGGAACATTTTGTCCGTTTGCTTGTTTCCTGTCTCTACTTGTGTTGGGTGTCGTCTTACTTTGTATCACAAACTCTGAATAAACGGATCATTTTTACTGGTTGTATTTTAGTTCTATTTGTTTTTTATGTTTTCAAATCTGTGAGTCCAACCACAGACAAAGAATTTCAAAGTACAGGAAACCTGCATGCAGAGAATCAACACTCAGCTTCCTGTCTCTCCTCTCACTTCTTCACTCTCATTCTTGCTCAATCTCTCTCCGTCTCTCTCTCTCTTTCCTGCTCAGCTCTGCTCAGCTAAAACGGTCGGAGCTTCTCAGAAGATTTGTCTCAGCTGCCATGAACAAATATACTGAATATTTGAAATCTGCAGTATGTGTAAGCATCCACAACCTCAGCAATCCAGACTTTTATTACATTTATCAAACTTCCACAGCCAGCTGAATCTGTGGGTGTCAGCAGTGAAAAGAACAAGATGAAGTCCCGTGTCCTGGATGACGCTGCCGTTCTGGTAGCTGCAGTAGTGAACAGTACTGACACTTGTGTCCTTTTTCTTTTGTTTTTGGCTGTTTTCCTGCAGAAAAGCCTTAAGATTGCATTTACAGAACATGACCTCCGAGCACTCGATTAAAGAGCTCTGCTCCGTCATTTGAAGTTTGAGTCTCTAATAACATTCTGCCTTATCTGCAGAAATAATAACTCCATAATGTTACAGGACGAGTACAGCAGCTTGTTCTGTCTCACGTTTTCAACATCTTCACTCAGCAGTGATTTTACCTGCTATAAGATAAAACTTTGGTTTGAAGAGATGAGGTGAAAGCAGCAGAAGTGATTTTTGGACCGTCGTCTGAAATGAAGGACTCTGTGTTACCATGACGAGTGAAGACGGATGTAGGAACTGGGTGACATCAGCAGTGGTTGCAGTGGTGAGAAAGATGAGGGACATTTTTGACAGATCGAAGAACACGGAAATATAACAGGTCTATTCCCTCTTACTCAAAAACAGAAGAAGCTGCAGAAGTTGTAGGTGGTTGTATATCTGACAGATATTTTATGGGACCCACATACTCAGCTCTGCTGCTCATCCCACAAATGCAACATGGAGCAACATTGTGGTTTAAATGTGTCACCGGTCAGTTTTTGCTTGTTGAGCCTGGAATTTACAGAGGTCCTGGTTCCTGGATAATAGTTGTGGTTCTTGTGTTTCCTTATATTTTGTAAATATTGTGTTACTCTACAGTTTCAAACATTCAAGCTTGGCTCAGATAATTTAACATATCAAAGTGATGAAGGCAACATCTTCCTTCATTTCTTGGTTGTGGAACGAGTGGAAGTTTGAGCTGAGAGAAAATATACAGCAGAACAGTGGGGTCGGCTCTTCAAACGAATAAAGACTGTGTGAGAGAAATATTATATTCACATAGTACTAGTTTGAATCACTTATTCTAATAAGCAGTTTAAACATTGTCTGAACTTAATCTGACCCTAAGTAAGCATGTTTTAAGTACAAGCCTGTTCTTTGTATTTTAATTGTGTAGCCTGTGTTAAATTTATGTCAAGGATAACAGACTCTCTGTTTCTCACACTCTTACAATTTATACCCTGACAAGGTACCCACTTTACCCCTCCTCTTAAGCCTGATAAGCAGTAAGGGAGTCTTGCAGAAATATTTCAAGTGAGACAAGCTCTGCCATTTTGGGGAGCTAAACAGCTGTATCTCATGTGACGTTCCCTGGTTCAGATCTTATAAAAACTGGTCTCTTCTTCATCACAGCAGAACTCTCAACTGAGACTTCTCTGCACGTCTGATCAACGTGTATCTTGTAAATAAACTTTTGTGTTAAACTTGAAACTGTTTACTCTCTCATTGGATTCCAGAAAATTTCCACCACAGTAATGCGAGTTAAAAAGAGTTTATAATGTGCTGTTTAAAAAGTAGAGGTGGACACAGGACAATAAGGTGTTATAAGCAAAAAGAGGAAAGAGAAAAGGGGGAGGAGCTTTATATTTACAATTGTTTTAACTGTGAGCATATCTGAGTGTTTGGGGGTGTTGGGGGCAGCATTAAAAAGTCATATTTATATATTTTAGAGGTGTGGTGGAAATTTTATATTACACTCCTTACTTTCTTTGTAATTCTTTGGATGCAGCTTTACTTTTGACCAACTCCCCCTACATGAGGAAGCAGACTCCCCCCCCTTCCCCACACACCACTTCACACCCTGACTCCAGTCTGATAAATGACACCTTCTCTGTACTATTGGCGACGTGAACAAAAGAACGTCGCCACAAGGACTGCCGGTCAGAAGACACGTCTATTGTAAAATGCATATCTCCTTGTCACGAAAACAGGTATGCCCAGATGTGAATGAATGTGTGTGCTCCGGACACGAAGCAAAGCTTTTGTTATGAATGAGTGCGCTCCGGACACGGAACAAAAGCGATTGTTATGGACTGTGCGCGCTCCAGACACGGAAGCAAACACCCTCGTCATGAAACGAGCGCGCACCCGACACCCAGCGACATCCCCTATTGTCATGAAATGAGCGCGTCCTCACTGTAAAGCGCGAACGCCTTCTTAAATGTATGTGTCTTTGTCTTTTTATTCATGTTTCTGTATAAAAGACGCCTCCCTTCAGTGAGCGGCAGGATTTCTGCAGAACCTCCGCTCGTTATTTCCGGTTGTTTTTAAATAAACGAGCGTACGAAGACAGTAGACTTTTATTCTTTCTTCCACCGACTATTTTTTCCACGACAATTTGGTGTCAGAAGTGGGATGCCAAGCGGGCCGCTGAGATCTGGATGACTGGGTTGGCCACCTGAATCTGCAGAGATTCATCCTCATTACCTCGCTTAGCATTTCTGAGAGAGAGGACTTCTACCTGAGATCTCAGTCGACCGTGACGGCATCTCCGAACTCGCTGGGAAAAGTAAACGGTGAGAAGTATTTTTCTTCCAATTCTATCCAAAAGATTAAAAGGCTCAGATTGGAGCCCATAGGATAAGACAAATTTATTCCAAATTCTAAAACCTAAATGAAACGAAGATTTTTTTTATAATTTTATAGTCAACTGTCTTCATTAATTTTCTGGTTGATGTTCTGAAAGAGATTGCTGAAAGATGCGATCATAGCACTTAAGCAAGATCGGGTATTTGCGCGCATCAGAATGAGATCGGATTGAATCAGTGAACTGGTGAACAAAAACCAGCTCAAACATTGATTTAGATCCGATCGAACTCTGTATGTTCAGATAACAAGGTTTTGGTGTCGAAGAGAAGAGATTATTTTTATTGTTTTTTGTTTTCTTTTCTCTCATATCCTGGATACTCGGGACATAACGTACCATAACGTCCAGGAGGCCAAAACCAAGTTATTCTAGCTGCATCCAGAGTTGTGAGTCGGCGCTGAGGCAAGACCAATTTTTTGAAAGTCCCGTGAGCCGTAGCAAGATCGGGTTGTAAACGCGCACATAATAGTATATTGTGAGCCTTTAGCTAAGACAAGATCGGACTTTTAGTCCCGTGAGCTTAATGTGCATTTAGTCCTGTGAGGTGACGTCACAAGATCAGGTTAAAGAAGCATGGGTAACATGTTCACAATAAGGCACAGCAACCAGAAAATTAACCAAATTAACAAAAACAAAAAAAAACAAGAACAAAACAAATTCGAATTTAATTATATTCATGAAAGACAAATACGGGAACGATTCATGTGAATTTGTCTACTATTGGAGTGATAATTTCGGTTTCCCTGAAGGGGGATCTCTGAGTGCAATTCAACTAAAACAATTGCGTAAAAAGTTAACTGAGGATAGAAACCGGCAACTAAGCACTAACAAAAAAGTCAAATCACACGATGTCCAACAAATGATAAGAATGGATGAATGCTTGAAATTGTGAAAAACTGAGTGTGATAAGCGTGAACGCCAAGAAGCATGTAAAAAAAAAAAAAAAGAAGAAAAGAAGGACGAACTTAACTGAAACTGATGCAAAGAATGATAACACTGTTAGTAGTTTTTTTTTTTTCTCTATCCCTCTATGCAGGGCCTGTGGGGATCCTCGATCGACGCCTCACTGGACTCCACCCCTCCGCCTTACCAACCACCACCCTCTACACCAGCAGACCATTCGGGAACGACCAGACGTGGCCTAGCCCCTGATTCGTCGGCAAACGGCTCCTCCTCCTCTACTCCTACTGCAGACCAAACCCACACGTCCCTGAGACCTCCCACCTTCTCTCTGTCATCACCTACTGGACACTCATCCCTCATCCCTGATATCCAACCAAATAACTCTGAAATTCTTTTCAAAAACTCTCAATCCTCCCCCCCTTCACCAATGCACCTACGCTCAGCCACAAATAAGGTGTTCACCGCCCCCATGGTTCAGGTTGCCGGACCACAAGGGCTACCCGCCTATGTTTACCGTCCCTGGACTGTGGATGACATCATCGTGGCCTCTAAGCACCTACCAAAGCCAGAAAAGGGCGGACAAGCCCTTGCCAATGCATTTAAAGACTTCATCAGAGACTATGTCCCCACATCCTCTGAAATGTCCAGAGTTCTCCTCAACCTTCTCACCCCAGCTCAGTTTGCCCTGCTGAAGCCACAATTCCTCCATCACCGTCAACCTGCAACTCCAAACTGGCCCACAGCCAACCTACGTGACGGTGACATCGCAGACGACATTAACTACAGAAATTGGGTCACTAACTTCCTCCAAGCCCTCCGAGATAGCTTCCCAATCGCCTGTGACCTGTCAAAGATCACAGCGTGCACCCAAAAAGAGGGAGAGGAGGTGGACAACTACCTTCTTCGTCTCCAGTCGATCCACGATGATTACAGTGGAATGACTAAGCCTGATCCCTACCCCGGCCCCATCATGACCCCCTATGAGAGTCACCTCAAACAGAGCTTCCTGAATGGACTCCTAACTCCCCTGAGCGCCATGACAAAAGACTCCTGCATCGGGTGGCAGAAAGCTTCTGTGCGTCTAGATGACATCCTGAGACACGCTGACCATCAGCAAAAAAGACTTAAAGACCAGGAAACGACCGACAAAAAGGAGAAAGATGACATAAACCACCGAGCCCAGCTGCGCCTGCTCCACGCTCCTACACAATCCGATGACTCTCCTACCGGATTTCCTTCTCCTGCACCCATCAACCCCCAAAACCCACCCAACCGCTCAGGTGACACTTGCTTTAACTGTGGGAAAAAAGGACACTGGGCCAACACCTGCTCATTAAGACTAATGTACAAAAAAAGAGAAAACTATAGAAGCCAAAGAAGACAACACTCTAGAACCCATTATTCGGACTGAAAGGCGAAGCGGGGTGTAGATCCGGTGGGCACGTCGGAGGAGGAACCCCCCCAACACACAGATAAGATCGCGATCTCACACACACACACACACACATACACATCCACACACACACATTATTTCATTGCCCAACTGAAGAAAACATTTTAAATCTTCCTCTGTTTAAAATGACAGTTGCTGGTAAAAATATTGTTTTTATTGTGGACTCTGGTGCAACTTTTTCAGTGGTTAAATCAGCTGATTTGCCTGGTACTAAACTTAGTGGTAAATTTCTTTACTCTTTGGGTGCTAGTGGCACAGAAATAAAAGAACACTTTACAGTCCCCCTATCTTGCTCTGTTGATAATCTCCCCCCATTAAAACACTCTTTCCTGTTATCACAGTGCTGCCCTTTTAATCTGCTGGGCCGTGACCTCATGCTATCTTTAGGCCTCGGGCTCCGGTCCTCCCCTGAAGGCATGAAGGTAATTTCTCCTACCACCTGTTCCTACACAATGACGAAGGAGATCATGACTTCTCCTCCCACCCTTGTACATCAATGGTGGATTTCTGTAGACGAATCCCAGCCCCTAATTACCATGGCAAAAGCTAGAGTTCCACGAACTGTTGTTTTCATGAGACCACAAAATGTTCTTTGTACCGTTTGGATAACATCAGAACCTGACTCCGAGTCTGAACAACAGTTCTTCTCGAATCTAACTGATGTTTTGCAAACATGCAGCCTTTACTGGTCTGCAACGCGCAGCGCTCTTTCTGTCTTACCCCCCCTACTAACCACATTTTTTAAGGTACCTGACAGTGATCCTCACATCTCCCTAGCTAAGTCTAAAACTAACCAATGGAAGGATTTGGGACACTGGACTCGATCCTGCAACTTAACAACCGATTGGACCCACACCCCAAATCCATTGATGTTCTTTTTCTTCTTCCACACCGCTTTCAAAACCACCTGTCCCCATCAACTGACATGTCAAAATTCTGTTTGTGGTTTGAAAGCTTCTCCTCTAGGTCCTGTTCCCCTTTTACTTCTCGACTCCCCTGACTCCACACCTGAGTTGAATTCAATACCGCCTTCTGCCTGGACCACTCACAAAAATGATGTAGACCTCATCAAAACTGTGAGTCCCTGATAGTATGGAGAGCCTCATGACTGTGTGACTGAACTTTCTCTCTCCTGCACTCCCCGACCTGACCTATCTGATCTCCCCCTTGACAACCCTGACTTAATCCTATACGTCGATGGCTCCGCCTCTCGTGACCCCGCCACCGGTAACTGCCGTACCGGTTATGCTGCTGTCTGTTCAGACCATGACATTGTAGAGTCCGCACCTCTGCCTTGCCATTACTCTGCACAGGTCGCTGAACTCGTTGCTTTAACACGTGCCTACATTCTCGTCGCAAACAAATCAGCCACCATCTGGACGGATTCCAGATATGATTCTGGCATCATTCACGAATATGGCCAGCTCTGGAAACACAGCAGATTCCTCAAATCTGATGGAAAGCAATTTTAACCCACTCTTTGGTTGCAGATCTACTGGACTCCATCCTTCTCCCAGAACGAATGGCTGTCTGCAACAGTTCTGCTCACACTAACTCCCCTGCCCCTGTTTCTGTAGGTAACACACGTGCTGACGCAGCTGCAATGAAATCCTGTTTGCAGCTCCTCCTAATGTAGGCTTGAAACCCCCCACAGCTCCTCCTTCCGACACAGCCCTGTGTGAAGCCAACATGCTACCTTACTGTGCTAACCTTTCAAAAGCCCTCAGACATTCGTTCTCAGATTGCTGTTGCCCTCCCGAGCCCTGCTGAAGGACAATTCCACACCCTAGTCCCTAGTGACTTTGTGCTGAAGCTTCAGAAGACAGAAGTGAAACCATCAGCGCTGGGTTGGCCCGTTCCAGATCCTCCTCACCAGCCGCCCTTGACTCCAGCCAACCAGACCCAAACCACACCTCCGTAAGGTCGTCGCTCACTAGCAAGATCAGTGCGGAATGAAACAGTGTCCCACTGCAACAGTAACGTGCCAAGTTCCACCGCTAGCCCCTGACATGGATCAACCCCTGACCCCCCAAATGGGACCCGAAATGGTCTCTAGGAAACGCCACCAGCTGCCTCATCCTCATAGCCATCCTCTTCGTCGTCCCGATTCTTCGAGTATTGTTTACCAATCATGGTGATCCATATAGGATCAAGAGAAGGGAAGTGTGGTGGAAATTTTATATTACACTCCTTACTTTCTTTGTAATTCTTTGGATGCAGCTTTACTTTTGACCAACTCCCCCTACATGAGGAAGCAGACTCCCCCCCCCCTTTCCCCACACACCACTTCACATCCTGACTCCAGCCTGATAAATGACACCTTCTCCGTACTATTGGCGACGTGAACAAAAGAACGTCGCCACAAGGACGGCCGGCCAGAAAACACGCCTATTGTAAAATGCATATCTCTTTGTCACGTAAACAGGTACGCCCAGACGTGGAACATCCCTTTTGTGCGCGCTACGGACACGAAGCAAAGTCTTTTTGTTATGAATGAGTGCGCTCCGGACACGGAACAAAAGCCTATTGTTATGAACTGTGCGCACTCCAGACGCGGAGCAATCACCCCGTCATGAAATGAGCGCGCACCCGTCACCCAACCAAACCCCCCTTTTGTCATGAAATGCGCGCGCCCTCACTGTAAAGCGCGAACGCCTTCTTAAATGTATATGTCTTTGTCTTTTTATTCATGCTTTCTGTATAAAAGACGCCTCCCTTCAGTGAGCGGCAGGATTTCTGCAGAACCTCCGCTCGTTATTTCCGGTTGATTCAAATAAACGAGCGTACGAAGACAGTAGACTTTTATTCTTTCTTCCACCGACGATTTTTTCCACGACACTCCCACACTCATATTTGACAACACTGGGATGGTCAGAGGGTGGGACTGCAGGTCAGTGGATCATGGTGGTGTTCTTTATGACATCATCAATGCCATCTTGTGTCTTTGATGACGTTCTAAGTCTACATAAAAGAGTTTGTATTTACAAGGCTTTGTATCTGATTCATGTAATTGGTTTGCTGACATTAAGTGTACGTTCCCAAATGCTCCTAAATGAGTCCCAGACAAAACAAACAAAATGGGAAAGAAACACAAACCAGCCGCACATTGGGCCGTCAGATCTGGGCTGCTCTTCTAACCTAAATACCAACTATCGAACCTACATGTGGGTTTACAGCATTTATCCATTATGCTGATGTTTATTTTGTGTTTTACTACAATCAATCATCCTGGTCAAACCACAATAAGTCCTGGGGCTCATCTGGGAATTGATCCCAGGACCTCTCACACCAAAAGCTAAAAGCAAACTACTGGACCAACGAGCCACATAACACTGCTTAAAAGTAAAAAAGGTTTTTCTAAAAAAAAAAAGTTAAAAGAAAACTGCTCACACATCATGAGAAGCAGGTGATGTCAATAATGATGTCACAAAGGATGACCTTCTATCACATGCATTGGCAGAGATGTTAGTTTTCTTTCTTTGGTGTTGTGATGGAGGTTTTCACTCTGTGAGGTCATAGTGAGGTCATGATGAGTCCACTCAGGTTGGTCCTGATGAAGCAGCAAGACAGAATGAATCAGTGTAACGACTTCTGAAATAAAATCAAGTATTTTGTTTCTTGTCGACCCAAACTCCACTAAAAAGACATTTAAATATAAGTCTGCAGAAACTGCACTGAAAAGGCAGGGCTACACCCTGGACAGGTCGCCAGTCCATCGCAGGGCCACATAGAAAGACAGACAAACGTGCACACTCACATTCACACTTATGTGCTGCTGACAAACATGAGTGTGGGAGTGTCATCGGTTTCAGCACTGGACAGCAACCATTAAGAAACAGCAGCACTACTGACCCTCCTTATCTTTCTTAGCTTCCTTACAAAAACCTTGTGCTCAAAAAAATGAAAACCTCGTCTCCATGGTGATTTATCCAACCAGAAACAACTGGAGCCTCACGTACTAACGGTGCAAAAGCACAAAAAAGTGGTGGAACCATGTTCCACTCATGTCAGGCTGTACTAACATCACCATTGAGTGATGAAATTGGCTCCAACACATGCTTTAATACTGGTGACATCTCACTGACTCCTGTTAGGACACTTTCAACATTTTATTAATTATCTTTCTATGCAATTAATTATTTTCAGGAACAAAACAATTTTACTCTGTTGTGTTCCATCTTTTCCCAAATGTCCTCAGACCAGCTGTCTATTCCTGTTCCCATTCATCTGCCTAGGCACATCCTGAAGCTGGTGGATCTGGAAGATGCAGATATGGTCCACCAGTCCACCAGTCCACCACAGACCCCAACAGCCTGCTGCACCCCACTTCCAGGATTCATGTGTCCTGCTACATGAAGTGCTTGTAAAAGCTGCTGAACAGCAGCTCATCTTGGAACAGCAGCCAAGAAAAGCTGTGGAATTTTCTCACAGGAGGCAGTGACACAGCTGGTGTTTTTCATGGTAACCTTGGAGCCTGCTGTTGTTAACCTGCTACACCTGCCCTGACCACACCTCTGACACAGGACTGTATTATCAAGTATAAAAATATACTTTTGCAGTAAAAGATGAGTAATTTTAAATGTTTCCGACTTATATTTGAATTAATTGATCATGTTGTTGCTGGTATTCAAATCCAACTTCTGTAGAAAAATGAATTAAAAGCTGTAAAACCACTTGCTGTGCAGCTGTTACAGTTATTCACAACATGATTTTTTCTGCCTATGCTAATCTTCTGCTGAAACCCGTGATTGAACCAAACACCTTCAGATCCTCAGTCTAACTCTCTCCCAGCTGAGCTATTTCAGCACACAAGCTTATTAAGACTCTCCTCATGACAGTAAACGTCCAACAATCATGTATTTGATACACTAACAATTCATTCCAGCTGTTAATCAAACATTGAAGGTTGAGAAAAATGCACAAATATGTATTTTAATGTCTCTTCAGCTGTATTTGATGTCTAATTAATTTGATATATTTGGATGTTTCAAACCTCACTGCTGTGAGCTTTTGTTCATCTTGATTTAATCTGGAGGGATGTTGCTGTGTGGAGGCAGAATCTCCTATAACGATGTGCTGCTGTCAAACATGAGTGTGGGAGTGTCATCGGTTTCAGCACTGGACAGCAACCATTAAGAAACACAGACAAGTAAACTGTTCTGTCACAGCAACAGCAGAAATGGGATCATGGTTTCACTGCATTTGGCAAAGTAGGAAAATTAGAAGAGTTTGGGAAGATATAAAATATACAGTTGAAAAAGTCACCTCACAATCAATACATGTGGATCCAAGGTTGTTTCTCGTGGATCTACATCCAGATACTACAGATACAGTACAAGGACAGAAATAATTCAAATATCTCTGACTGTTGTATTTGTAGTTTTAATTGAAATGCATCTTGTAAATCTTTTAGCTTCTTTCATTTGATGGCCTTTTTTATTGCCTTTGTCATAAATATATTATCTTACATTTTACATTATAGTGCAGTCAAAGTGCATTTTGTACTTACCTGCAAATCGAAATATGCACATTTGCCGGAATAAGGAAAATTATATTATATGGTATCTAACTGTCTTTATAAAAGACGGTTCTGTTTATGTGCTTCACCACCATCATACAAACACTTTCATATCTCACACATACCCATACACAAAACATGATATTTCTGCTTTCAGTAGATTTGTCACTTTTGCTTAAGTATAATGTTCATAACATTGTGTAAACTTGTACTCGTTCAATCTTCTGTTGCTGATCCAACCTGGTTTGTAAGCAGACCCCATGGCACTGCTCCTAAAGAAAGAAGGTTACGACTCTCATGTAAACACTGTCAAACCAGAAAATAAACCAGGTTCTGACCGTTGCTGCACCTGAGTGTGTGAGTCTTCGTCTGCAGATTTTATTTATTTTAACAGTTTTATTCGGTGTACTACCAAACACAGTTTAGCTTTCCCTCAGTCTGGGACAAAACAAATTTATTTACTTTTGATATTCCATTTGGATATTATTTTTATTAAAATTAGTAAACATGCAGCAGCTTTTCAGCAGCAGCTGAAACAGACACATCAGTCAGTGCAGCAGCTGAAACAGACACATCAGTCAGTGCAGCAGCTGAAACAGACACATCAGTCAGTGCAGCAGCTGAAACAGACACATCAGTCAGTGCAGCAGCTGAAACAGACACATCAGTCAGTGGAGCAGCTGAAACAGACACATCAGTCAGTGCAGCAGCTGAAACAGACACACCAGTCAGTGCAGCAGCTGAAAAAGACACATCAGTCAGTGCAGCAGCTGAAACAGACACATCAGTCAGTGCAGCAGCTGAAACAGACAGATCAGTCAGTGCAGCAGCTGAAAAAGACACATCAGTCAGTGCAGCAGCTGAAACAGACACATCAGTCAGTGCAGCAGCTGAAACAAACACATCAGTCAGTGCAGCAGCTGAAACAGACACATCAGTCAGTGCAGCAGCTGAAACAGACACATCAGTCAGTGCAGCAGCTGGTGTCTGCTGCTCGTCACCTTCAGCTGCTGGCAACTCTGCAGATGAACCTGTGAGGAGGAAACACATCCAATAAGACAGCCGTGTTAGATGTGTGATACGTTGTCAACAGACTCACAAAGGCCACGGTTCCTCCCTGATCTGGGTGCAGGCTCTGTTTACAACTCATTTTCTGTACTGTCATGACTGAGGAGGCTCTGACACCTGGTGGGCAGGAGGAGCTGGTTTTGCTCCAAACACTTCAACAATACATCTTCATTTTGAAGATTACTACCATATATGTTACTTTTTGTTTGAAAAAGTACCTTACCCCCCATTTACACATTCATATATGTTGTAATACAGTCAAGTATAAAGACCGTTTACAGATGTAAAATCAGTCTGTAAACTGTCCAGCAGGTGCGTCCAGCTGTTTCTACCTTCTAACTCTAATTAGCACCGGTCATCGTCAGCTACAAAATACACCTTAGTAGACATCAACACCAGCTTCTCTCTGGACTTGTTCAAACGCTGTGGGATGATGACAAGACTGCAAACCTCTTTTTCTCTCTTTCCAGCATCTCCTCGGCCCTGGAGATGCTGATGCTGGGAGCCAGAGGAAACACGGCTGCACGGATGTCAGAGGTACACTTTCTTCTGTTTATTTATTTTAGTTATTTTCAACTTAAACTTCAATAAGAACTTCAAATTGTGTTAAGTGTTGAATTTACCAGTGAACATGAGGGTTAATGAGGTAAACAGGATGACACTAATTACTGCAAATAAATTATTTCTAACTAACAGCGACCTCGACAACGTGCAGCTTCTCTGCTTCACTGATGCAGAGCAGCGGCAGCGTGCAGGAGGACAGCAGATGCAGACGAAGCAGGAGGCCCAGGTCAAACGGTGGTGACAAATACACCGGACTGCTTTGAGTTTTCCTTTAATTCAAGAGAGACGTCTGCTCGTCTGTTGCTGTTTGATCCTTTGTGTAAATGTTGTGTACTTTATCCACAGAACCTTAAAACAAGTGGTTGTCAGAACGACGTGAACGCCAGTGTGTGTGTGTGTGTGTGTGTGTGTGTGTGTGTGTGTATGTGTGTGTGTGAGCTAAATGTGTGTAAGTATAAACAATGATTGTGAAATAATATATATACATATATGTGCAGTGATCTAAAGGTTTGTGATTCATATTATTTGAATAGTTATTTATACATATGTGTGTATCTAATTAAGCACATGTGTACATGAACGTATCAGTGTATATTTATATGTATAATCATGTACATGTGACAACTGCATGTCAGTATTGAGACATTAAAGACCTTCAATCATATATAAACATGGACAATGACATCTCCAGCTGGACAACATTCCTTCACACTAAAATCACAAATCCTTTCTAACAGTGAAGTTTGGAAATGTTCTACACTATATAAGAGCTGTTTCAAGGTGGAGTTGGGAAAAACTGAACTGAACACCCCCGCTTTCATCTGATCTCGGAAGCTAAGCATGGTTGGTTTTGGATGGGAGACTGTCTTTGAATTCTGAGTGCTGTATGCTTTTGCAAACTGCACACAGCGCTCCCTATCTGTCTATAGAGACATTTCTCTACATGTCAGCGTGCACAGTAACACACATCCACAGTGTTTTGCACATGCTTAAAGCACTTTAAGTTGAACAAAAAAACTGGATCCTCATCATCATTATCACCAAGAAGATGCGTTCAACAAGGATGTACAACGCTCTACCTCACTTCTACCAACTAACTCAACTTTTCATCATTTTTATTTATCATATATTTCAATATTATGTTACTGTGTTTGCATGTTGGCATAAGACGCAGAAACAAAGAACTGTAGATCATCAAGATGCTGGACTAAGAGACGACTGGGATAGAAAAGGTAGAGTACAGCAGCTTGTTGTCAGTGAGCATGGATGACGATAACATCTTGCTTCCCATTAATCACAGAGGAACTTGAACCTTCAATCTTCTGACCCTAAGTCAAACGCCTTGTCCATTAAGCCATGTAGTCACTACATGTGGACTCCACAGATGAATGCTGTCGACCAGTCGACACTTTAAATTACAATAAAACCAGAGTCCTTTATTATATACTTCCTTTATATACCTAAATACCAAAAACCAGGCCATAAATCTGGATGTAGTAATGGACTGAGAACATTTGGAAAAAAACACATAAAGATAATAACAAAGTCAGTGGAAACTGAACTTCATCAATATCAAAAATATACATCTATCCTCTATACCCGCTTTACCCTTTGCAGGGTCACAGGAGCCTATCCCATCTTATTACAGGCAAGATTTTATTACAGGTTGCCAGTCTATCACAGGGCCACATACAGAAACAAACAACCAAACACACTCAAATTCACGCCTATGGGCAATTTAGAATTATCAATGAACTTGTGCATGTTTTTGGACTCTAAGAGAAAGCCAGAGTACCAGAACCCAAGCAAGTATGGGGAGAACATGCCAACTCCATACAGAAAGACTCCCGCCAGGCTTCAAACCAGGAACCATTCTTGCTGTGAAGCAACAGTGCTAACCACCAAGGAACCGTGCTGCCTACCCGACAACTTTATCAAGGTTAAAAGATCTAATGTTTCAGCAGGACATGTAAAAACTAGTCTATGCATTCATTTTTAGGTTTGATTATTGTAACAGCATCTTCACAGGTCTTCCTAAATAATCAGTTAGACAACTGCAGGTCATCCAAAACTCTGCTGCTCCAGTTCTCACTAAGACCAAAAAGGCTGACCACATCAGTCCAGCTCTGAGGTCTTTACACTGGCTGCCTGTTTGTCAGAGGACAGATTTCAGAGTTCTGATGCTGGTCTATAGAGCTCTGAATGGTCCAGGACCAAAATACATCAGTGACCTCCGAACCCAACACCTGAGATCAACAAGTTCTTACTGATCAAACCAACAAGAGTGTGGCTATTGTGATGCGTACCACCTCCTGGACATCAAAGTCCAATTTCAGAGAAAGCAGACTTGTTTGTATTGAAGAAATCAACATAGCAGGAAAAGCTACAATGACCAAAACACAGCAGAAAATCTACATCAACACCTAAAAGTAAAAAGAATCAAAGTTTTGGAAAGACCAGGTCAAAGTCCAGACCTGAAACTGGAATGTTGTGATCCCTCAGATGTTGTCCACCAGTAGAAGTCACACAGGTCAGACCTTTGTTTCTAGTCAACCAATAAAGGGACCTCCAAAAAATATGGGTTAATTTGGCACTTAATAATATACAAACCTCACTGCTGTGAGCTTTTGTTCATCTTGATTCAATCTGGAGGGATGTTGATGTGTGGAGGCAGAATCTCCTATAACGATGTGCTGCTGTCAAACATGAGTGTGGGAGTGTCATCGGTTTCAGCACTGGACAGCAACCAATAAGAAACAGCAGCACTACTAACCTTCCTCAACTTCCTCCTCATCTTCCTTACAAAACCATTGTGTTGAAAAAAGGGACATTTTTTGACGGATCAAAAGAACAAGAAAATATAAAAGGTCTATTCCCTCTCACTAAAATAAATATGAAGCTGCAGAAGTTGTAGGTGGCTGAGCACTACTTTTAATGACATTAGTCATCAAATACATCAATCTGTGACATATTTCTGCATCCATTCATGTAAAAAATATGAATGTAAGAAGGTTATCCATCTGAGCTTCTTCACAGTATCAGAGTAAAAAAAATAAAAATATTGTAAAATGAAAAAATGGTGCATTGTTGTAATTATACAACTATATTTTGTTCCAGAACAAGAAAAAAGTAGAAAATTCTGTTCGGACACAAACCGAATTCTCGGCAGAGTGAGATTCACACACAAAGTTGTAGGAAACAAAAAAATCACATTTATTTTAAAGTTTACACAAAATTCTGGACATTATACATAAACAACTAATCTAACACAAGAATCCCATTTATTTGGGGGGCATCATAGCTGCTTCACCCAGGGGTGGTCCCTGAGGTTCACTTTCAATCTAATAGTTACCTTAGCAACATAGATAATACAAATAAAGTTTACACAATGTCATAAACATTACACGTGTGCATCAGCAGTTAATCTACCTGAAAACAGGAGTTGGAGTGTCTGCTGCTGATGTTAAAAGAAGGAAGTTGGAATTAAAGAATCCAAAAATTAAAAGATTTCAAAAGTCACAATACTGAAAAAAATAACAACTATTTGATCATATTTAAAGTGAATGTCCATTTATTTTTAGTTCCGTCTCCTGGCTCTTTTTCTTCGTGGCTGCTTTGGTTTTGACTCTCCTTTTGGGTCCACGTCAAACTTGGGAGGTTGGACTCCGGTCCCATAGGACAGGTCTACATGGACAAGCCCGTCTTCACCAGCCGAGAGCTGCACCAAGTCCACTTTCATTCATCACCAGTAACGTGGTACAAAGTATTTACATGGAAACACAGTGCGAGAAGCTTTTGCAGTCCTTGGATGCTTTCAAAGGGTTTCCACATGAGATCTAATGATTGGTCAGCGTAAAAGACCAAACCAAGTCAGAGGACACAGTCATCCTCCACTCTGGTGTCCTACAGCAACACAGGCTCACATCAGAAATCTAACGGCTGTTGGTCCAAAGGGGGAAAAAACTTCCACAATATGACTCAGTGATTGTAAACATTGTATTTATTTGGTCTTTTTAACTCCCAAACCATTATATTACACCAGTACATCACTTTGAAAGCTGCTGGTAAATAACAGTTAAGACAGGAGTACCACAGTTAAAACAACCTAATTCTGTGATTTTTACTATAATGATAAACAATCAACAGTTATTTTTATCTGTTTTACATTAAATCAGTACCTCTTATCAAGATTAAAAGTACATACTTGGACATATTCCAGTAATTTAGTTTGATTTTATTGTTCCCATTAGTAACAGCATGACATCAGTAAACTATGAGGCCTGTGAAAGACTCCCCAGTAAAACACATAGAAAACTTTCAAAGTGCTAAAATCTCACATTTTCCATTTTCGCTGTTTTGTTTCACTGTTTTCTTTCTCTGTGGGTCTTTAGTTTTGATCACAAGTCAAAATATCTTCAGTCGAGGCGATAATTTTTATGAAATCGTCGAGTGAAGCGCTGAGAAAACAATTTTCTTGCACAGCTGAGCTGTTTAAGTTCAGATTATTTTCCTAATGAAAGAGGAATCACAGCAACTGGAATTATTTCCGTCACTTTTACGCATCAATGTTTTCACAGTTGTAGACAAAATTGATGCTCAAGATGTTTAAACATTTGTGAGGTTAGTTTTATCAAGTCCAGACTGAAACAAACCGAGATCAGGTTTAGACTTAAGCAGTTCTGCTGCGTCTCAGATCTTTTGGCTTCCAGCATTTATATATAGTCTTTTTGTTTAGCTGGCTTTTTAAAACCAAAAAATGTTTAAGTACAATCAGAATAGAAAACCAGCAGCAGCTGGAACGTCATCTGGGCTGATTGCAGCTCAGTGGTTCCTCTCTGATGTCACCGTTTGTCACATGTGCAGCAAAGTAACTGCAGCTGAAACCAACTGAATGATCTCAGCTGAACTGAGCTGCAGAGAAACAACATGCTGGTGTTCACTGGGAAGCTCTGACGGGAAACAGACGGAAAAACAACATGTTGATCCTGGAATAACGGCAGCTTCCATCGTTAAAGGACCGGAAGAGGAAGAAGTTTCCAAGGAATCATTCAGAACCGTCTGACAAACATTTGATTGATGTGTTCTGATGAAAACAGAGACAGACATGTAGAGACTGAACTATCTGTCCAACAGAGACAGTTTCTCTGACAGGAGGAGACTCCTGATACTAAACTGAACACAGAGACACCGAAGAACCAGGACCAGACCAAAACCTGAACCCAGGATAAAGAGGTTCAGTGAACGTGGTGTTGAAGGTGTGGAGGTGGATGAGTCTGTCAGAGGAGACTCTGTAGAAGGACAGAGTTCCAGCAGGAACGTCCACATACACGGCTACTCTGTCAGAGACTGAGGAAGAGGAGGAGGAAGATGTTGTTCTGTTATTGTGACAGACAGAGTACCGACCATCACCAGAACATTCCAGACTCCAGGAATGATCGTTCCATCCAAACAAACAGTCAAAAGATTTTCCTTTCCTTCTGATTCTTCTGTAACTCACTGATATACAAACATATCTGCTCCTCTGGACCTCCCAGTAACAGCGACCAGTCAGAACTTCTCTACACAGCAGCTGATGATGATGATCAAACCTGTCTGGATGATCAGGATACGACTGATCCTCCCACACATACGTCATCTTCCTGTTGTTGTCAGACAGTTTGATGTGTTTGTAGACTGTGTTTGTGTCGATGGAGAGTTGACAGGAATCTGATGGAGAGAACAAACACCACCCAGCTGCAGTTATTATTGATCTGTCATTGATCATCGGTGGACTCATGAATGAGTGATGTGACAGTGTGAAGATGGTTGAATGTGTGAATGAAACCAAAACACACTTACACTTCCTCAGACCTGGTCTCATCCATCGTGGTCCAGCAGGCTCCACCCTGAAAGGAGGAGGGGGGTCAGACCAGCACAGTCTCTCTCAGCAAACATGGACATTTCATGGCTCTCACACACACATTGTTCTACACTGATGAAGGAACCGTCCCACACTCGGACCCATGCATCTCTAAAGTCCTGTCCTGTGGTCGTCACGTTCCAGCACAGTTTGAAGCAGTTCTTTTCATTTGGTTTCATCTGTGTGGAACCAGGAGGAGGAGGAGGCCACGTCATGAAAGTTCTTCTGGTTCCAGCTGGGATCATTGGGATCCAGTGTTTTTAGTGTGGGACACAAGTGATGGGCAGTGATGACCAACATCAGATCTCCAGAGGCAGGTATCTGTGTGCTACGTCAGTAAGGATCATCTCAGTTATTGTGCAGTTCAGAGTATTGTTGAAGTTTGCTTTGGTGGCTTCATCTACCAGGTGAAACACATCACGTTCCTCACGCTGTTCTTTGGAAGTGTCGGAGCGCCGCTCCATGATTATTATCTCAGAGGAGGCAGAAGCTGACAGAGCTTTACACAACGACAGATGTGAGTGAAGGACAGAGACGTACTCCTCCATCAGACACCGAGAGTCTGCAGCAGCTGTGTCCATACCTGAGAGTGTCCAGTCTCCAGCGTGGATCCTTCAGTCCAGCAGACAGAAGCTTCACTGCTGACTCTCCTGGATGGTTGTAGCTCAGGTCCAGCTCTCTCAGATGGGAGGGGTTGGAGCTCAGAGCTGAGACCAGAGAAGCAAAGCCGTCCGACGTGAGCAGACAGCCTGACAGCCTGCAGACACACAACACAACACACATGCAGAAACTCAGAGAACTGCTCTGAAACTGAAGCTGACTCTGTCCTCGTGTTCACCTGATGGTGGCGCTGAAGGACCAGTCAGAGGATCAGCAGAAACACTGGAATTCACCCCAATCAGACAAATGTTGTTGGGACGTTTCAGTCTGAACTAAACTGGTGGATGAACATCAACATACAGAGAGTCCCACTGCTGCTGAGGCCGACAGCATCCAGACATGGAGAGAGACGTGTGGAGAACATCATGTGACATCACACTCCATGGTTGACGTGTCTGTCCAACATTTTACTTTGGGACTATTTTCTCAACCAAACAGCGTTCGTGTTTCCAGGGACGTCGTTTGGTCTGAAATGTTCATTAAAATCTTTTCCATGTTTTGGTTCTAGTGGTGATGCTGAACGCTCCGTCGATGCCTCATCATCAACTTCATTCTGGACCATCTTCCAGAGAAACTCCACAATCATCCAGATCCTGGTTTTCTCTTCTACCTTTCACTCAGCTGCACCACAGCGGTCCACCGAGACCTCATGGATGATGTCACATCATCGCTGCTGGTTTCAACTCCACATAACAAACATGGAATCAATCAATTGTTCTCATGATGTTGATTTCTGTCACTTGTGTTAACTCTGAATAAAAGTTCAGCTCGTTCACTGACTTGTTACCATTCAATCATCAGAAATGGATCAATGACAGAATCTGAATCAGTCCAGAACCTTGTTGACGTCCAGACAGACTGAGTCCAGGTTAGAAGAAGAGACACTTCTGCTGCTGAGGTTGGTCACCATTGGACACTTATTTGTGCTCCAGTTGGATCATTTTAGGAAAACTAATTCAATATTAAAAAGGAAAAGTTATAAAGTCTGACATAAGTCTTATTTGAGAACATTTATTGATAAAGAAAAGATCAGGTTAGAAAAGGAGAGTTTAGAGATGTTCATATGTGGACAAACTTGTTGATGCTCTTCAATTAAAGAAAGAAAAAAAAACACCAACGATCACTGAAATAACTTGAAACTGACTAAAGTACAAATAGAAATGTATTAGGACTTGGTGGAGCCCTTCTCCTCATCATCACCAACACAGTTGTGAAGACTGTCTGCAGGCTTCAACCTGATCTGAACCCAGTTACAATTATTACAATTCTCTGTCCAACAATCCTTCAACATCAACCACAGTTATAACGGTCAGCAGTTCAACACTTGAGGGATTCTGACCTGAGAGACTCCAGTTTACAGTGTGGACTCTCCAGTCCAGGACACAGCTTCTTCAGTCCTGAATCCTCCAGGTGGTTGTTACTCAGGTCCAGTTCTGTCAGACTGGAGGACTGAGAGCTGAGAACTGAGGACAGACCTGCACAGACCTCCTCTGAGAGGTTACAGCCACTCAACCTGCAGAGGAGAGAAAAGGGGAAACAATGAAGTTATTTAAAAGTTTATTATGTCATTAAAAAATAAATAATGATTTGATTTAAATAAATACTGATAAATTCAACTTGTTGGTCCAACTAGTCCTGTAAAACCATCAGAAACCAACTGGTTCTCCAACAGAACGCGGTGACTGATGTCTAATGCAGGTCAGACATGAACCCTCACATGAACTTCACACTAACACACTTTAAAATCCTAAAACATCCCTGTTCAAAGGTCTGCTGAGTGACAGGTGAACTAACCAATCAGATCGCTGCACCGCCAGCAGCTCAGAGCTGTTCGTTACAGTTCACGTCTACATGAGTGTTTTTACATTTATGAATAAAAACTGCTGTCAATATTAGTGCATCAACAATCAACTCTTTATTATACACCATCATGATATTATTTATATAGCTGGTAAAATGTGAAAGTGTTTGTATTCACACTTGTTTGTCTTTCCTGAGGACTGTTGCTGGCTGTTTCCGTGGTGATGGACAGTCTTTGGAGTTACACGTCTGTGTGTTTGACCTAAGCTGAGTCTGCAGTTGAGTGGATTCAAATGAAGAAGCTGCTCTCAGAAGATAAGTCCCTGCTGAGGTTCCTGTGGTGGGATCTGCAGACCCATCGTCCTCCTGAAGGACATCAGTGGCAGGTACTTCCCTTTGACCCGACCTGCAGTCCCTGTTGTGTGACCTATGACCTGCAGAGACATGTGCTGGACAGCCTCCAGCCTGGAGATGAGGTACCTGAAGTGGTGACGATGTCCTTCTATGCAGATAAATGTCTACACAGTCAAACTTCAGCAGCAGCTACAACCGTAACAGACCAGCTGAACACCACGTAGCCACTGGAGGCTTTGAGTTACGGCAGCGAGAGAGTAACGAGCCCCACGTCATCAGTCACCTCCCCTCAGAACCAGGATCCACTGGCTGTGAGCTGTGGCTCAGTCATGGACAGTCAGGATGGACAAGGTTCTGGCTGGGTTTGCAGCGGCACCGTCACTCAGATACTCTGAACTACCGGCTCAGGACTACAGACTGCAGCACCGTCACAAGACGCAGCAGCTGCAGAGGTCTGGAATGTCGTTACCATCACCTTGGATTCAACATAAACCACAGTTATAACGGTCAGCAGTTCAACACTTGAGGGATTCTGACCTGAGAGACTCCAGTTTACAGTGTGGATTCTCCAGTCCAGGACGCAGCTTCTTCAGTCCTGAATCCTGCAGGTGGTTGTTACTCAGGTCCAGTTCTGTCAGACTGGAGGACTGAGAGCTGAGAACTGAGGACAGACCTGCACAGACCTCCTCTGAGAGGTTACAGCCACTCAACCTGCAGAAGAGAGAAAAGGGAAATATTTATGTCATTTAAACTTTAATTTTGTCATTCAACAAATGAATAAATCAGATCATTTAAATGAATACTGATTAATTCAACTATTGATCATCAAGTCAGAGTCAAGTTTATTGTCAATTCTACCACATGTGAGATACATAAAGAGAATTGAAATTATGTTACTCTCAAACCCTCGGGGCTACACAATAAATACATTTTAAACACAAAGTGCAAATTAAAAAGAGACAAGAAACAAGTTATGACATGACATTTGTACAACAGTTTTTCGGTCTGATTAAAGTGACATGGTGCAAAGCAGGCGGTCCAGTTCTGCCAAAAGTGCCTGATGCAGATACTGAGATCAGAGTGAGTGAGGGGGGGGGCAAGGCGGGAAACGGTGGAAGAGAAGGGAGAGTGTTAAGTGTCCTGACAGCCTGGTGGACGAAGCTGTCCTTCAGTCGGCTGGTTCTGGCTCGGAGGGTCCGCAGCCTCCTCCCTGAAGGCAGCAGACTGAAGAGGCTGTGTGACGGGTGGGTGGGGTCTCTCACAATGCTGAGGGCTTTGGAGTCAGACGGCTGCTGTAAATGTCCTGAAGTGAGGGGAGAGAGACACCAACGATCTTCTCAGCTGCTCTCACGTTGGAGAGATTTGCGGCAGGTTGCGGTGCAGGATCCGTACCACACGGTGATGCAGCTGGTCAGGATGCTCTCGATGGTGCCTCTGTAGAAGGTGTACCTGATGGGGGCCGGGGCTCTGGCTCTTCGCAGTTTGCGGAGGAAGTAGAGGCGCTGCTGTGCCTTCTTGGCGAGTGATGCGGTGTTAACAGTCCAGGAGAGGTCCTCTGAGATGTGGACACCCAAGAACTTGGTGCTGCTCACCCTCTCCACAGCAGCACCGTTGATGGTCAGAGGAGCATGCTGGGTGTGTTGTCTCCTGAAGTCAACAACAATCTCCTTGGTCTTCTCCACGTTCAGGGAGAGATTGTTGTCGCTGCACCACTCAGCCAGGCGGCTCACTTCGCTTCTGTAGTTTGACTCATCGTTGTTGTTGATGAGACCCACCACAGTCGTGTCGTCCGCAAACTTTACGAAGAGGTTGGAGCTGTGAATCGGTGTGCAGTCGTGGGTCAGCAGGGTGAAGAGGAGGGGGCTCAGCACACATCCCTGGGGGGCCCCTGTGCTCAGTGTGATGGTGCTGGATGTGTTGCTGCCGACCCGTACTGCCTGTGGTCTCCCAGTCAGGAAGTCCAACAGCCAGTTGCACAGCGAGGTGCTGATCCCCAGCTGGTCCAGTTTGTGAACGAGCTGCTGGGGGATGATGGTGTTGAATGCTGAACTGAAGTCGATGAAAAGCATTCTTACATAAGCGTTTCTGGTGTCCATATGTGTGAGGGCTGTGTGGAGGGCAGTGGAGATGGCGTCGTCAGTGGACCGGTTGGAGCGATATGCGAACTGGTAGGGGTCCAGAGAGGGGGGGAGAGCAGCCTTGATGTGATGCATGACTAGCCGTTCAAAGCACTTCATGATGATGGGAGTCAGTGCGACTGGACGGTAGTCGTTGGAGCAGGAGGGAGATGACCGTTTTGGGACCGGACGGATGTTGGTGGCTTTGAAGCACGTGGGAACCACCGCCTGACTCAGTGACATGTTAAAGATGTCTGTGAAGACATCCGTGAGTTCTCCTGCACAGTCTCTCAGTACACGACCAGGTATGTTGTCAGGACCCGGAGCTTTGCGGGCGTTGATCCTGCTGAGGGATCTCCTCACAATGTCCGGTGACAGCGTCAGCACCTGGTCGCCGGGAGGGGGTGGTGCTTTCTGTGCGGCGATGGTGTTGTGTGCCTCGAAGCGGGCGAAGAATGTGTTCAGCTCATTCAGCAGGGATGTGCTGCTCTCACAGGTCTGCGGTGGGGGCTTGTAGTCCGTAATGGTCTGAATCCCTCGCCACAGGCTCCGTGTGTCCCTGCTGTTGCTGAAACGGCGGGCTATCCTCCTGGAGTACCGTCTCTTAGCCTCCCTGATGCCATAGGACAGGTTGGTCGTAGCTGTCTTTAGACCCACTTTGTCTCCAGCTCTGAAGGCAGCGTTCCGAGCCCTCAGGAGTCTGTGGACTTCCTTTGTCATCCACGGCTTCTGGTTGGCTCTGACTTTGATGGTTCTGGAGTCTGTTACATCATCGATGCACTTGGCGATGTAGGCAGTAACAGACTCTGTGTACTCCTGGAGGTCTGTGGGGTTGTTGGTGGTGGCTGCTTCTCTGAACATGCTCCAGTCTGTGGTGTTGAAGCAGTCTCGGAGTGCCTCTGTGGACCCCTCTGGCCACACCCGGACCTGCTTCCAGACTGGTTTGACAACTTTAACCAGTGGCCTGTATGCTGGCATTAGCATGACAGTGATGTGGTCTGAGGCACCGAGGTGGGGGAGGGGGTGGGCTTTGTAGGCTGTCTTGTTGTTGGTGTAGACTTGGTCCAGAATGTTGTCTCCTCGCGTGGGGAACCTGATGTGGTGGTGAAGATTTGAAAAGATGGTCCTTGGGTCTGCGTGGTTGAAGTCCCCCGCCAGGATGAGGAAGGCCTCAGGGTGGGCTGTCTGCTGCTCGCTGATCCGCTGGTACAGCTCGGTCAGCGCCTCTCTCCTGGTGTTGGTGGAGGGGCTGGGGGGGATGTAAACAGCAGTGAGTAGTATGACCGAGTATTCGCGCGGTAGATAGAAAGGACGACATTTAATAATCATAAACTCCGCCAGGGGTGAGCAGTGTTTGCAGACCACCACAGCATCTCTACACCAAGCATCACGGAGGAAAACACAAAGGCCGCCGCCGCGGCCCTTACCTGCCTCGGTGTGTGCTCGGTCCGCCCGGTAGCAGGTCAGCTGGTCGAGCTGGATGGCGTGGTCCGGTATGCTGTCGTTGAGCCATGTTTCCGTGAACACAAAAACACAGCTCTCTCTCACGGTCCTCTCGGCGGAGCAGAGTAATCGGATGTGGTCCAGTTTGTTGTCCAGCGAACGAACGTTCGCCAACACGATGGAGGGAACCGTCGGTTTGTTCGGGTTCTCCGCCAGTCTCGTCCGGATACCGGCTCGCTTGCCCCTCTTCTGCTTCCTGTAGCGCCGCTTGTGGCGCTTCCATTGCGGCGGAGGTCGAGGCGCGGGGGTCGGCGGAAGTGGTGGTTCCCGGAGCAGACCGCGTTCCCGAAGTTGGCCGGCGAGTTCAGAGTTCAGCTCGACAGTGTAGCTGTTTCCAACGTCGAGCAGAAACCCCCGGCTGTACTTTGGTTTGGTATGCATATGACTTGTCAAAACACAACTTTGGTGACAAAAACACGAACGAAAAACACGAAACGTCGCACCGTCGGGAGAGAGAGAAGCCGCAGCGTGAGGCACGCGCCGCCATCCCGGAACCGGAAGTGTCCTTCCTGCGGCCAATCAACATGTAGCGTATCAGCATTATTACAATGAACATCCGGACCAGTCAAAATCTCACATGTACTCTTGTGAGAGAAAGTATGAAAAAGGGCCAGAAGGAGCTCTATGTTTATTTATGTTTTCCTTGTACATTTTAAGAGTTCATTTAAAGACAATTTAAGGTAGACTGGATACATGAAAAGACCAGGTGATGAGTCCTTAAAGAGATGCTTCATTTACGTTTTAACTGAACAGTTAACATATAAATGTTGAATTTCTGAACAACTCCAGACCTGTATGGTGAAGTATTATTGACCTGTTATTGTAAGTATTCATTTACAGTTCTGTCAGTACAAGTTTTCATGTGACAGTTTTGTCCTGTACTTTCACAGTCAAAAATTACTTCTGCTTCTTTCTTCATGGATCAGTGCAGGTCACTGTAACATATCACACATATCTTCTGGTGACTTCAAGCAATTAAAAAAATAACAATAATACTATAAACTCATTAAATCTGCACAGAATCAAGAGCAACAGAAGTTATCCAGAACTGCAATATTGTATCTTCTGGGTGAGTTTAGGGCTGAATTGAAGCCAATATCACAAACATGATGGGAGGAGGAAGATGAAGAGGAGATATACCTCAACCACGGTTCGTGGGGGGGGACAGCCCAACGCTGCAGGATCGCAGAGGTGCATCACTCTGATGCATTTAGTTTTGGTTGTTTTATCCAATAACAATCAGTATAAAGCAGGGCGATTTACTGTAGGTTCACTCCAGACAAATGAAACAGAACTGTAGTTTAATGGTAATTGAAGGTGATATTATATTTGTCTTTGTTTTTTAACTGTGTTTGTTACATGGTTTTAGTTGCTTGTCTGCATGCATCTTCTTCCTGATAATGATGATGTGGATCCAGATTATTTGTTCCACTTCAAGTGCTTTAAGCATCTGCAAAACGCTGTGGCTGGGATGTGAGTAGCTGTGTGTTACTGTGCACACTGACATATAGAGAAATGAGTGTCACTAGAAAGATAGGGAGCACATGTGGAAAATACAGATGTGAATTAAACCACAATGTAAAGAAAATGGGTAAAGAAGGAGTTACAGAGAGAGGAGAGAAACATACACACCGTCAAAGGTACAAAAGACAAGATACATAAGTACAACCATCCGTCAGCAGCAGAACTAAGTTATATATGTAGATATGACTGATACCTGGTTAGTTGGTGATCCACAGAGACGAGGACTGCAGGTCAGGATGTCTGCAGGTATCCAACAGAGACATCCATACAGACAGGTGGAGGTAAACACTGGGATGGTCAGAGAGTGGGATTGCAGGTCAGTGGACAATACTTCCTACAATAAAATCCAAACCTAAATGCGATTATAATATATTTGAAAGCCTCACGCTTAGCTAAAAAACTGCCGAGCTGGAAATCAGAGAAGCCAGTCTTGTTGGTGGTAGTTTACCGGCCTCCTGCTGGAGCTTATCTGGAGTTTCTGTCTGAGTTCTCAGATTTCTTATCTAGTTTATTGATCAGTACAGATAAAGTCATCATAGTGGGCGACTTTAACATTCATATGGATGTTGACAACAACAGTCTTAAGTTGGCTTTTGATTCTCTTCTAGAATCGAGGGGGATTTTACAAAAAGTTAATGAACCGACGCATTGTCTTAATCATACTCTTGATCTGGTCCTCGTCTACGGTGTAGAACTTGATAATCTGTTAGTGTCACATGTAAACTCCCTCCTATCCGACCACTATTTAATAACATTTGAATTCAACATTGTCAACGTTACGCATAATAGGAGGAATTACTTTAGCAGGTGTCTATCCGATAAAGCTATCGGCCATTGCTCTTCATCTTCTTACAGTGGAACATAGTGAAGCAGTTGAGGGCTGTGACCTCGGTTCTACCTCTGCAGACGTTGATTTCCTTGTTGGTAGCACTGCAGTTGTGTTGCACTCAGCTGTAGATGTAGTTGCTCCTTTGAGAAAGAGGGTCTCTAACCATAGGAGCTTAACTCCCTGGTTTAACTCACATATTCGTATGTTAAAACAGAAAGTGTGTAAAATGGAAAGAAAGTGGTACTCTAGTAGGTCTGTAGATATTTATTATGCATCGCAAAGCTAGAACAGCCTATTATTCAGTGTTAATAGAGGATAATAAAAATAACCCACGTTTTCTGTTCAGCACTGTAGCCAGGCTGACAAAGAGCCACAACTCTGTTAAGCCGTGCATCCCTGCAGCTCTCAGTAGTGAAGACTTTATGAGCTTCTTTAGCAATAAAATTGTCAGAATTAGATAGGAAATCGGCCAGGCCCTCCCGGCAGTGGCTGTGGGCATTTCTTCAACCTCAGCGACTCCCTTATGCTCTGACCTGACTCCAGACTGTTTTGTTCCTGTTGATCTCTCTGAGCTGACCTCAGTCGTCAATGGATCTAAATCATCCACGTGTCTGTTAGACCCAATCCCTACTCGACTACTTAAAAATGTTTTCTCTCTCATTGGAGCGAAAATACTGAAACAGATCAACTTGTCCCTAGTCTTAGGATATGTGCCACAGGATTTTAAAGTCGCAGTAATCAAACCATTACTTAAAAAACCCTCTCTTGACCCAGACATTTTAGCTAACTATAGACCGATTTCCAACCTTCCATTTATCTCTAAAATTCTGGAAAGGCTAGTTGCAAGCCAGCTGTGTGACCATTTGTATAGAAATTATCTATTTGAAATTTTTCAGTCAGGGTTCAGAATGCATCATAGCACAGAAACAGCTCTGGTTCGAGTCTCGAATGACCTTCTTATGGCCTCAGATAATGGGTTAGTGTCCATACTGGTTCTGCTGGACCTCAGCGCTGCTTTTGATACTATAGATCACAACATTTTACTGCAGAGGCTAGAGTATGGTGTTGGGATTAAAGGGACAGCTCTAGATTGGTTTAAATCAGATCTGTCTGATAGATTCCAGTTTGTTCATGTTCATGAGGTTTCTTCCGTACAGACAAGGGTCTGCTATGGTGTCCCGCAGGGTTCAGTGCTAGGGCCAATCCTGTTCAGTTTATACATGCAGCCCTTGGGAAGTATTATCCGGAACCACGACATTAATTTTCATTGTTATGCTGATGATACGCAGCTGTATCTGTCTATGAAGCCAGATGAAACAGAACCATTAGACAAACTTGAGATGTGTCTTAAGGACATCAAGGACTGGATGTCCAGAAATTTTTTGCTACTAAATTCTGATAAAACAGAGGTTGTTGTTTGTGGTCCTAAACAGCTTAGGAAGGGATTAGATGGTCTTGCGATGGCCTCCAGTAAAACCGTGAGAAACCTTGGCGTTATATTCGATCAGGATTTGTCATTTAAACAGCATATTAATAAATCAGGTTTGAAAAAACTGCGTTTTTCCACCTCCGTAATATCGCAAAGATCAGGAGCATCCTCTCGCAGAGTGATGCCGAAAAACTAATTCATGCGTTCGTATCTTCTAGACTAGATTACTGTAACGTGTTGTTGGCTGGATGTCCAAGTAATTCTCTGAAGATCCTCCAGATGATCCAAAATGCAGCAGCGCGAGTGCTGACAGGAACCAACAAGAGAGACCACGTCTCTCCAGTTTTAGCTTCCCTCCATTGGCTCCCCGGAAAATTTAGAATCCAATTCAAAATTTTATTACTGGCATATAAAGTCCAAAATGGCCTAGCGCCGCGATATTTGCAAGACCTGATAGAACCGTACGTTCCTAATAGAGCTCTCCGTTCTCAGGGTGCAGGTTTACTCGTAGTTCCTAGAGTATCGAAATGTAGATTTGGAGGACGGGCTTTCGGTTATCAGGCACCATCACTCTGGAACCAACTTCCAGTTTGGGTGAAGGAGGCTGACACCACCTCCACCTTTAAAACTAAACTTTAAACATTTCTGTTTAATAAAGCATATAGTTAGAGTATATTTAGTACCTTAATGTGTCAGGGCCAGTAGTCAAAGCTGCAGCTGCAGGACCAGATTAGAGCAGCTCATCTTCAACAGCTTCGGTGTAGATATGCTGCTATAGGCCTCTGCTGCAGGGGGGCACCAACATGATCCACTGAGTGGTGACTTTCACGTTCTCTGTTTCTAATTGTCTTCTCTGTCTCTTCTTCACCTCAACCCTCATTTATTAACAATATCCCATAAACTTAATTGTGGTCCATTGTTCTTGTAGTTGTTGTGCTGGTCTGGCCCTTCTTTTCCTCTTCTGTGCATGTCCTGCAGACCAGAACCTCAGGAGCTGCTTGCTGACCTGCAGTTCCACCTCTGACCATTCCAGTGTCTGCCTTCACCTGTCTGTATGGATGTCTGTTGGATACTTGCTGACATCCCGACCTGCAGTCCCCATCCCCGTGGATCACCGTCTATCCATATATCACCCATATACACAGAAGTCTAATTGGACTACTGATGATAGTTACTATTGTATCCTGTCTTGTACATTTGACGGTGTCTCTATGTCTCTATTCTTTCTTATTTCTTGCTCTACCTGGCTGGCCTTCGGCAGGAGGGTCCCCCCTCATGAGCCAGGTCCTGGTCCAGGTTTCCTCCCTCTTAAAGGGGAGTTTTTCCTTGCCACTGTTTGGCTTAAGGTTTTTCTTCCACTAGGGAAGTTTTTACCTGCCGCTGTTTATGTAATAATTGCTCGGGGGTCATGTTCTGGGTCTCTGGAAAGAACCTAGAAACAACTTGTGTTGTAATAGACGCTATATAAATAAAATTGAATTGAATTGAATTGAATTGAATTGGATCATGGTGTTGTCCCCCTGCAGCGTAGGTCTACAGCAGCAGATCTAGGATGAAGCTGTGTTGAAGACCAGCTGCTTCTTAGAAGAACTTCATCAATTACAGGTTTCAGGTTGCTTCCTGCAGCATTGGTGGTATAGTGGTCAGCATGGCTGCTTGCCAAGCAGTCAATCTGGGTTAGGTTCACAGCCAATGCAGCGTCCATAACATCTGAATCCCTCTTTTAATGAGGGAAGCTCAGCAGTCTATGAAAATGAGCTCCAACTCTGAAAAACATGGTTCAGGTGGAATTAACATGTTTTCTGTGGAAGACAAATTAAAAACAGGGGCAGCACGGTGGCTTAGTGGTTAGCACTGTTGCCTCACAGCAAGAAGGTTCCCGGTTCAATTCCCGGCCCGGTGGGTCTTTCTGTGTGGAGTTTGCATGTTCTCCCCGTGCTTGCGTGGGTTTACTCCGGGTACTCCGGCTTCCTCCCACAGTCCAAAAACATGCAGTGTAGGTTAATTGATCTTTCTAAATTCTCCCTAGGTGTGAATGTGAGTGTGAATGGTTGTTTGTATGTGGCCCTGGATAGACTGGCGACCTGTCCAGGGTGTACCCCTGCCTTTCGCCTGATATGCGTCGGGATAGGCTCCGACAGACCCCCGTGACCCGGAAATGGATAAAGCGGGTATAGATAATGGATGGATGGACAAATTAAAAACAGGAAAAATCTGCTTTGGACAAAAAAACTTGATTTCAAAATGAGCCTGAACTGATGACTTGACAGATGTGTAATCTCACACATAAACTACTTCTTTGTTGTAACAGCGGTTGTTGACAATAAACATGATACCGTTGAGAAGCCTGTTTACTCCGCTTTTTAATGGTGACACATTTGTCAGGAACGTGCATTTGTGGGATGAGCAGCAGAGCTGAGAATGAAGGTTGGACCATCAAATATTTGTCAAAACTTCTCAGTCTCCAAACACTGTTTATCTTTGAAAATCAGACCTGCGAGCATGTTTGGACATTTTTTAAATGTAATTTGAGACAACTGTTTTCATGGCTTTTAGTCCTAGTTGAGCAGGTTGTTTTTCTTGTAGAAACACTGTCTCACTTTTTATTTATGCTGTTTTTTTGTTCTTCTGCTCCATCAGGTTGATTGTTCTCAGTTTAGTATGTTTTGTTGTTACTGTCCAATTTAACAGCTTTTTTTGATAATCTCTATTTTAAAAGTGTATATATAAATAAGCTGTGATTTTTACACACATTCATCTGTGAATAAACCACCTGAACAGGGACTTGAACCCTGGACCCTCAGATGAAACGTCTGATGCTCTACCAGCTGAGCTACTCAGGTTGCAGCATAAGTATTTTGTACCATATTTTCTTCATGTTTTTACAAATATAAGGGTTTCAAAGGTTTTTAAATATCCTGGAGGAACTTTGCCACACTACAAGCCACATTCACCCGTTCACACACACGGAATCAAAGAGAATCAAACCAACAACTTTGATGTTGGCAGATGATGGATCGACCTGAATCACAGCCATGTGCGTGCGTGCGTGTGTGTGTGTGTGTGTGTGTGTGTGTGTGTGTGTGTGTGTGTGTGTGTGTGTGTGTGTGTGTGTGTGTGTGTGTGTGTGTGTGTGTTCACACCTGGTGATTGACATCCAAGATCAAGGCGTCATCGTGTGACCTAAAATGAACAGAAAGGGACCATTTAGAGCTGGAAAAGTAAGTAAACAAGAAAAGAATGTTTTTATTTTGGTGATAAAGTTCCTTAAATTCAACTTTTCTTAGTCTTTGAATGTTTTTTAGACGTCCCATCACTCATATTTTTAAAGCTGCCACAGAAAAAAAGTCTCTTTTTTATTTTAGCAGTTTCAACATTACACTTGTGTTTATACATTTGAAAACAGAAACCTGAACAACTTAGCAACAAACTAAAGACATTCGTTGCAAAAAAATTTTTTTTCACATTTTTTGTGTTTCATAGATGAAACAGCAAGAGTCCTCACAGTAAAATGCAGTATGTTTAAATATTTACTCTGCTTATTTATAGCTAATCAAATCAAATCAGCAAAATAATGAGACCTACACGTGTGGTTGAAATTTATTACATTTACATAGAAAGCTTGTTTTATTACAGGAGTCTGAATGCAGCTGCTTACTTGAAACTAGTTAAGGTAACTTATATTGTATTTTGATTATAAATGCATTTTAAATACATAAATAACTCCTGTCATCATAAATCCATTAAGAATGACTTATGTACGATCACGAAAAAGAAAATAAAGTAGGACAACCCTTTGGTTTAGAGGTTACAGTAGTTTTATCTGCAGCGCTGCAGCATGGTGTTTCTATAGTGATTTGCTGCCACCTGCTGGTCACATAAAATGTTGCATTTTATAGAGTTGCAGATTCTATGAGCTTTCATTACACCTTTACAATATGATCAAAAATAATTATCATTTATAAATTATTATATTCAATTACGCTCTGGATGACACCAGGTTTTAAAATGATGTACAAAACGCTCAGAAGAACAAAGATATGACATATTACGCTGTCACATTATTAATTTAAACATTTGATAAAAAATGCAAGTTACAATATTTATTTTTTAACCTATAATATTAAAGTAAAATTGAAGATTGTTAAGATTTTATTGAGCGCATTTAGAAGATTAAGTAAAGATTTACTGTTGTACAAAGACGTCAGAGATTTTATATAAAACATATGATATTGTATTTTATACATATTATATATATAACATTATGACATAACTATTACTATCAAATATCTAAATACTTACATAAAGAAATCATCATAACAATATATATATATTTATTTTATGCAAAGCATAGCATAAGCAATCTACTTGGTTATACAGGCAAAACACACACAAAGAATATAACTTGGATTATATGAATGAAGCATGCATGTAGAATATTATACAGGTATTTCACACAAGTTCACTCACAAAATCACACTCACTGTGATTCTAACAGAATCAATCACTTTGGTTTTCATATATACATAAACCACATCTACTGTGACGCTAGGACCAACCTGTGTCCCCCGCAGAGCACAGCCAAAGTCAGTCACTTCAGTTTATCATAAATACATTACTCACACAAACTTCAGTTATCATAAATGCATTATTCTCATGTACTATGGTGCTAGGATGAATGTGTCGTTCATCCCCTGCAGAGCATAGCTCCAAACAATCATAGGAGAAGCATTCCATCCTTACCGTTGACACACGGACTGGAGAGCCAAACAGTCCCGGTAAAAGCAGCTTCCAACCTTGCTGGGCATCCGTACGTGACCCGCAGCTGACTCTGACCCAGACAGAGAATTTCCGTCGCTATATTCTCTCGTACAAGGGCCGTGTGTGAGATGGGGGTGCCAACCCCTCCCCACAGACAGACCCTGCTCTTGGAAACAGATCCTGACGTAGAAAACATGTTTTGTAAACCAGGAACCGTTCTCAGAACATGCTATCAAAACAACAGACTTTTCCCAGCTCTACTCACAAAATAACAAAAACTTCTCTCAGGCACACAAAAGAAATAACAAGACGTTTCTCAGGAAGTAACAAAATAACAAGACTTTTCTCAGATATAAGCGAACAATTAGAAAAACATCTTACATAACCAATGTTTGGTCTGACCAGGACAACTAACAATAATTCTCCTTACATGTGTGTTCTTTCTTCTCATTTTCTTCTTCTCTGCAGTAAAATGATGCATCATCAGTGGTGACTGGGCTGCTGACTGATACCTGAGTTTTCATGAAATGATTGATTACAGTTTGAATTAGTTCTTAGTCGACTCTCACAAAACACCTCCTGGAACCAAATGAGGAACATCAGCATTATTTGAACATGGTCTTTCAGACTGAGGAACAGTTGTTGATGACAGACTGATCTCCAGATGTAGATGTTTCTACTGATACAAGACTTGTGCATGAATGAGTTTTAGTTCCTTCAAGGCTGCTCAACTTTCTGAAGCTGACAACAACTTAAATTTAAATTTACATAGAAAGCTTGTTTTATTACAGGAGTCTGAATGCAGCTGCTTACTTGAAACTAGTTAAAGTAACATATATTGTATTTTTCTTTTTTTTTTTTTTTTTTTATTAAGTCAGGTCATTCAATGCATCATGAATTTCCTTCCTTCCCTTTGTCAGTGTGGACTTCGTGCACACGCTGTATGTACGATGCACACCGAAATTAGTCTCTGCTTTTAACCCATCAACTAGTTTCACTAGTGAGCAGTGGGGCTGCTAGCAGGGCAGCGCCCCGGGGAGCAATTCTGTCATAAATTCCTTAAGAATGACCTATGTATGATCACGAAGATCAAAAGAAAATAAAGTAGGGCAACCCTTTGGTTTAGAGGTTACAGCAGTTTTATTTGCAGCGCTGCAGCATTGTGTTTCTATAGTGATTTGCTGCCACCTGCTGGTCACATCAAGTGTTGCATTTAATAGAGTTGAAGATTCTATGAGCTTTCATTACACCTTTACAATATCATCAAAAATAATTATCATTTATAAATGATTATATTCAATTACGCTCCGGATGACACCAGGTTTTAAAATTATGTACAGAAAGCTCAGAAGAACAAAGATATGGCATATTACGCTGTCACATTATTAATTTAAACATTTGCTAAAAAATGCAAGTTACAAAATTAAAATTAGTTTCTAATATTAAAGTAAAATTATAGATGGTTAATATTTTCTTGATGTGAGCATTTAGAAGATTAAATAAAGATTTACTGGGTTACAAAGACGTCATGGATTTTATATAAAACATATGATATTGTATTTTATAAATATTATATATATAACATTATGACATAACTATTACAATCAAATATCTATAATAGCTGAGTTTAATAGCTGTTAAGTTTTTTTAAGTGGCTTATTAAAATTCACTCTTGTGGTTTACGTTCAAAGAAAAGTAAACAGCCAATCAGAAGCAGTGAACTTTTGCCCTGATGGGGTCGGACCACCTTTATCCTCCAATACTGACTTGAAAAACAGTTGTTCTTGTGTTTTACCTCACTACACTAATATTTACTCGCGGAAGTTTGTATATTTTCAAGCTGCTGTGAGAAAACAGAATTTTGTTTTGCTGTGTGCATTTTGTCCTCTGACATTGTTAGAAACACTTTGACAACTAACAACTGGAACATTTTGTCCGTTTGCTTGTTTCCTGTCTCTACTTGTGTTGTGTGTCGTCTTACTTCGTATCACAAACTCTGAATAAACGGATCATTTTTACTGGTTGTATTTTAGTTCTATTTGTTTTGTATGTTTTCAAATCTGTGAGTCCAACCACGGACAAAGACTTTCAAAATACAGGAAACCTGCATGCAGAGAATCAAGTTGCTTTAAACATCTGAAACTCAGGGGAATTAGCTCAAATGGTAGAGCGCTCGCTTCGCATGTGAGAGGTAGAGGGATCGATACCCTCATTCTCCATGTTCAACTCTTTATGGTTCATCTGTGAAAACTGGAATGATCAGCTTCCTTCTGCATTTAAAATTCTTATCATCAACAATCACCTTCACTCAGTCACCACAGACTACCTGTATCAGCTCAGCACAACTCATGGAAACATCCCATAATAACTCATGTTACCTGACGCTCACTTTGGGTAACTGGTCATTAAAAGACCAGTTAACATGTAATGTTGAGTTTGAGCACAACTCCAGACTTGTATACCAACGTTCCCTTGGCTGTCTGATCTGACCGGTCATGACGTGTTTAGTCACATGTGGTCCTTCACCTGTCTGGGTGGAGTCCAGAAGGAACTTCAGTTTGAGTCACACAGGATGTGAAACGGGAGCGTAACGAGGATTTCTAGTCTCACCATCCTCACAAACCCCACTGGTGTCAGAAGATTGTTGTGGTCACAGGACTGTCTGTCTGCTCCTTCTGTCAAGTAAAAACTCGTGTTGCTTCATCAGGACCAACCTGAGTGGACTCATCATGACCTCACTATGATGTCACAGAGTGAAAACCTCCATCACAACACCAAAGAAAGAAAACTAACAACTCTGCCAATGCATGTGATAGAAGGTCATCCTTTGTGACATCAATAATGACATCACCTGCTTCTCATAATGTGTGAGCTGTTTTCTTTTAACTTTTTTTTTTTTTTTTTTTTTTTTTTTTAGAAAAACATTTTTTACTTTACAACGGTGTCTTGTGGCTCGTTGGTCTAGTAGTTTTCTTTTAGCTTTGGGTGTGAGAGGTCCCGGGATCAATTCCCAGATGAGCCCCAGGACTTATTGTGGTTTGACCAGGATGACTGATTGTAGTAAAACACAAAATAAACATCAGCATAATGGATAAATGCTGGAAACCCACATGTACACTTGATAATCCTTCATTCCAAGACATCATGTGAAATGGAAGTTTCTTCATCTTTAAATGGGTTTCATAATCTGTCATTCAGGGACAACTCATATACTTCATTTATTTAGTTTACTCATTTATAGGCTCTGCAAAGTGATTTAACTTATTTCCTATTCACACATTCACACCCTCTTATTTAGACTCTGTGTGTACAATATGTAGCAGAACGTGACAAGAACACATTGATTTTCAGACCTTCAACTATTTTCAACCCATCTTCATATAGTTGCAAAGGTGATAAAATGAGGAACTGCAGTGAAGTTTGGTGGATTTGAACTGTGGGACACTAATAAACCACTTCCTGGTTTAAAGCCTCTCTCTAATTGACAAGAACAGCAGTAGGTGACGTTATTATCAACATGACCAGAAAACCAGACTCAAACCTGTTTACCAGCACGCCAGAAACAGGTTCTACTTCAGGGAGAGAAGGTTAGTAACATACAGCTCTGGGGGTCGTCCAGGAATTGAACCTGGGACCTCTCGCCACAAGGTGCAAACATAAAAATATACAAACTTCTCCGAGTAAATTTTAGTGTAGTGAGGTAAAACACAAGAACAACTATTTTTCAAGTCAGTATTGGAGGATAAAGGTGGAACATTTCTTAAATGACCAGACTGTGAGACTGTGTGAGACTGGGACGGTCTCCATGGATACAACATCAGTTGTACGACTGACTGCATCACAGAGGACCTTCATTTCTGTGTATCATCCTTTTTATGGAGAAACAATCATGAAACACCTGGAAGTTATTCCATTGAAGCTGCCCAAAGTCCTGCAGAAGTCCAGGACTGATGGATGGTTTGATCCGACACTGACAGACTTTGACCTCGGAGTTCATCTTGAATTTCTTTGGAAGTTGTTCCGGGTTCTTTTGTTTCCATTTGTATAATCCGTCTCTTTCAGTTGTTGTCAGTTTTCCTCTGGTGTTCACATCCAGGGAGGTTGACTGCAGTCCTCTGGACCCTAAACGTCTGAATTAAACAGTTTTATTTATTATTATTATGGTATTTTCTAGTTCTAGATGAAGCCTGTCTTACACAGCACTGATCTTCTGTAAAGCTTTGACTTAGAAGAACTTATATTTGTGTCTTTTTAAAGAAACAAAGGTATCAGAATAAGAGTGAGATTGTCTGGATGATGTTTTCTTCTCCTCGTCAGCCTGAACTTGTAGATACATCAGCTTCATTTTGCTGCTGCTGTAACAGCAGAAACCTTCAACTCCTCCAGACTCGTCTGCAGCTTCTTTGTCCAGCAAAGACAAATGTCTGCAACACACGTAAGTCACCACTAGATGTCAGCATTCACCATGCTGGTGTGCATCGCCTAAAGACTGAATGTAAAACAGCTGCATCTCTGATGGTACGGGGCTGCATTAGTGCCTCTGACGTGGGCAGCTTACACATCTGGAAAGGCGACGTCGATGCTGTACAGCACATAAAGGCTTAAAAGGAACAAATGATCCCATCAGGACAACGTCTCTGTCAGAGAAGGTCTTCTGTTTTTCAGCATGACGACACTAAACAACATGAAGAAGAAATTTCTGAATATCAGTGCATGTCTTTAACAGATCTTGTATTATTATTATTTTAAATCTTTTATGTCTTGAGATGGGGTTTGTGGAGAAAACATTTTGTGTGCAGCTCCAGATGTGACTTTTACAATCACTACTGTTCAAGTTTAATGCTAAATTGGACTTAGTCGACGCCCACCGCTGGTTGCTGTCTCATCATTTTTTAACCCTCAAACTGATACTTCTCTTTTTCTTGTGTTCTTGTTTTTCAGGCTCCCACCTCTGCTGGCTTTGTTTTATAACTCAGTCTTTAATCATTTGAAGACCTGACCCCCAACGTTTGAAACTGTAGAGTAACACAATATTATATACAAAATATAAGGAAACACAAGAACCACAACTATAATCCAGGAACCAGGACCTCTGTAAAGTCCAGTCTCAACAAGCAAAAACTGAACGGTGACACATTTAAACCACAACTTTGCTCCATGTTGCAATTTGTGGGATGAGCAGCAGAGCTGAGTATGTGGGTCCCATGAAATATCTGTCAGATCTACAACCACCTACAACTTCTGCAGCTTCTTCTCTTTTTCAGTAAGAGGGAATAGACCTGTTACATTTCCTCATTATTTTGATCTGTCAAAAAAGTCCCTCATCTTTCTCACTTCTTCTTTCGCTGCAACCACTGCTGATGTCACCCAGTTCCTACATCCGTCTTCAGTCGTCATGGTAACAGAGTCCTTCATTTCAGATGATGGTCCACAAATCACTTCTGCTCTTCCAAACAACGTTATATCTTATAGCAGGTAAAATCATTGTTGAGTAAATATGTTGAAAACGTGAGACAGAACAAGCTGCTGTACTCGTCATGTAACTTTATGGAGTTTTTGTAAATTTCAACATGTGAGCAGATAAGACAGAATGTTATTAGAGAATCAAACTTCAAATGATGGAGCAGAGCTCTTTAATCGAGTGCTCGGCGGTCATGTTCTGTAAATGCAATCTTAAGGCTTTTCTGCAGGGAAACAGCCAAAAACAAAAGAAAAAGGACACAAGTGTCAGTACTGTTCACTACTGCAGCTACCAGAACGGCAGCGTCATCCAGGACACGGGTCTTCATCTTGTTCTTTTCACTGCTGACACCCACAGATTCAGCTGGCTGTGGACGTTTGATAAATGTAATAAAAGTCTGGATTGCTGAGGTTGTGGATGCTTACACATACTGCAGATTTTAAGTGTTCAGTATATTTGTTCATGGCAGCTGAGACAAATCTTCTGAGAAGCACCGACCGTTTTAGCTGAGCAGAGCTGAGCAGGAAAGAGAGAGAGAGACGGAGAGAGAGAGACGGAGAGAGATTGAGCAAGAATGAGAGTGAGGAAGTGAGAGGAGAGACAAGAAGCTGAGTGTTGATGCTCTGCATGCAGGTTTCCTGTACTTTGAAAGTCTTTGTCTGTGGTTGGACTCACAGATTTGAAAACATACAAAACAAATAGAACTAAAATACAAACGGTAAAAATGATCCGTTTAATCAGAGTTTGTGATACGAAGTAAGACGACACCCAACACAAGTAGAGACAGGAAACAAGCAAACGGACAAAATGTTCCAGTTGTTAGTTGTCAAAGTGTTTCTAACAATGTCAGAGGACAAAATGCACACAGCAACACAAAATTCTTGAAAATATACAAAACAAATAGAACTAAAATACAAACAGTAAAAATGATCAGTTTATTCAGAGTTCAGACTTGTTTCACATACATATATATACATACATATATATATATATATATATATATATATATATATATATATATATATATATATATATATATATGTCTACCACCTGCAAAGGAATTTCAGGCTTGTGCATTGTTGCATCAGTCCAGTGTTCTGGTGGATCGTCACATTGCAGATCTTAACAAAGCTGTTAATCAGGTTTATAATGAAAACGTCAGTTTCATCTTTGCGTGCTTGTTTGTCTGTTTTTGTCTGTGGCCCAGCGATGGAGAGGGGACCTGCCAGGGTGTACCTCTGCCTTTCCACTGCAATATGTCGGGATCGGCTCCGACAGACCCCCATGACCCTGTGACAGAGTAGGCGGGTGTAGAAAATGGATGGAAAATATGTTTCTATAAAACTGTCAACCAGTGATAATACAAACCTTGCAGATGCACCTATGCGACCTCTTCTTTTCTGTCCAGTTGTCCCTCCTTTGTCCCCAATGACCTCCATCATGTGTGGCCAGAGCTGGTCAAGCTCAGATCTCCCTGCCAAAGGATTCCAGTGCTCCATCTGTCCTGCCCACTCGGAGGAGCTCTGGGTAGAGCTGCTGCTCCTTCATATGGAGAGGAGTCAGCTGAGTTGGCTCGAGCATCTGTCTAGGAGACCTCCTTGACTCCTCTCTAGGGCATGTCCACCGGGAAGGAACCCCAAGGAAGAACCAGGACACACTGGAAAGTCTAAGATTCTCAGTCTGGTCTGGGCATCCCTGCTTAGACTTCTGACCCCGCAACCCGGCCTCGGATAAGTGGGTGAAGATGGGTGGATGGATGGATGGATGGATGGATGGATGGATGGATGGATGGATGGATGGATGGATGGATGGATGGATGGATGGATGGATGGATGGATGAAAAATACTACAATTTGTTGAACAAAATCAATTTAAAGATTAAGTGCTATAATTGACTTTTATGTATTTAGTTTTAATCCAGTTCATCTTTAAATTACATTTGAAGTTTTAGAATCGAGAACATTTAATCCTCCTTGGTTGGAGGAGTTACTTTGGAATATTTGTTTAGAAAATGACATTTGTTTTTCCATATAAAATTAAATAAAATTGTCTTGGTTTGTTTAATAAATGATGTAGGAGTGTCCGATAGTTTAGGGATTAAACTAAAACATCGGAAACCCTCCGTTCCCAAGTGGAGGCCGCCGTTATCACACGTACCGGCCACATTGTGCTTAACGTGCACGACGCAGCTGGTCATGAACGTGACCGGCCGTGAACTCCTGGATAAAGTGGAAGTGAAACTAACAAAACATATCTGACATAGAAGGGTTGAAGCTGCCGGTGAGGTGAGACCCGAGGACGAAGGACAGCTGCTGTTAACCGGATCGTTACTTCAAACTTTATTTCTCTCTTCAACTTTGTCTTTTGACTCAAACACGTGAAGGTAGAAACTTCTGCTCACTTCTGATTTACCTGCAGACTTTGATCAATCTTGTGTCTGAAGACAAATCTACATGATTGGTAGATGACAGTATTTTTATTGGTTTTATTATTGATCAAAAACGCCGTGCTGAACAGTTGATGGTCAGTTTTCTTCATAAAACAAACTTTGTGGTTTTTTATTTCCTGGAGTGAAGCTGTCCTCTCCAGCATTAAAGTCAGACTGCTGTTTCCTGTGGAGCCTTTCAAAATAAAGTGTGGTTCCTGGTAGAAGTTGTTCTTTGCTGCTTGTGTAACTGTTGTGTGATGAGGCTTTAAAAGGAGGAAATGTGTCTCTGCAGGACAGTTTGACCTTTGAGCTTCTTCACATTTACAGTAACCAGACTGACGTAGAGGCCGAGTCTCCTTCAGCTTGTTCAAGATCTTCAACTTTGTGTTTCTGCAGTAAAAACTCTGTTGTTCACAGAATTGTATGTTTTTAATCTTTGAAAAGAAAACCAGAAAAGGTCCTGAGTGAAGCTTCAAAGCAGGTAGGATCAGCAGATCCGGCTGTAGAAGAGACTTCCTCAACCTCCCACTGTTTCCTGACTGCATTCAAGTGACACTGATATAAAAACAACAGAGAGGAGCAAACCAGTGCAGGAGCAGCTGGTCTTTGTACAACACCAGTGATGTGTGTTTCCTCTGCAGATGAAGGTGTGTGTGTGAGCTGATGTGCATGTGAATTCAGCAGAATGGACCAGTGTGAGGACAGAGAGGACGGAGTCCGTCCCTCTAAAACCCCTCTGTGTGGGGAACATGAGAGTCGGAGCAAAGCTCAGAGGTGAGACGAGCATCTCCAACTGTCCACGACTCTTCTGCATGTCAGAGCTGAAAACTCACATCAGCAAATGTCATTATTACAGGAATGGACCTGGACCTGGACCTGGACCTGGACCTGGACCTGGACCTGGACCTGAAGCTGGACCTGGACCTGGACTTGGACTTGGACCTGGACCTGGACCTGGACCCAGCTGTGTGTCCTGTGGGTCAATGGAAGAGCCTATTAACTTTAAAGGAGACCAACGTTCTGCTGTAAAGAGGTGAGTGCATCTAAACTCTGCCAATGATTTATGTTCAATACTTTTTAAATAGACTAAATATTTTTATATTATATTATTTATTATTCATATAAACAGAAAATGTGAACTTGAACTCTTTATTCTTCCATCAGGGTCCATCAGAAAAGAGACTCTCTTGAACATGAATCCAGCTGTTTGTCCTTGAAGAGCGACGACTCAGATAAAAGATTTATGGACTTTAAAGGAGACCAACTGTCTTCTTCAGAGAGGTGAGATGTATTTAAATGCATTAATTGTATTTAAATCAGTCCTCATGTTAGGGAATGTCCACATGTTTCTTCTTGAGTAGATCCATTTGATCCTGGACCCCTGTGGTCCTCAGTGAGAATAGGAATACCCTTTTCGTCAAACTCATTTTGACAGGTGCCCTTTGACCCCACATCATCGATCAAACCATGTTGACAGGTCCCCATTGACCTTTGACCCCTAAATCCCTTTGAGATGACTCAGTAATTCTGCATAAACTTTATATATTTCTCAGGAATCGGTGACGGAGCTCTGTCATGCTCCATATATACGTTCCCGGGCGCATCTAAACCTTGCTTTCCGAAGCTTTCCTCCGCTTTTTCCTGAGACGGATTGGAACCCTGAGGGTCTCTAGGCGTACCCAGAGGAGAAAGCATGGCTTGTTCGGTCGGTGAGGGTGGAGGAGTCGTGCCCTGAGGAGAAAGCATGGTTTGTTCGGTCGGTGATGGTGAAGGAGCTGTAGGGTCCCGGCTGGTTGTAAGATGTCTTTTTAAAAATCGTAGGTTGATCAGCGGATGGCGAAGTTTTGAATCTCCCCTCCTTAGCTTCATCCTTCGCTCTTTTTAAAGTCCGTGTGGGTCGGATTTACTTAAAGGGGTGTGTTAAGGCGGATCCTTAGGGGGGTTTGGCGGGTTTGACTGGGGGGTTGTACTTGAAAGGGGTTTGGCTAAAATTCCTAAACTTTCTTCGCGGTCATTTTGTCTCTCCAGTCGCGGCAGCTATGGTAGAGCTCCGTGATTTCAGGCTCCGCTTCCATCATCTTTTCCCGCCAAATGGAATACGGCACCTCCATCACCGTTCGGCAGACCCCGCAGCCGGAGTTGAAACTTTCAAACACAAAAAAGGGTTGCTCACCCTCGGTCTCTTCGGACCGTTGCAGGCTGACTCTGTAAAACCACCGATCGCAGGATGAAGACTTGGATTGCAAGAGCGTGCTGAAATCGGTTCCGCTCATTGAAGGTTCTTCAGGCTCTGCGGACCCTAACGCTTCGCGCATTTTTGATCGCTTTCCCCTCGGTGGTGCAGCGTCATTTTCTTCCTCTTTTTCTTCTTCTTCTTCTTCTTCTAATACTTCTTCCGAGTTGTCCCGAGCCAGCATCGTTAGTCTGAGCACGGACCAGTCGTTGGAAGTTAGCGCCGCCGACATCAACAAGCATCCGGACGAATTCGCACCGTCTCTCTGGTACATCCATAGCTTTGTCTCTCGGTTTTCAAAAAAGAAATAGTCATTGTAAAGCTTGCTCAGTTTTGCTAAACTTGGTTCCTTTTTGGTCAGTCTGAGAACAGCCAGTCTTTAAATCACCCGTTGAGCGTTACTCCTCCCCGCATACTCGGGTGGGGGGTTTGGGAGTCATGGGGGATATAAGGTTTATATAAAGTTTATATAAAGTTTATATTAAATCTATATAAAGTTTATATAAAGTTTATATAAGGTTTATATTAAGTTTATATTAAATCTATATAAAGTTTATGCAGAATTGTTGAGTCATCTCAAAGGAATTTAGGGGTCAAAGGTCAATGGGGACCTGTCAACATGGTTTGATTGATGATGTGGGGTCAAAGGGCACCAGTCAAAATGAGTTTGACGAAAAGGGTATTCCTATTCTCTCTGTCCTCCATCACCTGATGGTGATCTGTGCTTCCTCCTCATAGATCTTCATCTACTGTGCTTTTTCCTCTGTTTGAAACATCTGGAGGTCTTACCTTCCAGAGGACTGATCCTGATGATGCTACAGAGTTAATCAGCTGGTTTATGTCTCCATCAGTTGTCCATGGATGTTGTTGTATCTTTTCTTGGAGCAAAATTGGAACTTGTAAATCTGTGAATCAGCAGAGCTCTCGTTGAGGTCACATTTACGATCTCAGTGAGACCAGCAGGACCAGTAAACCTTCACCACCACAGCCAGTCCTCTGATTTGCTTTCCTCATCCAAACATGTTTTCATGGACCTTCAGCTTGTGTTTGTCTCTGTGTGGACAGACATGATGTGAGCTAATTCTTCATGATTCCTCCACAGAGTGGACCAGCAGAGCTCAGAGCCTCCCAGTGGTCCGTCTGTCCAGCAGCATCAAACACAGATGGACTCCATATTTCTGGTCTGTACATGAACAACAACTGCTTCTCCATCTGTTCTGTTGGTGTTCATCTCCAGCTGCTCTTTGTAGACCAGTGGACTGTCAGTCTGTCCAACATGGATCTGATGTTTGTCTCCATGGTTTCAGTCTGATTGTGTCATTCATGTGGTTTTCTGGTCCAGCTGCTGGAGGACAACATTGTCATGTTTGTGAAGAACGAGCTGAAGAATATCCAGAGGGTTCTGAGTCCAGATTACCCAGAATCCCTGGAGAATCTAATGGAGGACAAGGATGAAGAACAGAGGAGGAGCAGAGAGGCATTTGTGAAGATCACAGTGAACTTCCTGAGGAGAATGAAGCAGGAGGAGCTGGCTGAGCGTCTGCAGAGCAGTAAGAGGATTTCTCTGAACATTTAATCTGCTGGATAAATTACCTAGAAAGTCTCAGGAGGTGAACAACATTCACAGATCAGCCACAACATTAAAACCACTGAGAGATGAAGTGAGGAACCAGCACCCCCTACAGGAGCATCCTCCCTGTACGGGACGGCGGTGGACCTCAATAAATATGTTTAACCCACCAACACCACCAGATAACTGGAAGATTTTAGTCCTGGTTTTCCTCTTCCAGGAATCCTGGTGAACTCCAGATTGTCTTGATGGTTCTACAGATTATTGATCAGATCATCTTCTGGTGTTTTCAAATCCTAAACCTGGAAATTCACCTTCACAGAGACCCACAACAACAACAAGAACACAACAACTAACAAACCCACACCCCATCTAGGCTCTACTTCCAACATCCTGGTCTTAGAAACTCCAGGACCCCCAGATGTTGTTGTGATGTCCACGTCCTGAATGTTCAGAGGTGTTTTGGTGGTAAAAGTGATTCTAGTCAGTATTGGACAGCTCATCGTAAAGTTCTGGTTGATCAGTGTCGGTTCAAACCTGATTCTTTAGGAGAATTAAGTTGTTGTGTGAACTTTATAAAACACTAATTGTTTTTTTTTTTCATGTGTATTCAGAAGTTTCTGCTGCAGTTTGTCAAAAGCGACTGAAGTCTCAGCTGAAGGAGAAGTACCAGTGTGTGTTTGAGGGGGTTGTTAAAGCAGGACACCCAACCCTTCTGCAGCAGATCTACACAGAGCTCTACATCACAGAGGGAGGGACTGGAGAGGTCAACCATGAACATGAAGTCAGACAGATTGAAGCAGCATCCAGGAGACCAGACAGAGCAGAAACCACCATCAGACAGGAAGACGTCCTGAAACGCCCACCTGGAAGAGATGAACCAATAAGAACCGTGATGACGAAGGGAGTGGCCGGCATCGGGAAAACCGTCTTAACACAGAAGTTCACTCTGGACTGGGCTGAAGGCAGAGCCAACCAGGACATCTGGTTCATGTTTCCATTCACCTTCAGAGAGCTAAATGTGCTGAAAGAGAGAAAGTTCAGCTTGGTGGAACTTGTTCATCACTTCTTCACTGAAACCAAAGGAATCTGCAGCTTTGAAGACTTCCAGGTCGTGTTCATCTTTGATGGTCTGGATGAGTGTCGACTTCCTCTGGACTTCCACAACAATGAGATCCTGACTGATGTTACAGAGTCCACCTCAGTGGACGTGCTGCTTACAAACCTCATCAGGGGGAACCTGCTTCCTTCTGCTCATCTCTGGATCACCACACGACCTGCAGCAGCCAATCAGATCCCTCCTGAGTGTGTTTCCATGGTGACAGAAATCAGAGGGTTCACTGACCCACAGAAGGAGAAGTACTTCAGGAAGAGATTCAGAGATGAGCAGCAGACCAGCAAGATCATCTCCCACATCAAGACATCACGAAGCCTCCACATCATGTGCCACATCCCAGTTTTCTGCTGGATCACTGCTACAGTTCTGGAGACAGTCCTGGAAACCAGAGAAGGAGGAAGTCTGCCCAAGACCCTGACTGAGATGTACATCCACTTCCTGGTGGTCCAGTCCAAACTGAAGAAGGTCAAGTATGACGGAGGAGCTGAGACAGATCCAGACTGGAGTCCAGAGAGCAGGAAGATGATGGAGTCTCTGGGAAAACTGGCTTTTGAGCAGCTGCAGAAAGGAAACCTGATATTCTATGAGTCGGACCTGAGAGAGTGTGGCATCGATATCAGAGAAGCTTCAGTGTACTCAGGAGTCTTCACACAGATCTTTAAAGAGGTGAAACACCTGTACCAGCACAAGGTGTTCTGCTTCATCCATCTGAGTGTTCAGGAGTTCCTGGCTGCTCTTCATGTCCATCTGGCCTTCATTAACTCTGGAGTCAACCTGCTGGAAGAAGAAAGAAACATCTTCAGATTGTTTAAAACAAGAGAAGAGTCTCTCCTCTATCAGACTGCTGTGGACAAGGCCATACAGAGTCCAAACGGACACCTGGACTTGTTCCTCCGGTTCTTCCTTGGTCTTTCGCTGGAGACCAACCAGACTCTCCTACGAGGTCTGTTGAAACCAAAACAAGGAAGTTCACAGAACAATCGGAGAACAGTTGGATACATCAAGAAGAAGATCAGTGAGGATCTGTCTGCAGAGAAAAGCATCAATCTGTTCCACTGTCTGAATGAACTGAATGAAGGTTCTCTGGTGGAGGAGGTCCAACAGTCCCTGAGGTCAGGACGTCTCTCCACAGATGAACTGTCTCCTGCTCAGTGGTCAGCTCTGGGCTTCATTTTACTGTCATCAGAAGAAGATCTGGAGGTGTTTGACCTGAAGAAATACTTTGCTTCAGAGGAGGTTCTCCTGAGGCTGCTGCCAGTGGTCAAAGCCTCCAAGAAAGTTCTTTGAGGACAAACACAGACACATCTGTTATAATTACAATCAAATGTTGTGTTCATGGAGAAAATCAGTTCAGTTCACTGTTCAGCTGAGTTCAGGTTCATGTAGGACCAGTTCTCAAAAATAATTAATCTCAGGAACCTTTACATGAAGACGAATGCGGCGATCACTTTGATCAAGACTGTAGTGCAGCGATACTTAATGATCAATAGTTGAATTAATCAGTATTCATTTAAATGATCTGATTTATTCATTTGTTGAATGACAAAATCAAAGTTTAAATAACATAAATATTTCCCTTTTATCTCCTCTGCAGGTTGAGTGACTGTAACCTCTCAGAGGAGGTCTGTGCAGGTCTGTCCTCAGTTCTCAGCTCTCAGTCCTCCAGTCTGACAGAACTGGACCTGAGTAACAACCACCTGCAGGATTCAGGACTGGAGAAGCTGTGTCCTGGACTGGAGAGTCCACACTGTAAACTGGAGTCTCTCAGGTCAGAATCCCTCAAGTGTTGAACTGCTGACCGTTATAACTGTGGTTGATGTTGAAGGATGTTTTCGGGTTTTAAAGTGTTTTAGTGTGAAGTTCATGTGATGGTTCATGTCTGACCTGCATTAGACATCAGTCACCGCGTTTTGTTGGAGAATCAGTTGGGTTTCTGATGGTTTTTTAATGACTAGTTCGTGTCACCAGCTGACAGATTCCCAAACCTTAGTAAGGGGACCCCCAAGGACCGCCAGCCCCTGTAGTCTGTGTTGAGTCACCGTGGCAACAACATGTAAAAAATTGCAGGACTTGGTCTGGATTTGAGAGCAGCAGTTTATTCATCACTGCAGGGATGATGTACAGCTGATCTCATCAGCGTCCAACTCTTCCATCGAGGGAAACAACTAAACCAAAACCAGACAGGAGCTCGGAGACTCTTCCCGCTCAAACACAGAATTCCTGCCTTCTTTTCTTTTCCCCCTCGGCACACCCATCTGATATCTCACACTACACCGCTCACTAATGTCTCAAACCTCCTACATCAACTACACACTTATAACCAAAACTGAACAAAGTCACTACGTCACGATTACAAACACACCCCATTTTTACTCAGCAGAAACAAACACTTGTTTAAATCCAGGTAACTTTGTGGGTTAATTTACTCAAATTAGGACGTTTGATCTCCTGTGGGAGGAAAACATTTCTGCACGTTTGGACTCATTAATGCTTCTCCCCGGTCTCACTGAAACTTTTACTGACATTTAAGTACAAAGGATATCAAATAACAACATGCATCCACAGTGTCCAAACTATACACCACATTCAAGTAGGTCTGTGCGTTTTCCTGGAACTTTTCCATTCAGATGCTGGGAAGTTTGTTTTCTTTAACTCAGCAAACACTCATCAGTCCTTGAAGGAGACCCAGTCTCCAAACTTCTCTGGAGCTCTGTGGACTTTCTGGGGTCTCCACAGCGATGTGAAGGATGACGGATGGCTCCTGTTGCCGGCCTCACCCAGCTGTGGCGTGACAATGTGGGCAGGATGCTGGCTGTTGCTGGTGAAGCTTGTGATGATGAGCAGGGATCCTGGGACCGCCCACAGCTGCATTCTGTCTCTCTGATGGGGAGTCCCAAAGGTTAAGGGGACCCACATCTGGATCAGCAGTGGCTGATGGCACCTCCACTGGTAACCACGTGTCGGCGCTCTGGAAGAACCAGCTGTTGTCCAGCTCCGTTCGGGAGTCGTCATTATGATAGATGAGTTTAATCTTTTACCTCTGGCTTTTCTGGATGCGGTCGACCAAATCATCCAAGAGACCCCCGATGAAGTAGAGACCCATGAGAGAAGGATGGGACTTCTTCACTTTGGTCTTCACTGCTTTTTAGTGCAGCGAAATTCACAATTAATAGTTCAAGTTATTATTGTTCCTGAAAATCTATTATATTTTGGAAATGTTAAATGACAAAATCAAAGTTTAAAATAAAAAACATAAACAATTAAAAAGTTTAAAAATATTTTCATTTTATCTCCTCTGCAGGTTGAGTGACTGTAACCTCTCAGAGGAGGTCTGTGCAGGTCTGTCCTCAGTTCTCAGCTCTCAGTCCTCCAGTCTGACAGAACTGGACCTGAGTAACAACCACCTGCAGGATTCAGGACTGGAGAAGCTGTGTCCTGGACTGGAGAGTCCACCCTGTAAACTGGAGTCTCTCAGGTCAGAATCCCTCAAGTGTTGAAGTCCTGACCGTTACAACTGTGGTTGATGTTGAAGGATTGTTGGAGAGAGAATTGTAATAATTGTAACTGGGTTCAGATCGGGTTGAAGCCTGCAGACAGTCGTCATCAACTGTGTTGGTGATGATGAGGAGAAGTTTCTATTTAATGGAGTTAGTCTGGATTGTACTGCAGAGAATATCAGGAAGTGTGAAAAGTTATTCCTGTTGCTCTGATCCATTTTATCCAAAGCAGCTGATGTACTCTGTCACTCCAACTTTACCCAAATTAATAGTAGGAGACTTCATCTTAACAGATAAAACTGCAGCAGTGTTGTTCTCACGTCTGCCTCTAAATCTTAATAGTTTAACAATTATAACGGAAGGATGTCAATAGCAGTGGAGCCGGCTGTTGCAGTAAACGGCCGGAATAACCGGAGGTCAGAGACTCATTTTAAAATCTGTCATAAGATATACCCGGTAGCTGAATTTCTACATAAATAATTTAAATTTGATCTGACAGCTTGTGTTTTTGTGACCGTCTCGTTGTTCTCTTTTTCACTTGTCCTGTTTCAAATAAATGTTGAGTGACATTGGAGACTGGCTGTCTTTAAAAATAGCAACATTCCAGATTTTTCTATTCACTGTCTTGTACTACATTAATGATCTTGACAACAAAACATCTGAAGTAGTGAATATTGTTTTCTTGCTTAAATATCACCTACATTGTTGTAAGTGGAGAGACTCTGCCCCATATTTTGATCATTTATAAATGAGTTTAAACTTTATTACTCCTCATTGAGACTTCTTAAATCTAAGTGTGGCAGAAGGAAATCGACAAATGTATCCAGATTACTTTTGTCCTGAAAACCTGCTCCACTTTCTTTATCCACCTTACACTGCTGTTTGTATTTTATTTACAGTCCCATGTCTTCAGTTATTGTTTTTTAATTGCACAGTTCATTGCACCTCCACAAGATGTTGGACACTATTTTATAAATATATAAATATAAATTTATATTATATTATAAATAAAAACATAAGCTGTGACCAGAGCAGGGAGGGGCTTCTCCACGAGTACTGGGCTGCCTCGAGAGTCCTTTGATACATGAGAGGATCCCACGGACTCACCGGAGTCTCTCAGAGAAACGAGGAAAAAACGATTTGTGCTTTCAGACTAGAATCAACAAAAGTTTCCAATAAGACCTGAAAAAGTTTTTTTTTGGGGGGGGGGGTGCTAGGGTTCAAATGGTTTTGGTGTATGTATATGTATAAAAATAAATATATAAAATACAGATTCATACTAGTGTTAATATACAACAGTTTTGACATGATTTCTGATGGTTTTACAGGACTAGTTGGGCCAACAACTTGATTTAATCAGTATTAGTTTAAATGATATCATTTTATCATTTGTTGAATGACAAAATCAAAGTTTAAATGACAAAAATATTTCCCTTTTCTCTCCTCTGCAGGTTGAGTGGCTGTAACCTCTCAGAGGAGGTCTGTGCAGGTCTGTCCTCAGTTCTCAGCTCTCAGTCCTCCAGTCTGACAGAACTGGACCTGAGTAACAACCACCTGCAGGATTCAGGACTGGAGAAGCTGTGTCCTGGACTGGAGAGTCCACACTGTAAACTGGAGTCTCTCAGGTCAGAATCCCTCAAGTGTTGAACTGCTGACCGTTACAACTGTGGTTTATGTTGAATCCAAGTAGATGGTACCGACTGTCCAGACCTCTGCAGCTGCTGCTCCTTGTGACGGTGCTGCAGTCTGTAGTCCTGAGCCAGTAGTTCAGAGTATCTAGTGACGGTGCCGCTGCAAACCCAGCCAGAACCTTGTCCATCCTGCTCAGCATGACTGAGCCACAGCTCACAGCCAGTGGATCCTGGTTCTGAGGGGAGGTGACTGATGACGTGGGGCTCGTTACTCTCTCGCTGCCGTAACTCAAAGCCTCCAGTGGCTACGTGGTGTTCAGCTGGTCTGTTACGGTTGCAGCTGCTGCTGAAGTTTGACTGTGTAGACATTTATCTGCATAGAAGGACTTCGTCCCCACTTCAGGTACCTCATCTCCAGGCTGGAGGCTGTCCAGCACATGTCTCTGCAGGTCATAGGTCACACAGCAGGGACTGCAGGTCGGGTCAAAGGGAAGTACCTGCCACTGATGTCCTTCAGGAGGACGATGGGTCTGCAGATCCCACCACAGGAACCTCAGCAGGGACTTATCTTCTGAGAGCAGCTTCTTCATTTGAATCCACTCAACTGCAGACTCAGCTTAGGTCAAACACAGAGACGTGTAACTCCAAAGACTGTCCATCACCACGGAAACAGCCAGCAACAGTCCTCAGGAAAGACAAACAAGTGTGAATACAAACACTTTCACATTTTACCAGCTATATAAATAATATCATGATGGTGTATAATAAAGAGCTGATTGTTGATGCACTAATATTGACAGCAGTTTTTATTCATAAATGTAAAAACACTCATGTAGACGTGAACTGTAACGAACAGCTCTGAGCTGCTGGCGGTGCAGCGATCTGATTGGTTAGTTCACCTGTCACTCAGCAGACCTTTGAACAGGGATGTTTTAGGATTTTAAAGTGTGTTAGTGTGAAGTTCATGTGAGGGTTCATGTCTGACCTGCATCAGACATCAGTCACCGCGTTCTGTTGGAGAACCAGTTGGTTTCTGATGGTTTTACACGACTAGTTGGACCAACAACTGAATTTATCAGTATTCATTTAAATTATATAATTTATTCATTTGCTGAATTATATAACCAAAGTTTAAATGACATAAATATTTACTTTTCTCTCCTCTGCAGGTTGAGTGACTGTAACCTCTCAGAGGAGGTCTGTGCAGGTCTGTCCTCAGTTCTCAGCTCTCAGTCCTCCAGTCTGACAGAACTGGACCTGAGTAACAACCACCTGCAGGATTCAGGACTGGAGAAGCTGTGTCCTGGACTGGAGAGTCCACACTGTAAACTGGAGTCTCTCAGGTCAGAATCCCTCAAGTGTTGAACTGCTGACCGTTACAACTGTGGTTGATGTTGAAGGATTGTTGGAGAGAGAATTGTAATAATTGTAACTGGGTTCAGATCGGGTTGAAGCCTGCAGACAGTCGTCACAACTGTGTTGATGATGATGAGGAGAAGGGCTCCACCAAGTCCAAATACATTTCCATTATTACTTTAGTCAGTTTCAAGTTATTTCAGTGATCGTTGGTGGTTTTTTCTTTCTTTAACTGAAGAGCATCAACAAGTTTGTCCACATGTGAACATCTCTAAGCTCTCCTTTCTAATCTGATCTTTTCTTTATCAATAAAAGTTCTCAAATGAGACTTTTATGTCAGACTTTGAAACGTTTCCTATTTAATATTGAATTAGTTTCCCTAAAATGATCCATCTGGAGCACAAATAAGTGTCCAGTGGTGACCAACCTCAGCAGCAGAAGTGTCTCTTCTTCTAACCTGGACTCAGTCTGTCTGGACGTCAACAAGGTTCTGGACTGATTCAGATTCTGTCATTGATCCATTTCTGATGATTGAATGGTAACAAGTCAGTGAACGAGCTGGACTTTTATTCAGAGTCAACACAAGTGACAGAAATCAACATCATGAGAACAATTGATTGATTCCATGTTTGTTATGTGGAGTTGAAACCCGCAGCGATGATGTGACGTCATCCATGAGGTCTCGGTGGACCGCTGTGGTGCAGCTGAGTGAAGGTAGAAGAGAAAACCAGGATCTGGATGAATGAGGACTTTCTCTGGAAGATGGTCCAGAATGAAGATGATGATGACGCATCGACGGAGCGTTCAGCATCACCACTAGAACCAAAACACGGAAAAGATTTTCAGGAACATTTCAGACTGAAACGTCCCAACAACATTTGTCTGATTGGGGTGAATTCCAGTGTTTCTGCTGATCCTCTGACTGGTCCTTCAGCGCCACCATCAGGTGAACACGAGGACAGAGTCAGCTTCAGTTTCAGAGCAGTTCTCTCAGAGTTTCTGCATGTGTGTTGTGTTGTGTGTCTGCAGGCTGTCAGGCTGTCTGCTCACGTCGGACGGCTGTGCTTCTCTGGTCTCAGCTCTGAGCTCCAACCCCTCCCATCTGAGAGAGCTGGACCCGAGGTACAACCATCTAGGAGAGTCAGCAGTGAAGCTTCTGTCTGCTGGACTGGAGGATCCACGCTGGAGACTGGACACTCTCAGGTATGGACACAGCTGCTGCAGACTCCCGGTGTCTGATGGAGGAGGACGTCTCTGTCCTTCACTCACATCTGTCGTTGTGTAAAGCTCTGTCAGCTTCTGCCTCCTCTGAGATAATAATCATGGAGCGGCTCTCCGACAGCTCCGACACTTCCAAAGAACAGCGTGAGGAACGTGATGTGTTTCAGCTGGTAGATGAAGCCACCAGAACAAACTTCAACAATCCTCTGAACTCCACAATAACTGAGATGATCCTTACTGACGGAGCACACAGATACCTGCCTCTGGAGTTCTGATGTTGGTCATCACTGCCCATCACCTGTGTCCCACACTAAAAACACTGGATCCCAATGATCCCAGCTGGAATCAGAAGAACTTTCATCTCCAGGATGTTTTCCAGAGGTGTCAGTCTCTGACACTGATCACATCTTCTCTCTGCAGATGAAACAGTAGCCGTCTGGACGTAGAAGAACATCAGTGTGCTGGACTCTTCACGGTGCTGCTGTGAACATCATCTTTGTGGCTCTCTGGCTTTGACCAGAGGTCTTTCAGCAGATCAAGTTCTGCAGCTCATCTGGTGCTGCAGCAGAGCTGATAGATGCAGTTCACAGCTGTGAGGCGTCATGACTCAGTAAACATACTAGAACCACAGCAGTGAGGTTTTCAGGCCCATCACAGCACAACAGCAGCTGCACCTTCACTCATCCATGACGTGGTCTCCTCCTCCTCCTGGTTCAACACAGATGAAACCAAATGAGAAGAACCGCTTCAAACTGTGCTGGAACGTGACGACCACAGGACAGGACTTTAGAGATGCATGGGTCCGAGTGTGGGACGGTTCCTTCATCAGTGTAGAACAATGTGTGTGTGGGAGCCATGAAATGTCCATGTTTGCTGAGAGAGACTGTGCTGGTCTGACCCCCCCTCCTCCTTTCAGGGTGGAGCCTGCTGGACCACGATGGTTGAGACCAGGTCTTAGGAAGTGTAAGTGTGTTTTGATTTCATTCACACGTTCAACCATCTTCACACTGTCACATCACTCATTCATGAGTCCATCGATGATCAATGACAGATCAATAATAACTGCAGCTGGGTGGTGTTTGTTCTCTCCATCAGATTCCTGTCAACTCTCCATCGACACAAACACAGTCCACAACAACATCAAACTGTCTGAAAACAACAGGAAGATGACGCGTGTGGAGGAGGATCAGTCGTATCCTGATCATCCAGACAGGTTTGATTTCTGGTGTCAGCTGCTGTGTAGAGAAGTTCTGACTGGTCGCTGTTACTGGGAGGTCCAGTGGAGAGGAGATGTTTATATATCAGTGAGTTACAGAAGAATCAGAAGGAAAGGAACCTCTGATGACTGTGTGTTTGGACGGAACGATCATTCCTGGAGTCTGGAATGTTCTGGTGATGGTTGGTTCTCTGTCTGGCACAATAACAGAAGAACATCTTCCTCCTCCTCTTCCTCAGTCTCTGACAGAGTAGCCGTGTATGTGGACGTTCCTGCTGGAACTCTGTCCTTCTACAGCGTCTCCTCTGACAGACTGATCCACCTCCACACCTTCAACACCACGTTCACTGAACCTCTTTATCCTGGGTTCTGGTTCTGGTCCAGGTTTGGTTCTTCAGTGTCTCTGTGTTCAGTTTAGTATCAGGAGTCTCCTCCTGTCAGAGAAACTGTCTCTGTTGGACAGATAGTTCAGTCTCTACATGTCTGTCTCTGTTCTCATCAGAACACATCAATCAAATGTTTGTCAAACGGTTCTGAATGATTCCTTGGAAACTTCTTCCTCTTCCGGTCCTTTAACGATGGAAGCTGCCTTTATTCCAGGATCCACATGTTGTTTTTCCGTCTGTTTCCCGTCAGAGCTTCCCAGTGAACACCAGCATGTTGTTTCTCTGCAGCTCAGTTCAGCTGAGATCATTCAGTTGGTGTCAGCTGCAGTTAGTTTGCTGCACATGTGACAAACGGTGACATCAGAGAGGAACCACTGAGCTGCAATCAGCCCAGATGACGTTCCAGCTGCTGACAGATCCGAGCACAGGTCTGGTGAGCAGCCAGGGTTCATCCTGGTCTGTATTCACACCACTTCCTGTTACAACCATGACACCACTACTGGACTGTCAGTTTTCTGTCGTGGTCGAGTGTTTGTTTATGTGTGAACTCTCACCAGATGAATCAAATGATCCATCCGTTATCTAGAACTGCTTCTTCATGTTCAGGGTCACGGGGGGTCGGCCTTGTTGGTGTTCAACTGAACTGTGATGATGTTTATGTCCATTTGTCAGTAGAAGCAGAAATCAACAACAGTAATGTGCTTATATGGTTCCTAGACTGAGAAGAACTGGACAGAACCTCCTGACGTCGTCTGTAACCTTGTTTTCACTTCTCATTTTCTCACTTAATGATTCAGTGAGTCAAGAAAACTGTTTTGGAAAAAGATGTTTGTTTTTTTTGTGCTTCGTCCACTGAATACAAATTCTTCCAAATCTGTATTTCTGTAAAATACCAAATATAAGCAGCTGTTTTCCTCTGTCCAAAGCTGTTTCAGCATCTGGAGTGCAGACTGCAGCTCAGTGAGGTGGTTTTGTGGATAACTGAACAATATTAAACTGTTTATGATGTGGTCACATGAGTGTTGGTTTGTCTTTAAGACACTTAGATAAATCTCAGTCTGGTTGCTGCCATCTCGTCCGTACAAACCATCAATATCAACGCCAACTACTGTCGATAGATGCAAAAGGGGAACAATTCCTGGTGTCAGCTTACATAGAACCTGACTGGAATGTTTTTATGACCAAATAAATGTTGGAAACAGTCCATGAAGTCTCCTCCTGTCGACAGTAGATTGTGTCTTATGACACTGTTGCAGAGACTGAACAAAGACTCCTGTACAACAGTTACTTTTATACACTTTTAGACACTTCCAAAGTTCAAATGTCCTCCGTTGGTCCATAGATGAGTCATGTTGGAGTCTCATCACTGGATGGAAATACTTATTAATTTGGTTTAATCCCTCAACTTCAATTAAAATTAACTTCAAAAATTAATTGTCATTTTGCACATTCTGTTCCAACTCAGAACTGCTTCGATTCTCATCATTTTGGTCCCTAACAAAGGAGACTCATGTTGGAGTCTCATCACTGGATGGAATTAGTTATTGCTGTAGGAATTATCTGTGTTAAATAAATACGGTACAGGAGAGCTGCATTAATAAAGTTTATTAAGCTTTAACATTTGAGTCCACCTCGATATTCTTACACACAGTTCTTATACACTTGTACGTCCTTGTACACTAACAGGGAATTGTTCTTTCCCTCCCAGACTAGTTCCTTCCTTTGGCTGCAACACTGAAATGAGCCAATTCTTTTCATTTTAAAATATCTCACTGAATATATTATGAATAAATGTTCATAAACTGCACTAATTGTTTTCATTTCACATGTTTTCCCAACATTCTGGGTAATATGGTTAATATGCAACATGTTGCATATAAATATATATAAATATTGAATCTACTGTCCAATGAACGCCTTTTCCTTTAATGGAGTAACATATATATATATATATATATATATATATATATATATATATATGTATATGTATATATATATATATATATATATATGTATATGTATATATATATATATATATATATGTATATGTATATATATATATATATATATATATATATTGTTGCTCTCTTTATCCCCCTTTTTGTAAAAGCCGTTTCTTGCAAGATTAAAATGCATATATATAGCACTTGGGTTCTACCAATCTTGGCATTAACCAATAATATATGTGCAAACAAAAGGGACAAAATACAAAAAAAATAAAAAATAAAAAACACATCCTGGTAAACATCTTAGAGCACAAGAGCAGATCTGGTAACAGACTGATGTGCATCATCTTTTCCAGTGGGTAGAATTACGTGAAGCTTCACGACCAAAATGCTGAAAATTGCATTTGGGCCGTCAGTGTGAACATGGCTGTAGAGACCAATACATATGTTAATTCAAGTAATTTCAACTTTTACACAAGATTTTTTTTAAAAATACAGAAATTTACAATTTAGGAATTTCCCCCAATTAAATAAAAATATCTCAAAGTTAAATGAAAGCAATGAAAGGAGAGGTGTAGAAGACCGCGGTGAGATCGGCAATATTTTATGGTTTAGACACTGACACACAAGAGAGACCCGAGATGGAAATATCCAAGGTTCAAATGTTGAGGTTCTCTTTGGGAACGATGTGGATGGACAGGATCAGGAATGAGTACTCCAGAAGGACAGCACATGTTCCATGTTTTGGAGAGAACGTGAGAGAGGCCAGACTGAGATGGTTTGGACATGTACAGAGGAGAGAGAGTGAATAAATTAGTAAAAGGATGACGAGGCTGAACTGCAAAGAAAGAGGCTCAGAGGAAGACCAAAGACGAGAACTGGATAACAAAGTCTAATATTATCCTTCATCACTTGTTTGTTGACTTGGACATTTCAGTTTTAACAACTTTAACATGATAGTGACGTAAATCTGATGATCACTGAGGAATCTGACTTAAAATCTTTGTATCATGCAACAGGTGACCTGACAAAACACTCACGGAGTAAATTAAACATTTTGAGGTAGAAAATGAAAAGAGATTTGGTCCAAAATTACAGGAATCTGAGTAGAAATCCAGCAGAGGTACGAATCCACAAGTCCAACACAGTCATCCAGTGAACGAGCAAAATATCAGTAAATGAACAAACACAGTCAGAAAATCCCAGAAGCAGGTCAGCTACATGGGAAAATGGTCAGAACAGGTCAGACAAACTTCTTCAAGACTGGAAAGTCTCAGGAGGAAACTCTGGAACAACCTGGCAAAGAACTGGATGCAGACTCAGGATTTAAATCCACCAGCAGGTCAGAGACTATGTGGTTTACTGGAGGCTGGATGAGGAGAAGGGAGACGAGGATCAGGAGACACCGGATCCAGGATTGGCTGGGATGTGACACAAAGGGTGCAAATACTTTTTCAAATCCCTGTAAGTTCCATCAGTTCATCACAGCTTCATTGAGAACCAGTTTTCTCTTAATGCTCCTCATGACTGGACTCAGACGATCCTGGAAAAGTAAAAAAAAACAAAAACATCTGATGAACCCCAAAAAGTCTGTTTACTCTGTACTTTTAATGTGTTAAAACAAAAATACATCAAATAAACTGTTTCACTGAGCATTGATTTGCTTTGATTTCCAAATTGTAGATAAAATAACATAACTGGATAAAATGTCTTAATATCCTGGAATCATTTCTAATTGTTGAAGATTGAAGTTGAACATTTCAGCTTCAACACATCTAACATGTTAGTGACATAAAACTGATGTTCAGAGAGAAATCTGACTTAAATCTTTGTGACACTCAAAAGGTGACCTGACAAAACACTCATAAAGTAAATTAAACATTTAAACGCATAAATTAAAACAAAGTAAAGACTGAAGAGACCTGATCTCTACTCACGTCAACCATCATATTTGATTTGGAGAAGCTGTGAAAACCTTTTACTGATCAAAATAACTAACAAACATCTTCAGAGCTGAACTTTGAACTAGATCAGCCTAATAAGGATATCAGTTTTAGTTATTAAATTACTGCAAACATCTGAAGGAAAACATGTTGTAAAAAACTTTAAAGCTGTATATTGTTGTGAGGGAGGTCACAGTAACTCCTCTCCAGCAGCTGTACGGTCACTTTTAGGTGTGAACAATTATGTGGTTTTATTTTGTGAACATGTTACCCAGAGGCTGACTGATGTCCATTTTATAAAACAGCAATGCTAGGGCTGCCTAAGACTTCTGCACAATACTGTGAAAACTATCCGAGTAGATAATAAGGTCACTTTGACAATAATTCAACTCTCTCACCGTTGATTGTTATGTGAAGAGGATCACAAGAAGCTGTTGAACAGATCGTTCTCACCTCTGAAGTTGTATTTATCTGTGTAATTTTATTTTAAATTCTCAAACACAGCTGTGCAGTTTCTCTCCCAGGTTTCCAGTAATCCTCATTGGAAAGGTTTTTACAGCATCCAGGTGGCTCTGGCTGAGATGGGGAGAGCAGAGGGGGAGAAGATCCCACTCGGACACAGGTCCAGGACAGATCAGCCTTGGTCTGGTCACCTGGACCAGGGTGTCAGTTCAAGACCTGAACCACCCAGTGACTCCAAGACACAACACTGATTATGTGTGCAAGTGTGTTGATCACAAAATGATGTGAAAACCATCCCAACCTGACATGAACCTGCATCCTTTCATCACCTGCTCCAAGATCAGCCGGTATCTTCTACCAGAAACTGGGACTCTCAGAAAAATTAATTAACTCATCTGTATCTGAAATAATATGAAAGGTTGTCACATTTTCTACATGAACTCCCCCTCTGAGTAGAGCTGTAACTACTTAATTTTGTTGATCATTGTTCATCTCATTCACAGAGGTTTTACAGTTTCAATCTTAAGGATGTTCTTTACAGATAAAAATTCAACCAGGTCAAGTACATCCTTTCACAGCAGTAGATTAGAGCACAGCTTCCTAACATATTAAAACAATGTTATATAGTGTAGTATTCTGGTTTTACAATGCTCTTAACTTGTTCTTTGCAAGGCAGTATGGAAATGACTATTAATCCTTCAATGAGCTGGTTTGGTTTCAGCACCACGGTCAGCTCCCAGTAATGAAAATCCATTTATAAAATAACATCAGCATCCGTCTGCACCGATCTCTTCAAAACAGAGAGAAGGATGTTCCACCCACCACATGGGCTTGTGTGTAGTCTCCAAAAAAGTAACTTGGCATTAGAATATGAAGTTGGGTAAGTCTGGTACAACTACAATAAACTAGAGGACAAACAGTGGTCCTCAGTGCAACAAAAAGTAGACCATGTCTGAGACTGTTACACATATTTTGGAGATTGTAATACACTGCAACATGCAGACATGTGTTTAAAATGCACAACAGAGAGGATGAGGAACCAAGTTCAAGCTGTAAAGATAAATCTGCATGTCCACCGACCGATGTGGGTCATCCAGCTGTGTTTCCACCACTGGAATCATTTTGGATGTGAGCATCACCACTATCATTTACATCTTTCTGTCTCTTATGTTTTAAGTTTAGCTGCAGAACTGTTGTTATTGCTTGTAAAGACAAGTTACACAACATTTAGACATTCATGGTTCAGTGATAGGGTTAAAACTTTAACACACTCTTTGTTTAATCTCATTGTTATTTTACGCTCTGTATACTGCTCGTCTTATAAGATAGTTGTACACGTCAGAGAATTTATCTTGTACAAGTTGCTTATCTTCATGTCATCTGTGACCTCCTTATTTTCAATAAAAGCCTCAAGAGGCCATCAGAGGGGGGGTGCAGACAGAGACGAGGGCAGTGGAGATGTGGCTGAGTTCTCTGTCCGTCCTCCGTGATGATGAATGAAAAACTTACTGACTTTGTCTTCCTTCTTTATTGTGTGTTTAATAAATGTTTAGGTCGTTTAAACCTGACAACATCCCAGCCCAAAGTCACCATCGGCTCACCAGGCAAGTGCCGGATATGCCCGATGGCCAGTCCAGCCGTGTTTCACACAGCGACTGTCCTGCAATAGACCACCTGGAGATCCCTTCTTTATGCTGCCTCCACTCTAGCTGTGCATTCACAGTGATCCCAGGAAGGAGGGAAGAGGAGTCGGCAGGCATTATCGAGCAGCGCTATGTAAGATGACGTAACACTTGTGGGTGTGCAAAATGCTGTTCTGTCCATGCATCATGAGATGCAGCCCTGGGTGCAGGAGATGGAGCAGGTCCTGGACCCATGCTACCCTGAAGAGAAACGGAATTTGCAGAGTGTTTCCCCCACAAAGTTGTCTAGCACAAAATTGAAAAATTGCCAGACCGGTCTTCCTCTGGCAGTCCCACCATTGTGGTCAACGACCACAGAGTGTTGGTAAAGCCCTGCTTCCCGTGTTTTGCTACCTGACATTTTGTCAGAATCTTAATGGTGCCAAGCAAATGTCACTTTCCATGGCCTCATCAAACTCCAGTCTGCTTGGGCTGCCAGTACCTTTCAGGGTCCCACAAACTGGCCACGCCTGACAGAACCATGGTATTCACCACTGAGTTCAATGATTACTGCCACGGCAGGCACAGATGACCTTGCAGCCACCACAAGGCCCATACGGTCTTAACGTCCAATTGATCTGTAAGACATCGTATCTGCAAGCACATGGATAAAAACAGCTTTCAGTGCTGCTGTTTGACTTGTGTGAGCGATTAGTTCCTGACAGATGGAGAACTTACAAGGGGTGGAGGCGATGAAACAGATGAAGTCCTTTTCTTTGTGTACGATCACATCTGTCTTAAAATCACGTTTCCTGACCATTGGTGAGTCTGTCTCCATATGTGCAACATCCCAAGGTGGAGATAGCGTGTCCTTAGTTAAGTGCACTGATCCAAGCTCAGCTATAACAAACAATATGTAGGTTTGTTCAGGAGTGTGTGACCGTACGTGGAAACATCTTCAGGTAAACTGTGTGCAGGAATCCTGATGAATCGAGACTTACCTCCACTGCAGGTCTGAATGAGGATGATCTTCGGTTTGTTCAACAATGCAGGACAATACTTCGAGCTTAAGCCGTAGGAACATAGGAAAAGAGACCCACTGGCTCAATTCTCTTCACCATAGAATACAGGTTCCACATGACTGCAGACGCTGCCCCAGTCCACCTTTAATGTCCTTCTCTGTTCTTCATCACTTATGAACAACATCCCGAGATACCCTTGAGGCACCTGAGGAAGCTTCTCACTCCTGACCTGGAGAGCGCGTTAGACCTTTAACCAACTCAGAATCATGGCTTCAGATTTGGAGGAGCTGATTCTCTTCCCTGCCCAAACTTCTACAGCAACAGCAGAAGATTCCATCTTGATTACACCGACCGAGAAACATCATCTGCAAAAAGCAGCATCTTTGGCAGCACATGGAGACTCAAGTCTCTCCACTTGGGGCAGAAGAGCTCGCAAGCTGCCTGCTCTTAGTGAAACTTTGATCTTGCACCTTCTAGGTCAAACCTATGATGACTGCCGGTCCCAGCGGAGCTCTGCAAGTCCTAATTTCAGCTATGACAATGTTTCTTTTATGATGCTGTCTCAGTGGCAACTCTTGAAACAATGACGTTTGGACAGATCTGATCAGAATGTGCGATTTAAATCCTTACCATCTAATAAAAAAATTAGAGTAAATTTAACTCCAGAATGTTCCTTCAGTGGAACCATTACACATGACTGACGGACAGTTTGAAAATACAGCTCACCTCTTTGCAGGAACAGGTTGCCCTTCCTTAAAATTAATATTATTTTCCTTTGACTGGTTGCTGTTCAAAGACGCGCAGCGGGGTCAGGTTCAGGTTCAGGGTCAGGTTCAAGTTTAGGTCCAGGTCCAGGTCCAGGTCCAGGTCCAGGTCCAGGTTCAGGTTCAGGTTCAGGTCCAGGTCCAGGTCCAGGTCCAGGGTCTTATTCAGGTTCAATCCTGTTATATTGATGATTTAAAGAAGTGAGTTCTGTCCTGTAGAGTCATGGACAGTTAGAGATCATCTCACCTCTTAGGGTTGCTCTGACTGTCATGTTCTCCATGCAGAGATGATTCAGAGGGAGGATCTCCCTCCTCTCTGTCCTCACTCTGGTCCATGTTGATGAATTCACATCCACATCAGCTCACAAACACTTTCTACCTTCATCTGCAGAGAAAAAACACATATAAGTGATGCTGTAGAAACATCAGCTGCTCCTCCATCTATTGGCTCCTAAATTCTGCTTGATATCAGATTTCAGCTGAACGTGACGTATACGTGAAATAAACCATGTTTTCATATGGACCCTCCTTTTTGTTTCTGTGGTTTCAGATATTAATAATGTACTTAGAAGTTATACATAATAATAGTAAACATTTTACACATTTATAAATATATATTTTGGTGTACCTGAGTATAAATTGGTAGATACCTGAATATTGCCATGTGCAGTTACATGCTGCTGTATATAAACACTGTTTCCACTCAGTCCCAGAATTCATCTGTACATAAATACATTAAATGAACATATGAATTTATATCCACCCTTGTACAATCTTATTCATTACAAGCATTCTTACTCATAGATGTTTCTATAAACATTAAAGTACAAGTATACAACCATACTTATTACTATCCAAATATGTATAGATACACGCTTTTCACATACATATACACACATATACACCCACAACCATGCAAGTCCAGTCCAACCACCATCCCCTCACCAAGCGCCCCCCCTCCCTAGAGACAAAACCAGAACAGAACCAGAAAGTCCCTCTTCCTCAGTGGGAAGCACAACACAACACAGCAACACCAGTACCCAGGCCCCCCCAATGCCAACCTAGACACTCCCCACCAGCGACCATGATGTTCCCACCCCACATTAGGCGCCCCCTTGCAAGCCCTGAGGTGGGATGGGGGTGCAAACCCAACCATACCCCGGGGGCAGAGGGAGTCCCCCTTCAGGTAACGCAGACATCCCAGAAGTGACAGAGAGTGAGGGAGAGTGATGGGAGGCATCCAAACCAATCCCCAGGCACCACCACAAGGGCACAGACAACCATGCCAGGGTGAACTGAATGACACACCCTCACACACGCACACACACACACACACACACACACACACACACACACACACACACACACTTTTTAATACATTTAGTGTTTTTTTTAACACAATAAGTCTTATAAATACAAATACATTTAGTCATTATAACACATTAAATCATTTTAAAAATGTACTCTTTTTTAATATATTAAAGTCTCTTTTAATATATTTAGTCTGTTTTAAAACATTTAGTCTTTTCAACACATTTAGTCTTTTTAACATATTAAGTCTATTTAATTACATTTAATCTTTTTAATACATTTATTTTTTTCATATATATTTAGGTCTTTTCAGTACATTTAGTTGCACGCTCACATTCACACCTACAGGCAATTCAGAGGTATCAATAAACCTAATATGCATGTTTTTGGACTGTGGGAGGAAGCTGGAGTACCCAGATGTGAACTCACACACGCAAAAAAGAACAAAAAGAACCGCACCCGAGAATTGAACCAGGAACATTCTTGCTGTGAAATATTTAGTATTTTATTACATTCACTCTTTTCTTACATCTAAGTCTATTTTTTTACATTTAAGTAAATTTTATACATTTACTCTTTTACTATATGTAGTCTTTTTAAAACATGTAAGTCATCTAATTGCATTTAGTGTTAAATTAGTTAAATATATTGAGACTTTAATACATTTAGTATTATTGAATTATTTAGTATTTTTATTATATTTAAGTCTTTTTAAGACATTTAAGTCTTTTAAATACAATCAGTCATTTTAATACATTTAATCTTTTCAATGTAATTAGTCTTTTTAAATACATTTAGTCTTTTTAAAACATTGTTTATTTTAAAACATTTAAACTTTTAATACATTTAGTCTTTTTTATTATTTAGTTTTTTTTAATACATTTAGTCTTTTTTATACTTTAAGTCTATTTTAATATTTAGTATTTTTTTACACATTTAGTCTTTTTTTAAAATTTAGTCTTTATCATACATTTAGTCTTTTTGAAAATTTAGTAGTTTTTTACACATTTAGTATTTTTTAATAATTAGTCGTTTTTTTATATATTTACTTTTTTTTATACATTTAGGGTGTTTTTAATATTTTTTCTTTTTTAATGTGTGGTCAGTTTTTATTATTTTGTCATTTTTATACATTTCGTGTCTTTAATATACATTTAGTTTTTTTTCAATGTTTAGTCTTTTTTAATATTTAGTCTTTTTTATACATTTAGTCTATTTTTATACTTTTAGTCTTGTTTAATATTTGATCTTTTTGATACTTTGTCTTTTTTATACTCTTTGTATTTTATTTTAACATTTTGACTTTTTTATACATTTAGTCTTTTGTAAACATTATGTGTTTTATATACTTAGTCTTTTTAAATATTTAGTCATTTTTTATACAGTTCGTGTTTTTTTACATTTAGTCTTTTTTAATTGTTAATTGTTGTAGTTGTTTTTTAAATATTTAGTATTTTTTTAACAATTTATCTTTTTTATACAGTCTTTTTTATACTTTGTCTTTTTAATTTATATTCATTTTTTATACATTTTGTCCTTTTTTATACATATTATTATATAAATACGTCTTTGTTTCATACATTAGTCTTTTACATACATCTAGCCTTTCTTTATACTTTTAGTCGTTTTTTTATACATTTAGTTTTTTTCAATATTTGGTGTTTTTTATTATTTAATTGGTTTTCAAACATTTAGTCATTTTATACACTTAGTCTTTCTTTATACTTTTAGACTTGTTTAATATTTAGTCTTTTTCATATGTTGTCTTTTTTATTATGTTGTTGTTTTTCATACATTTAGTCTTTTTACCTTTTTTAATACTTAGTCATCTTTTATAAATGTAGTCTTTTTTAATATTTAGTGTTTTTTAATAATTAGTTTTTTTATATTTAGTATTTTTTACACATTTACTCGTTTTTTTAATATGTATTCTCTTTTATTCATTAGTCTTTTTTTATACATTTAGTCTTTTTTATGTTTTTAGTATTTCTACTATTTCATTGTTTTTTATACAATTTGTCTTTTTTAACATTTACTCATTTTTTTAAACATTTAGTCTTTTTTAATATTTAATCGTTCTATATACATTAGTCTTTTTTTATACATTTAGTCTTGTTTAATATATGGTCTTTATACATTTAGTCTTTTTTTTATACATTTAGTCTTTTTTATACTTTTGGGCTTTTTCAATATGTAGTCTTTTTTGTACACTTAGATAATTTTATAGATTTAGTTTTTTTATATATTTATTCTTTTTTATACATTTAGTCTTTTTTATACATTTAGTCTTTTTTATTTTTCGTCTTTTTAAATATTTATTAGTTTTTCATACATTTAGTCATTTTTTATACATTGAGTGTTTTTTAATGTTTAATCTTTTTTAATAATTAGTTGTTTTATATACAATAGTTTTTTTATATACATTTCATCTTGTTGAATATATGGTCTTCATACATTTAGTCTTTTTTTATGCATTTGGTTTTTTTTTATACATTTATTCTTCTTTAATATTTGGTCCTTATACATAAGTCTTTTTTTATACATTTAGTCTTTTTTATAGATTTAGTCTTTTTTAAAATTCAGTAGTTTTTTTTTTTTATTGGATTGTCTGTATTAATTTTTAGTATTTTTTTTAATAACTCTTTTTTATACATGTAGTTTTTTTAATATTGAGTTGTCTTTTATAAATTTAGTCCTTTTTAATATTTAGTCTTTTTTAATAATTAGCTTTGTATTTTTAGTCGTTTTTTATACATTTAGTCTTTCTTAAACTTTTAGTCTTTCTAATATTTCGTTGTTTTTTATACATTTCGTCTATTTTAACTTTGTCTTTTTTAAAACATTTTAGTCTTTTTTAATTTTTATTCTTTTTTAATATTTAATTTTGTTTATACATTCATCTTTTTTTATACATTTGGTCTTTTTTAATATTTAGTCATTTTTTTATATATTTAGTCTTTTTTAATATTTAGTTGTTTTTTTATACATATAGTCTTTTTTTACTTTAAATCTTTTTGATATTTAGTCATTTTTTAATATTTAGTCTTTTGTATACTTTGTCTTTTTTACTTTTTTAGTAGTTTTTCATACATTTAGCTTTTTTAAACAGTTAGTCTTTCTTATACTTTTAGTCTTTCTAATATTTTGTTGTTTTTTCTACATTTCATCTTTTTTGTACATTTAGTCTTTTTTTTTAAACATTTAGTATTTTTAAGTTTTAGTCTTTTTTATTATTTAGTAATTTTTTTATACAATTAGTCTTATTTTATACATTTGGTCTTTTTTATTATGTAGTCTTTTTTGTACATTGAGTCTTTTTTTATACATTTAGACTTTTTTATACATTTAGTCTTTTTTAACATGTAGCCTTTTTTGTACATTTAGTCTTTCTTTTTACATTTATTTTTTTTTATACATTTAGTCTTTTTTTATATTTAGTCGGCCTCGTACTTTTCTCCTCTGGTTCCAACATGGAGAACATTGAAATGCTCCCGCTGACGTTAATGACAGCTGTTGATCAATTAATGAAAACTGTTGATAGTTCATGTCAACGATCTGCGGCAGATTCTGCAGAAACTAAGCTGCAGACGGCTGATACATAGACGCCTTACAATTTCTTCTGGTGGAGTTTCATTTGGGGAAAATCACCTGCGACACACACCAGCGGTAAATATACACACCTTCTTGTTTGCGGGTGACCAACAAGGACGTTGTGTGTCACACCACGTCCTTGTTGGTCACCCAAGACCAGGCAACCGGTGAACCACAATCAGTAAAAGTACAGTAAAAGAAAATAATTCATTAAGGCAAATCAAACATTTATTTTTTTAAGCTCTTCTTATGACCACATATTTCGGACATTTGCACCCTGACAAGTTCCAGTGTTTCTTATTGTCCACCTGTATTAACTTTATCATGTTCCTACCTTCTAGATAAAGTATTGGTCTATTCTTCATATCCAAATGTGATTCCTGATAACTTCAATCTTTCTGTTTCTGCTTTCTCAAACGTTCAACTGCCAACAAGAGTGCTCTTTGCAGCTTTACTGGCAGTTTCATTTCCTCCAACATCTACATGAGCTGGGACCAGATAAAATGAACTCCCCTCAAGCATATTGTAAACAATGTCTGATTTAAAAGAAACCTCCAGGCAACAATTTGTGGCGCCGTTAGAAATCTACCACAGGTAAAACTGATCCCATTTAATCGTTGATGTGTAGATATGCTCCAAGTAAGTAAGTTAAAATAAACAAAAAAACTGAATGATGACAAGTCCTTACAGCCAAATTATATAATTGCAAAAATATGATGGACTGTATAAAACGACTAAATAAACCACTCATGACGTCGTCAAAACATTCCTGAAGCCCGGTTTCAGTTGCTCTCCAAGGTGCTGATTCTTCCAGTTATGAACAAATGGCTGAATGAGCAGGCCTGGAAACCAGCTGCAACATGCAACAATTCTATTTCTCTTTGTGCCTTCTTTCTTGGTTTAGGGTGTGTTAACCATTGTTGTGGACTAGTGTTACCCTAGTTTCACTCTAATCTCATCTGACTATCCCCACTTCAGATGCTGCTACCAGAAGACATGAGACACGAGTGATGCTGGAGATGATGGGGGACTAGGAGTAGCAGCGCTCCACGGAGACTCCTGTCACAGGCAACCCGCGGTCGCCCCACACATATTTATTTATTTACTTTTGATATTTATGTATTTATTTTCGGTCAGCTGCGTGTTACCTGGATGGGTGGACACCAAGGCGTCACCAAGCTCCTCCTTTCTGACTACCACAAAACAAAAATGCAACACAACTATGCATGTAGACTTCAGACTGGTTGCACACTGGTTCACAAGAGTAAAACACAGTAACCATGTACTCCGGACGTATCACGTCAGATCAAGTTAGCGCGTCCTGACTTTGAAGGTTCATAAGCACTGAAACTCTTGTAATGCGTTGTTATCGATGACATCACTCGCCGTAAACGATGCATCGGCACACCTCGTCCCAGTACTGATAAAAACACTTTGATCCTTGTGAGAGAAATATTATATTCACATAGTACCAGTTTGAATCACTTATTCTACTAAGCTGTTTAAACATTGTCTGAACTTAATCTGACCCTAAGTGAGTATGCTTCAAATGATGGACACTTCTTTTGTCCAATCACTGATGAGTTATGTTGCACAAAGGTACCTGCCTTTTCTGGTTTTGTGACTTTATAATTGTAGCACCCTCACCACTCTATCTACTGGACCGATGGGGTGTTGGGTTCTATGTACGTAAATGAGTTCCTTACTTATTAACCCCTGTAAGTTATGGCTCAATAATTATAATCCAACGACGGAAAACATTTGCAAACACTTTACTTCTAATTCCTTTTTTCAAAGAACAGGCATAGGGTTTTCCCACATAGCACCTTAACTGGTTTTACTAAACTCAGAAGACAAACAAAGTCAACGTGCCAGCAACAAGTTTCCCCTCCTGTAACACCTCTTCCAGAACCTCGAACGGGTAACAGCCGTAATAACAATTAACCCACCGGCGATGAAACTACACAAAAGAATTAGACAAAACCAGTCCCCAGTCCGGTGTGTCAGTGTTCTTTTTTTTTTTGTTTCTCACGTCTCTGCAGACGGGCACCCTGATGCGTTGGAGGCCTATGTAGCTTGAGTGCGACGCAATGCGCTGTCCCCCTCAATAAATATATTCCAATACCGAGACAAAGAAGCAAAAATCTCCAACTGGGAAAATGGCATGATCCTCCCGGATATTAGCGAGCCCCTCACGGTCGCCGTGTTCTTCACCGGACTCTTCGCCCGGTTCCGCGGCACCGCTCCGCTCATCCGTTCCCCGTCTCTCTCTCTTTCCCCCTTCCAGTGTTGCGTGGACAGGAAAACAAGTCCAAGACTCACAAAAAAAACTCCAATCTCCCAACCTTGTTTCTTGTCCCTCTCTCCGTCCTTCCTCTCCTGTGCCTCTCTCCCCTCCTGCCAGACCCTTCCCCCCATCACGCTTCCGACCCCAACACTCTTTTACTATTTACGGTGAACTGTATTTAACAACTTCTCTTACTTTCTTTTTCTACCACCCTAAAATCGTCGAAATACCTCCCTAAGTCAGCTGGTTGATACGTACATTTATCAGGATTACATTCATAAAAGAACGTTTTCCCAATCCAACCAGACATTATATTCTCGAGAATTTCAAACTGGAGCAGATTATTAAAAAGAGAAAAAAAAATTTTATCCTATGAAGAGTTACAGTTTAAGCTTATTGAGGTATATTTAACTAATTCATATATCAGAAGGTTGCGATGGACTTGCGACCTGTCCTGTCGCTGTATCTTTCAAGTTTCCTTCAGACTCCCCACCAAGGTGAGTGACAAGTTCAAAGTGCGAGGAACTGGAAAAAGTAACTAGAACTGGTTATGTTCAAGACTAGAGTTTGTTGGAGTCCAGCAGTGGTGATCGAACACCAGGATCGTTGGTCCTCCCGTCTCAAAAGACCTATCAGAGGTGGAGGCTGAAGAAATCGTTCCCCAGGATGATCAGTCACCTAGTCACCCGTCCTCCGACGAACACGTGTGGAATCCTGGGACCTAACGGCAAGTTTTGTCGTGGAAATTTCTGGTAATCAAGAACAGTTAGACGTCCAGGTTGAGCAAAACACATTTATTTCTGACATGCAAAAGGAGAGTCACATTCTCTCAGGCAGTTTACAGCAACATTATCAGGAAGTCAGGTTATGTACGCCTCCCGTACGAGGGTTTATCACAGTTATAGATGTATTTTCAAAACAGGCATACGTTAGTGTTTTAAAGAGGAAAACTGCAGCTGAGGTGGTTTAAGCTTTTATACCATTTTCAGAGAGTCAGACCCCGGAAAAGGTTCAAACAGATGCAGATAAAGAATTGTTAAACAAGAAATGTGAAAGTCTGATGTAAAAACATGGAATTATGCATTTTGAGACAGCCGGTGATTTAAAAGCCTCTGTGATTGAAAGATTTAACCGCTCATTAAAAGTAGAATTTGGAGGTATTTCACTGCAACCAACACAGGACGATATCTTGATGTTTCACCAGACTTGGTGAAAAGCTCTTATCACAGTTAACAGTGTGAAAACGGCTCCTGTGCAGGTGACAACTGCAAACACGCCACACCTGTTTCCTAGTTTGAGGTGTAGATTATAACTAGAAGCTCCTCCTCTAAACCTCTGAAACATGCAGGACTGCTGGGATTGGCTGCCATCCTGCTGTCCAGTCCCGTTCCACGTCCTGTGTGACTCCAGCTTTAAACTTCGTCAGACCTCATCCCAGAGAGAGAAAGAGAGAGAGAGAGAGAGAGAGTCCTTCAGCAGGTCCCACACTAAAATAAGAAGGTTCAGACCAGTTTAGTGTCCTCTAGCGTTCAGACATGGACATTACATGGGTCTTGGATATGAAGTCCAACAGTCCAACACTGGACAAACACTCTTGAACACAGCACGAGTCCTGTCCAAGAACTGCATAAACAAGAACTAACCATAAGAACGCTGACGTCACCTGCAGTTGTTCTGAACAAGGTTTAGAAGACCAGCTTTTCAGCATCTGCTGTTCCTCAGCTGGCCACTAGAGGCCTCTATTGACATGTATGTTCAAATGTCCACCTTAACAGCAAAACTAAATATTTACAGCCTGGTTCAAAAACCTGTTTTGGTCTCTGTGGTTTGATTTCATGTATGTCAGGTGAATTATTTGGTGACCCGTCAGGTGAATTCATATAACCAACACATTTATATCTAATATGAGGCGTCGCCTTTTGATTTAGTCGGCTCAGGCAATGGCTGCCTTTATCGCCGCCTCATCACTCGTCAAACAGTCATCTCTTTAATCGCCACCGAAGCGTCTGAAACGGGATATTCCTCTGTAAACATCAGCTGGCAGCTCTGCAGCGCCTTGACTTACCTTCAGAGCCACAAACTAGTTCCTTGCTCTCTGTTCTCCTCGTCCTTCATATCCTTGACCTTTCCTCATCAAGCTTGTCTTCACTTGGGTTTATTTACCTCACTACTTCTTTATTCTTTTAGAAAACTTAATCATCTGCTAAAGCATCACCTCTGGAGAAAAAAACATGTCATGTGACAGTGTGAAGACGGTTGAATGTGTGCTGCGCTGTTTGAACGGGATGAATAAAATAGAAATCACACTTACCTGGTTCAGATCTGGTATCGATCATTTAGAGAAGGTTTCACCCTGAAACAAGAAGGTTCAGACCAGTTCAGTGTCTTTCAGCACGTAAACATGGACATTACAGGGTTCCCAGATGTGATGAACAGTCCAACACTCAGAACGTTAAGATTTAAACTTGAAGCATAACGTGTACCCTACCAAAAGCGTAATGCCCCTGACAACAAAGCTCCTAGGATCCTTCTGGCACATAAACCTTTCCACCACAATAAGACAGAATAAAGCATCTATTTATTGTTCATATTGTGAAAGTTATATAGAAAACTATTATGTAGTTATTTATACTGTTATTTATGACATTTTATAAATGTGTCCATACATGAGAGTTTCCAGTCTCCAGTCTGGATCCTTCAGTCCAGCTGACAGACGTGCCACTGCCGACTCTCCTGTAAAATTGAAGGTCAGGTCCAGCTCTCTCAAATAGGAGGGGTTGGAGCTCAGAGCTGATACCAGAACATCACAGCCTTCCTCTGAGATCCCACAGGTTGACAGCCTTCAGACACAGAAATAAAACTCATAGAAGATACTCAGAAAGATGTGCTGAAATGTGAGATGATTAGGTCTAAAATGTTCAAAGAAACTGTACATGTCCCAGATTATGGCCAACTCAGGCTCGGGTCCTCTACCAGAGGCCAGGGAGCTTGAGGGTTCTGCGCAGTATCTTTGCTGTTCCTAACACTGCACTTTTCTGGACTGAGATGTCTGAAGTTGTTCCGGGGATCTGCTGCAGCCACTCTTCCAGTTTGGGGGTTACTGCCCCGAGTGCTCCGATCAACACGGGCACTACTGTCACCTTCACCTTCCAGGCCTTCTCCAGCTCCTCTCTAAGCCCTTGGTACTTCTCAAGCTTCTCGTGTTCCTTTCGCCTGATGTTACCATCACTTGGTATTGCCACATCCATCACCACGGCTTTTCTCTGCCCTTTGTCTACCACCACGATGTCTGGTTGGTTTGCCATCACCATCCTGTCTGTCTGTATCTGGAAGTCCCACAGGAGCTTTGCTCCAGCCCATACTCCACACAGATATTTCTGTAAAGTATGCCCGCTACTTGGTTATGGCGTTCCATGTATGCTTTCCCTGCCAGCATCTTACACCCTGCAGTTATGTGCTGGATTGTTTCCGGTGCTTCTTTGCACAACCTACACCTTGGGTCTTGTCTGCTGTGGTATATCTGGGCCTCTATTGCTCTGGTGTTCAGAGCCTGCTCCTGTGCAGCCAGGATGAGTGCCTCTGTGCTGTCCTGTAGGCCAGCTCTCTCTAGCCATTGGTAGGACTTCTTGAGATCAGCTACTTCAGTTATGGTTTGATAGTACATCCCGTGTGGGGGGTTGTCCTCCCATGATGCTTCCTCCTCCAGCACCTCTTCACCTTGCCATTATCTGAGGCATTCACTGAGTACGTCATCCGTTTGGGCCTTGTCCTTGATGTACTCATGGAGCTTGGCAGTTTCGTCCCGGATAGTGGCTTTCACACTCACTAGTCCTCGGCCTCCTTCCTTACGGCTTGGGTACAGTCTCAGTGTGCTGGATTTGGGGTGGAACCCACCATGCATGGTGAGGAGCTTCCTTTTCTTAACATAAATATATATATAGATTATATATATATATATATATATATATATATATATATATATATATATATATATATATATATATATATATATATATATATATATATATATATATATATATATATATATATATATATATATATATATATATATATATATATATATATATATATATATTAGATTAGATTACTTTAGAATAAATTATTTTGATCTCACAGCAACATCCCATCATACTGACCTGAGAACCTCCAGCTTACAATGAGGACTCTCCAGTACAGCAGACAGAAACTTCACTCCATGTTCTTTCAGGTTGTTAAAACTCATGTCCAGTTCTGTCAGTCTGGAGGACTGAGAGCTGAGAACTGAAAACAGATCTTCACAGAAGAACTCGGAGAGTTGACACCTACAAATTCTGTAAAGAGAATATTAAGAGAACAAGAGATTGTTTTTTTGTTGTGGAAAATACAGTGATTTTCAAAACATGCTTAGAGAACAGGAAATACTTTGTGTCAGTAGGTCACTTTAGATCTGAGAAGACAAGGACCTCTTCTGTTTAACATCCTCATGCTCCCATTGGCACAGATTATAAAGAACAACAAAATAAACTACTACAGCTATGCAGATGACACGCAGATATATATTACAATGTCACAGGAGACAGAGGCCTGTACAGGCTCTTGGTAAATGTATTGAAGAGCTTAATGACTGGATGAGCCACAATTTTCTCCAGCTAAACAAAAACAAATCTCAGGTAATTGTCCTTGAAGCCAAAGAGAACCGATCACCACTGACTTTATCTATTTTTATTTTTATTTCTTTCTTTTGTTTGAATTTTAAATCATGCTTTTTATTTCTGTGATGTTTAATGTTCCTGTAAAGCAATTTGAATCACCTTAATGTGGAATCGTTATATCAAATGAACTTGGTCTACCTTGCCTTACACTACAGAGCTGCTCTGTTGGAACAGATTGTCCAGTCTGGTCCTGTTTCCAGCTGAGATGCTGTTACTCCAGCAGACCATGTTATATAAGTCAACCAAGTCCATAAAGGTCCTCAGGAGTATCCCCTGCACTCCAAAAGTCCATTTTATAAATGTACCATACAAATGTACAAATGTACCATAGTCTTTGGTTATCTGTTACTGCTCATTTGTGGATGCAGGATTATTGACCTTGATGGATGTTGATGTATTATAAACAGATGTTCAGTTTGTAGAGTCTCACAGTCTGAACAATCTTGGAGAATATTTTACTACCCAGTTAAATATTGATTAGAATGAGTTATTATGATCTCACAGCACTCTGCTCCAACATCCCATCATACTGACCCGAGAACCTCCAGCTTGCAGTGAGGACTCTCCAGTCCAGGACACAGCTTCTTCACTCCTGAATCCTTCAGGTCGTTTCTACTCAGGTCCAGTTCTGTCAGTCTGGAGGACTGAGAGCTGAGAACTGAAGACAGATCTTCACAGATGAACTCTGAGAGGTTACAGCAACTCAATCTGTCAAGAGAACATGAAGAGAAGAAGAAAATTTTGTTCTGTTTTTTGCACCCAACTTTTTGTACAAGTCAATAGAGACTTCTAGACTTCCCCAATTGCCCCAAACTTCCAGCATTACTATCTTGCAAATAAACTCTAGTATGTTTATAAATGGATCAAACCAAATCAGTGTGATTGCTCCTGGATAGAGCTAGAACAATTAATTTCGTAAAGAAATCAATATCTCTGATTTGCCATTTATAAGCTGTTCTATTACTCGTCACCCATGCTTCAAAAACCCAGTTGGACTTTTACCAAATGACTAATACCACAGTATGACCATGTAAGTACACTCCCATTTTGGAATAATCCTGATTTTTGGATAAACAGGTGATAGGGTTAAACGTTAACACACTCTTTGTTTTATCTCATTGTTATTTTATGCTCTGTATACTGCTTGTCTTATGAGATTATTGTACACGTTAGAATATATCTTGTACAAGTTGCTTATCTTCATGTCATCTCTGACCTCCTTATTTTCAATAAAAGCCTCAAGAGGCCATCAGGGGGGGGGTGGACAGAGACGAGAGCAGTGGAGATGAGGCTGTTTCTCTGTCCGTCCTCCGTGATGATGAATGAAAACTTACTGACTTTGTCTTTCTTCTTTATTATGTGTTTAATAAATGTTAGGTCGTTTAAACCTGACATTTAATTGGTCCTTCGAACCGGATCCCAACAAACCAAGGAATCCAGCAGGTGTGGTGGACTTCAAGGAAACTGTGGACGTTTATAAATTTCAAGGCTGATCTTCCGCCTCACCGGCTGGCAGTCCAAGGTTGACAGGGAGAACCGAAGGAAGACAGAGTCGGTAAGTGAAATCTTGTTGTGTTACCCTGAAAGAATAGGGTGTTGAGGGGCGCCGGAGTCCGATAAAGTCCGTGTTAAAGGCCGTGGAATTCTAGAGACTGACGGTAAAAGAGGGGCGACGGAGTCCGATAAAGTCCATGAGAAAATACGTGAAAATTCTAGATACTGACGACAAAAACAGAAAAATAGACGACGGAACCGATAAAGTCTGTGGGTAAAGTGATGTCATTTCTGTGTTGAGTGATTGTGAGTGTGACTGGAGATACAAAACCACCAGGTATTTTGTCTCATGTAAACCAGTAGGAATGTAAACAGCAACCTGTTGTGGAAGCAGAGGCCAGAATCCTCCACTTGTGAGTCGAGTAGAAGCGAGGATTACCACTTCAGGTGATTTAATTGCTGTCCTACTGACAAAAAATCCAGGTGTTTAGAATACCCTAGGTGTTGAGCCCGACCTGGACTAAAAACATCTAAAAATAAAATAAAATTTTAAAAAAAATGGGGAAATTGATCAGTAAAATCCATCCATCCATTATCTATACCTGCTGTATCCGTTTCCGGGTCACGGGGGTCTGTCGGAGGCTATCCCGACGCATATCAGGCGAAAGGCAGGGGTACACCCTGGACAGGTCGCCAGTCTATCCAGGGCCACATACAAACAACCAATCACACTCACATTCACACCTAGGGAGAATTTTAGAATGATCAATTAACCTACCCTGCATGTTTTTGGACTGTGGGAGGAAGCCGGAGTACCCGGAGGGAACCCACGCAAGCACGGGGAGAACATGCAAACTCCACACAGAAAGACCCACCATGCCGGGAATCGAACCAGGAACCTTCTTGCTGTGAGGCAACAGTGCTAACCACCAAGCCACCGTGCTGCCCTCATCAGTAAAATCGACCATAAAAAAGGATTGGTTTGTTGCTGCTAAGACAGGTAGAAAGAAGAGGAGTGTAAAAACAAGAAACATGGAAATAAGAGGAAAAGGCAGCAGAGGTGAATGTTTAACAGCGGAAAACGAAGGTAGATGTGGTGTCAGTAGGCTGTTTGTTCACAGGGAGCTGAATATGTTGATGTAGCAGGAAGGAGAGGAACGCCTCCACCTCATGAGAGGAGGACATACAGGACAGCAGGGTGAAGACAAGTGTGGCAGACGAGGCTTTAATTGGCTGTAGTGGAAGAAAGATGGAGCAGATTGTTGACAGTGTGTTTAGGAGTGAGGAGATAAGGATGTAGAAGAGGAGCCCATATATGACCTAAGACCCAGACCCAGACAGTAGACTTAGATTTCAGGTTTGTGGCTACTAGAGGAATGACACCCAGAACTTGAGTGGAATTGAAAGACCGACAAGACTGACTTGATGAACGAGAACAATCCCCCAGAGATTTCTGGAACCATGTAAAGAGAGATGGTTGAAACACACCGGTCTCCACCCAAATCATCAGCAGACATCATTTGACCTGATAACGTACATAAATCTTCACCTCTGGACACTTGTCATGGATGTGAAATCTGACTCTGGAGACCAAAACAAGACCGTAAATATGTTTATTCCTGCTGTAACGTTGGTGTCTCCATGTACATGAACCTCCTTGGTGAATGTTGATGGATATGAAACAGATGTTCAGTTTGTAGAGTCTTACAGTCTCAACAATCTTGGAGAATATTTTACTACCCAGTTAATTATTGATTAGAATGAGTTATTATGACCTCACAGCACTCTGCTCCAACATCCCATCATACTGACCTGAGAACCTCCAGCTTGCAGTGAGGACTCTCCAGTCCAGGACACAGCTTCTTCACTCCTGAATCCTCCAGGTCGTTGAAACTCAGGTCCAGTTCTGTCAGTCTGGAGGACTGAGAGCTGAGAAGTGAAGACAGATCTTCACAGATGAACTCTGAGAGGTAACAGCAACTCAATCTGTCCAGAGAACATGAAGAGAACAAGAGATTATTGTTCTGTTGTTGAAAAGACAGCGATGTATTAAAAAGTAGTGATTTAATAAAAACTTTCAGAACTTTTTATTGAAACTTTGACCACTGGCAGCAGAGATTTTACAGGTTTTCACTTTCCAGACTGGTTGTTTTGGAACATTTAGTCGTACCCGAGTCACTGAGGTTTTTCAGCTACTGGTTCTGCTGGACCTCAGATGATGGATTAGTGTTAATACTTGTTCTGCTGGACTTCAGATAATGGGTTAGTGTCCAGACTTGTTCTGCTGGACCTCAGATAATGGATTAGTGTCCATACTGGTTCTGCTGGACCTCAGATAATGGGTTAGTGTTCATACTTGTTCTGCTGGACTTCAGATAATGGGTTAGTGTCCAGACTTGTTCTGCTGGACCTCAGATAATGGATTAGTGTCCATACTGGTTCTGCTGGACCTCAGATAATGGGTTAGTGTCCATACTGGTTCTGCTGGACCTCAGATAATGGATTAGTGTCCATACTGGTTTTAATTCTCTGAAGATCCTCCAGCTGATCCAAAATGCAGCAGCGCGAGTGCTGACAAGAATCAACAAGAGAGACCACGTCTCTCCAGTTTTAACTTCCCTCCATCGGGTACCCGGAAAATTTTGAATCCAGTTAAAAATTTTATTTTTGCATATAAAGTCTATAATGGCCTAGCGTTGTGATAGTTTCAAGACCTGAATGTACCTTACGTTCCTAAAAGAGTTCTCTGTTCTCAGGGTTCAGGTTTAATCGTAGTTCCTAGAAGATCCAAATGTAGATTTCACGGACGGTTCTTCTCTGTTCAGGAACCATCCTGGATCTGCTGCTGTAGACCTACGCTGCAGGGGAACACCAACATGATCCACTGAGTGGTGCCTTTCACCTCCTCTGTTTCTCTTTCCCTTCTCTGTCTCTTCTTCACCTCAATCCTCAGTTATTAACAATATCCCATAAACTTAATTGTGGTCTATTGTTCTTGTAGTTTTTTGTGCTTGTCTGGCCCTTCTTTCCCTCTTCTGTGCATGTCCTGCAGACCAGAACCTCAGGAGCTGCTTGCTGACCTGCAGTTCCACCTCTGACCATCCCAGTGTTCACCTCCACCTGTCTGTATGGATGTCTGTTGGATACTTGCCGACATCCCGACCTGCTGTCCTTGACTACCTCATCATCATCTTGCCCAGGAGTCATGTGCTGGTCTCTGGAAAGAACCTAGAAACTACTTGTGTTGTAATAGTCACTGTATAATAATGAGAGAAATGCCCCAAATATCTAGAGCTGAGTTGAGCTGGTCCATAGCAACATACAACAGCAACATAATTCATGTTACACTGCAGCATCATTGGAGCAACAACATTTAGGATAAAAGCAGAATCAGTGTAGAAGAAACTCATTCCACTCCTATGATTTACTGGTTTCTAGTTTATGTTGTCATCATATGACCTGATAACGTACATAAATCTCCACCTCTGGACACTTGTCATGGATGTGAAATCTGACTCTGGAGACCAAAACAAGACCGTAAATATGTTTATTCCTGCTGTAACGTTGGTGTCTCCACGTACATGAACCTCCTTGGTGGATGTTGATGGATATGAAACAGATGTTCAGTTTGTAGAGTCTTACAGTCTCAACAATCTTGGAGAATATTTTACTACCCAGTTAATTATTGATTAGAATGAGTTATTATGACCTCACAGCACTCTGCTCCAACATCCCATCATACTGACCTGAGAACCTCCAGCTTGCAGTGAGGACTCTTCAGTCCAGGACACAGCTTCTTCACTCCTGAATCCTCCAGGTCGTTTTCACTCAGGTCCAGTTCTGTCAGTCTGGAGGACTGAGAGCTGAGAACTGAAGACAGATCTTCACAGATGAACTCTGAGAGTTCACACCAACTCAACCTGTCAAGAGAACATGAAGAGAACAAGAGATTATTGTTCTGTTGTTGAAAAGACAGCGATGTATTAAAAAGTAGTGATTTAATAAAAACTTGCAGAACTTTTTAGTGAAACTTTGACCACTGGCAGCAGAGATTTTAGAGGTTTTCACTTTCCAGACTGGTTGTTTTGGAACATTTAGTCGTACCCGAGTCACTGAGGTTTTTCAGCTACTAAACTATAAAACTGGTTTTATTGATAAATGTTGGGTTTGTTTGTATGGTGACCTGTTCAGGATGTTCTAGCGCCCCCATGAGGAACAGCTGCTGAGCTGTGGGTGTTTGTACGAGGTCATATCTCAGGAAGGTCTTGATGGATGTTGGTGATTGACACCTGTCTGGAATCTTCACAGCCAGTTGATTTGACAAACGCGTCACAAATTCACGTCACTTCAGACATCATCCAATCAAACCGAAGCAAAGATGAAATGTTTCTCTAAGATCATAGCAGTCCTGCTTTTGTTCACTTCAACTGGTGACAGAACCGATCCAAAGAACAGAAACATGTAGATTTGTCAGAGTGACAGTTTGCAGGAGGACCTGGAGGTTGAGTCAGCTGGAGGAGACAGCTGTTCCAGCTGCTGCCAGGACGAGCGTCAACTAGATAGAGACTGTTCTCTTTACAAAGGCGGGTTGAGAAATGGAAAGGAGAAATCAAACAGCCCAAATCACACTAACCTAACTACCCTGATCCCTACACCTAGGGCAGGTACTGGAGGTACAGTACCTACATCTCCGGTACTCTCCACTCACTCTCGATGGCGGCGCGTGCCTCACGCTGCGGCTTCTCTCTCTCCCGACGGTGCGACGTTTCGTGTTTTTCGTTCGTGTTTTTGTTACCAAAGTTGTGTTTTTACAAGTCATATGCATACCAAACTAAAGTACAGCCGGGGGGTTCTGCTCGACGTTGGAAACAGCTACACTGTCGAGCTGAACTCTGAACTCGCCGGCCAACTTCGGGAACGCGGTCTGCTCCGGGAACCACCACTTCCGCCTACCCCCGCGCCTGAATCCCCGCCGCAATGGAAGCGTCACAAGCAGCGCCACAGGAAGCAGAAGAGGGGTAAGCAAGCCGGTATCCAGACGAGACTGGCGGAGAACCCGAACAAACCGACGGTTCCCTCCATCGTGTTGGCCAACGTTCGTTCGCTGGACAACAAACTGGACCACATCCGATTACTCTGCTCCGCCGAGAGGACCGTGAGAGAGAGCTGTGTTTTTGTGTTCACGGAAACATGGCTCAACGACAGCATACCGGACCACGCCATCCAGCTCGACCAGCTGACCTGCTACCGGGCGGACCGAGCACACACCGAGGCAGGTAAGGGCCGCGGCGGCGGCCTTTGTGTTTTCCTCCGTGATGCTTGGTGTAGAGATGCTGTGGTGGTCTGCAACATTGCTCACCCCTGGCGGAGTTTATGATTAATAAATGTCGTCCTTTCTATCTACCGCGCGAATACTCGGTCATACTACTCACTGCTGTCTACATCCCCCCCAGCCCCTCCACCAACACCAGGAGAGAGGCGCTGACCGAGCTGTACCAGCAGATCAGCGAGCAGCAGACAGCCCACCCTGAGGCCTTCCTCATCCTGGCGGGGGACTTCAACCACGCAGACCCAAAGACCATCTTTTCAAATCTTCACCACAACATCAAGTTCCCCAAGCGAGGAGACAACATTCTGGACCAAGTCTACACCAACAACAAGACAGCCTACAAAGCCCACCCCCTCCCCCACCTCGGTGCCTCAGACCACATCACTGTCATGCTAATGCCAGCATACAGGCCACTGGTTAAAGTTGCCAAACCAGTCTGGAAGCAGGTCCGGGTGTGGCCAGAGGGGTCCACAGAAGCACTTCGAGACTGCTTCAACACCACAGACTGAAGCATGTTCAGAGAAGCTGCCACCACCAACAACACCACAGACCTCCAGGAGTACATGGAGTCTGTTACCGCCTACATCGCCAAAGTGCATCGATGATGTAACAGACTCCAGAACCATCAAAGTCAGAGCCAACCAGAAGCCGTGGATGACAAAGGAAGTCCACAGACTCTGTAAGGCTCGGAACGCTGCCTTCAGAGCTGGAGACAAAGTGGGTCTAAAGACAGCTACGTACCAACCTGTCCCATGGCATCAGGGAGGCCTAAGAGACTGGTACTCCAGGAGGATAGCCCGCCGTTTCAGCAACAGCAGGGACACACATGGAGCCTGTGGCGAGGGATTCAGACCATTACGGACTACAAGCCCCCACCGCAGACCTGTGAGAGCAGCACATCCCTGCTGAATGAGCTGAACACCTTCTTCGCCCGCTTCGAGGCACACAACACCATCGCCGCACAGAAAGCACCACCCCCTCCCGGCGACCAGGTGCTGACGCTGTCACCGGACAGTGTGAGGAGATCCCTCAGCAGGATCAACGCCCGCAAAGCCCTGGGTCCTGACAACATACCTGGTCGTGTACTGAGAGACTGTGCAGGAGAACTCACGGATGTCTTCACAGACATCTTTAACATGTCACTGAGTCAGGCGGTGGTTCCCACGTGCTTCAAAGCAACCAACATCCATCCGGTCCCAAAACGGTCATCTCCCTCCTGCTCCAACGACTACCGTCCAGTTGCACTGACTCCCATCATCATGAAGTGCTTTGAACGGCAAGTCATGCATCATATCAAGGCTGCTCTCCCCCCCTCTCTGGACCCCTACCAGTTCGCATATCGCTCCAACTGGTTCCCTGACGACGCCATCTCCACTGCCCTCCACACAGCCCTCACACATATGGACACCAGAAATGCTTATGTGAGAATGCTTTTCATCGACTTCAGTTCAGCATTCAACACCATCATCCTCCAGCAGCTCATTCACAAACTGGACCAGCTGGGGATCAGCACTTCGCTGTGCAACTGGCTGTTGGACTTCCTGACTGGGAGACCACAGGCAGTACGGGTCGGCAGCAACACATCCAGCACCATCACACTGAGCACAGGGGCCCCCCAGGGATGTGTGCTGAGCCCCCTCCTCTTCACCCTGCTGACCCACGACTGCACACCGATGCACAGCTCCAACCTCTTCATAAAGTTTGCGGACGACACGACTGTGGTGGGTCTCATCAACGACAACGATGAGTCAAACTACAGGAGCGAAGTGAGCCGCCTGGCTGAGTGGTGCAGCGACAACAATCTCTCCCTGAACGTGGAGAAGACCAAGGAGATTGTTGCTGACTTAAGGAGACAACACACCCAGCATGCTCCTCTGACCATCAACGGTGCTGCTGTGGAGAGGGTGAGCAGCACCAAGTTCCTGGGTGTCCACATCTCAGAGGACCTCTCCTGGACTGTTAACAGGGCATCACTCACAAAAAGGCACAGCAGCGTCTCTACTTCCTCCGCAAACTGCGAAGAGCCAGAGCCCCGGCCCCCATCAGGTATACCTTCTACAGAGGCACCATCGAGAGCATCCTGACCAGCTGCATCACCGTGTGGTACGGAGCTGCACCGCAACCTGCCGCAAGTCTCTCCAACGTGTCGTGAGAGCAGCTGAGAAGATCGTTGGTGTCTCTCTCCCCTCACTTAAGGACATCTACAGCAGCCGTCTGACTCGCAAAGCCCTCAGCATCGTGAGAGACCCCACCCACCCGTCACACAGCCTCTTCAGTCTGCTGCCATCAGGGAGGAGGCTGCGGACCCTGTGGGCCAGAACCAGCCGACTGAAGGACAGCTTCATCCACCAGGCCGTCAGGACGCTGAACACTCTCCCTGCTCTTCCTCCGTTTCCCTCCCTGCCCCCCCCCCTCACTCACTCTGACCTCTGTATCTGCATCAGGCACTCTTGGCAGAACTGGACCGCCTGCTTTGCACCAGGTCACTTTAATCAGACCGAACAGTTGTACACTTAAACCAAATGTCATGTCATAACTTGTTTCTTGTTTCTTTTTAATTTGCACTTTGTGTTTAAAATTTATTTATTGTGTAGCACCGAGGGTTTGAGAGTAACGTAATTTCGATTCTCTGTATGTATCTCACATGTAGTAGAATTGAAAATAAACTTGACTCTGACTCTGACTCTGACTCTGACTCTGACGAACTGCTAGTTTGATGGCACCATATTTTTCCAGGGCTTGGCAGGTGTAGCATTCATCTCCTTTTATGTTGGTTCAAGAGAAATCTCAGAGCATCCCCACTCTTTTGAATTATGTGCCCTACACCCCCACACCCCAATCCCCTCCGGTGTATTCAAATCCTGGCATTCACGAGGGTTGCACTTTGGCTAAGGAGTACTGGGAAAGGGTAGAGCTGAACAAAGACAAGGAACCGGGGGTGAAAGGACATATGAGAAATGTCCCTATAAGGACGCAAGGCAGGTCACAGACGACAGATGGTAGTATACTAAAGGGTCTTATCGACAATGGACCTCCTGTGTGTCACAGTCACAGTGAGAGGCAAGGATTACCACGGGGTGTACCTACTCTCTCATGTGGCAGAAGCTCTATAGGAAGCATGCGGGTAAAGGAGAACAGCTAGAGCCTTATGAAGACCAAAGCTTTGCCCTGGTTGATGGAGCCACATATAGTGCTCTGGGGGCAGTGCAGTTAAAGTACACCTGGCATGAGAAATTGTAGTCACTGAAGACATACGTCATGGCGGATGAAACCTGATCTTTGATGTTGTCCTAGGTCTAAATTTTATAATCAAAACAGAGACCCTCATAAATGTGGGTGACCAGACCTATGGAGTGAAGGGACCAAAGGGCTTAACGGACCATCCTTTTTAAGAGTCACCCAGGGGAAAAACTGGAATCATGGCAAAAGCCCATCCACTGCAGTACCAGTCTTGGTGCCTGGTTTAATGGCTCAATTTCATAGCCATTTTCTCAGTGGGCACTTGGGGAGAAAAACGTCTGGACCGGAAAGTCTGGACAGTCTAGACAGTCTGCTGGCAGCAGGAAGGACAGATCTGTGATGTCTGCCTTCACACTCTTGCAGTGACAGAGCTGTGAGAAGGTCCTGGATGGGCTAATGGTCTTTCTCCTTCATGGATGCCAGCTTGACCAACATCCTCCTCTCTATCTCCACCTGCACTGAGTCTACAGGGATCTAGACCTCTTCTACAGAGCTGCTCTGTTGGAACAGATTGTCCAGTCTGGTCCTATTTCCAGCTGAGATGCTGTTACTCCAGCAGACCACGTTCTACAAGTTCACAGAGTTCACAGTACATAAATCTTCACCTCTGGACACTTGTCATGGATGTGAAATCTGACCCTGGAGACCAAAACAAGACCGTAAATATGTTTATTCCTGCTGTAACGTTGGTGTCTCCATGTACATGAACCTCCTTGGTGGATGTTGATGGATATGAAACAGATGTTCAGTTTGTAGAGTCTTACAGTCTCAACAATCTTGGAGAATATTTTACTACCCAGTTAATTATTGATTAGAATGAGTTATTATGACCTCACAGCACTCTGCTCCAACATCCCATCATACTGACCTGAGAACCTCCAGCTTGCAGTGAGGACTCTCCAGTCCAGGACACAGCTTCTTCACTCCTGAATCCTTCAGGCTATTGTTACTCAGGTCCAGTTTTGTCAGTCTGGAGGACTGAGAGCTGAGAACTGAAGACAGATCTTCACAGATGAACTCTGAGAGTTTACATTTACTCAATCTGTCCAGAGAACATGAAGAGAACAAGAGATTATTGTTCTGATGTTGAAAAGGCAGCGATGTATTAAAAAGTAGTGATTTAATAAAAACTTGCAGAACTTTTTAGTGAAACTTTGACCACTGGCGGCAGAGATTTTAGAGGTTTTCACTTTCCAGACTGGTTGTTTTGGAACATTTAGTCGTACCCGAGTCACTGAGGTATTTCAGCTACTAAACTATAAAACTGGTTTTATTGATAAATGTTGGGTTTGTTTGTATGGGGACCTGTTCAGGATGTTCTAGCGCCCCCATGAGGAACAGCTGCTGAGCTGTGGGTGTTAGTACGAGGTCATATCTCAGGAAGGTCTTGATGGATGTTGGTGATTGACACCTATCTGGAATCTTCACAGCCAGTAGATTTGACAAACGCGTCACAAATTCACGTCACTTCAGACATCATCCAATCAAACCGAAGCAAAGATGAAATGTTTCTCTAAGATCATAGCAGTCCTGCTTTTGTTCACTTCAACTGGTGACAGAATCGATCCAAAGAACAGAAACATGTAGATTTGTCAGAGTGACAGTTTGCAGGAGGACCTGGAGGTTGAGTCAGCTGGAGGAGACAGCTGTTCCAGCTGCTGCCAGGACGAGCGTCAACTAGATAGAGACTGTTCCCTGGTTAGTCCAGGTAGCAGCCTTCATCCATGGACAAAGGTAGCTGCTGCCTGCTGCTCAGCTGAGCTTCGTTCTCAGACTCTTCCAGACCAACTCACAGCCCCTCGCAGTGGTCTGTTAGTACAACTGACCAACCAGCAGGACAGATTATGTTGTAAATAACAATCACTATCATCTATTAGGGGTTTATTCACCGTCCCATCATATGGACTTGAAAATATGGACGCTTTTTCTGAGACTTCAAATTACTTTATTATATTCACATAGTACTAGTTTGAATCATTTATTCTACTAAGCAGTTTAAACATTGTCTGAACTTAATCCGACCCTAAGTGAGTATTCTTTAAGTACGACCCGGTTCTTTGTCTTTTGACTGTGTAGCCCGATAATTTTATGACATAGAGAACAGAGCCCTCTGTTTCCCATTTATGACAGAGACAACAGACTTTTCTGTTTCCATGCTCTTAGATTTAACACCTTGATAAGGTATCTACTTTCCTCCTCTTTAAGTCTGATAAGCAGTAAGGGGTTCTTGCAGGAGTATTCCCTTTGAGACAATATGCTCTGTCTTTTAGGGGTCCATATAGTTGTGACCCATGTGATGTTTCCTGGTTCAGAACATATAAATACTTCTCTCCTGTTCTCCTCTTGACCCTGGTGGAGAAGTGACGTAAAACTATGGTGATGGTGACTGGCCTTGGAGCAAAATGCTAATTAAGGGATAGAAAGAATGTAGATGTTAGTTGATGAACATGGAGGAGCAAAGTAAAGTTGGAAAAACTGGTGTTGGTCATGTTCAACCGAAGTTCATAATGTATACTGTGATTATTGTCTTATGGATGATGACCAGGTATTAGATTTAATTAATTTGTTGTTGTTGGGTTGGTCTTGTTTTTGAATGTTTAGCAGAACTTGCCACCTGATGTCAGCTTAGACATCACAGACGACCACACTGAGGTAGGTGGCGAATCCAATGACCCCCGTTAGGTTTTTGTGGAGTGTAATGTGGACAACAGTCTTAATGGTCTGAGAATGATCTGAGCAGTCTAATAATTACTTACATGAGATTTTCCAGTTTACAGTGAGGACTCTCCAGACCAGGACACAGCTTCTTCAGTCCTGAATCCTGCAGGTCATTGAGACTCAGGTCCAGTTCTACCAGACTGGAGGAGTGAGAGTTGAGAACCGAGGACAGAACATCACAGGTTTTCTCTGACAGATAACAGTCACTCAGTCTGAAGAGACAAAGAGAGGAAAAGTTCCTAAATTATTAAATATTTGAGTGAGTCAGTGGATACTGTTAAAAACACATTTGTTTGGACTATGGGATTTGGTTTCATCCAAGTAAGAGCAAACAGGTCCACCTGCATCATGCAGAAGCTGAACTTTGTTTTCTCCTTACACAAGGGGGAACCCGACACCACCTCCCAAAATGAAAGTTCATCTGGGCCTCCTGACTTCCACAGGTTCAGAGTAATCTAAAACTTTCCTACACCCTGTTTTCATTTCAAGAGGTACAGGACTGATCAACAAATTAAAAAAATATGTTTTGAAAGAACAGCCAAAACCAGAGATTTTTGTTTGTTCCACAAGCATTTCATCTGCAGCTTGGTCCTCCAAACTCCAAGCATCAACCTGGATGTGTCTCCATGTGGGATCAGCCCTGCCCCTCTTAGACCAGAGTCAGTTCAAAAAGAAACATCCTCCAATTGTCTCTGTGACACCAATATACTGGAACCTCAGGACATCTGCCAGAATGTCATTTAAAAATCATCTTTTTGGGCCAGACCCATCAAAAGGCTGCAACACTAATAATTATATGAGGATCTGAACTTTTAACTATTGGAAAACTTCTAAAATGCATCACTGGTATCAAAGTCAGTATTAGAACCTAGAAATGTCCTCATCCCATTATGATGGGGGATCTAGTTAACACTCCAACATCAGTTTTCATAGTGATCACTGCTGATAATTTTGTTAATTTGGAAGCAATAAGGTTACAAACACAGCGTGAACAGTCCTTACAAGGTGATGAGTTTATCTGCATCACATATACAGTATGTGCATTATTGCTGCGTGAGTACGGGGTCAGGGGCCCTTTGCTATGGGCTGTTTGGTCTCTGTACGACGGAGCAGGAGCTTACTTGGCATTGCCGGCAATAAGTTAGACCTGTTCCCAGTGCATGCTGGACTCTGGCAGGTCTGCCCTTTGACACCGGTCTGTTCATAATTTCTATGGACAGGATATCTAGGTGTCCAGTTCAGTTAGGTTCTGTCCAGTTTGGGAGCCACAACATTGCATCTCTGTTTTTGTAGATGATTTTGTCTTGTTGGCTTCATCGAGCCAGAACCTTCAGCATGCGCTGGGATGGTTTGCATCCGAGTGCAAAGCGGCTGGGATGAGAATCAGCACCTCCAAATCCGAGGCCATGGTTCTCAACCAAAAAAGGGTGGCTTGCCCTCTCCAGGTTGGTGGACATGCCCTGTCCCAAATGGAGGAGTTTAAGTATCTCAGTGTCTTGTTCACAAGTGAGGGTTAGGGTTAGACAAGATTGACAAATAGATTAGTGCAGTGTCTGCAGTCAAGTGTTCTATGTACCGAACCGTTGTGGTGAAGAAAGAGCTGAGCCACAAGGCGAAGCTCTCGATTTACCGGTCAATCTACACTCGCACCCTCACCTATGGCCATGAACTTTGGGTAATGATCGAAAGGACAAGAACGTGGATACAAGCAAACAAAATAAGTTTCCTTTGCAGTGTGGCTGCAGCAACATTATATAATATCTTTTTATAGTCTTTGGGTCCAAAAACAGTAACCTCTGTTCTATCAGAAATTAGAAGCAAAAAGTTTATGGACATCAAGGTTTTGATGTCCTTAAGACAAGTTGAAAGCCAACTGTTCTGTTTCATCTGACTTCATAAACAAAAACCGCTGCATATCATCAGCATAGCAATGAATGTTGAAGCCATGGTTCTAGATAATACTTTTCAAGGGCTGCATGTATAAAGAGAACAAGATTGATCCTCACAGTGAACCCTGCGGGACACCGTAGCAGACCCTTTTCTGTACTGAAGAACCCTCATGAAGAAACAAGAATCGGTCTTATAGATTTGATTTAAACCAACCTAGAGCTTTCCCTTTAATCCCAACAACCGTCCTTGTACATTCCTCCTTTTTTATGCAAGATTATATGCAGACCTGTCTTTGTACTTACAGAGCTTTCTTCGAGGCTTTGACCACTGGCAGCAGCTGCAGAAGAGCCACCTCTGAAGATAGATATTTCTTCAGGTCAAACACTTCCAGATCTTCTTCTGATGACAGTAAGATGAAGGCCAGAGCTGACCACTGAGCAGGAGACAGTTTATCTGTGGAGAGACTTCCTGAATTCAGGGACATTTGGATCTCCTCCATCAGAGAACGATCGTTGAGTTCATTCAGACAATGGAACAAGTTGATGCTTTTCTCTGCAGTTTTAAGTTTCTTGATCTTCTTCTTGATATACTGGGCGGTTTTCTCAACATCATGTGAACTTCCTTTTAGACTCAGCATCCCTTGTAGGTGATTTTGATTGGTCTCCAGTGAAAGACCTAAAAGGAACCGTAGGAACAAGTCCAGGTGTCCGTTTGGACTTTGTAAGGCCTTGTCTACAGCATTCTGATAAAAGAGATCCTGTTTACTTGTCTTGAAGGTTCGAAGTGAGTTTGTCCGCTTCAACAGATTAACACCAGACTCGATGAAGGTCAGATGGACATGAAGAGCAGCTAAAAATTCCTGAACACTCAGATGGATAAAACAGAAGGCCTTGTGCTGGTACAGGCCTTTCACCTTTTTAAAGATCTCAGTGAAGACTCCTGAGCACACTGCAGCTTCTTCGACATTGATGCCAGACTCCTTCAGGTCTGACTCATAGAAGATCAGTTTTCCTTTCTGCAGCTGCTCAAAAGCCAGTTTTCCTAGATGCTCCATCATCTTCCTGCTCTCTTGATCTGTTGCAGAATCTTCATCATACTTGACCTTCTTCAGTTTGGTCTGGACCACCAGGAAGTGGATGTACATCTCAGTCAGGGTCTTGGGTAGACCTCCTTCCTGAGTGGTTTTCATCACATCCTCCAGAACTGTAGCAGTGATCCAGCAAAAGACTGGGATGTGGCACATGATGTGGATGCTTCGTGATGTCCTGATGTGGGAGATGATCATGCTGGACTCATCTCTGAACCTCTTCCTGAAGTACTCCTCCTTCTGTGGGTCAGTGAACCCTCTGACTTCTGTTACCACATCAACATATTCAGGAGGGATCTGATTGGCTGCTGCCGGTCGCGTGGTGATCCAGACACGAGCAGAAGGAAGCAGGTTCCCTCTGATGAGGCTTGTCAGCAGGACTTTCACCGATGTGGTTTTTCTAGGGTCATTTATGGTTTTAGTTTTGAGGAAGTTCAGAGAAGGTCGGAACTCATCTAGACCATCAAAGATGAACACAACCTGGAAATTTTCAAAATCAAATATTTCTTCAGTTTCCTTAAAGGATTCATGAACAAGTTCCACCAAGCTGAACTCTTCATCTTTTACCACATTCAACTCTCTGAAGGTGAATGGAAACAGTAACTGGATGTCCTGGTTGGTTTTGTCTTCAGCCCAGTCCAGAGTGAACTTCTGTACTAAGACGGTTTTCCCGATTCCAGCCACTCCCTTCGTCATCACGGTTCTGGTGGGTTTCTTTCTTCTGTTTGGGATTTTAAAGATGTCCTCTTGTCTAATTCTTCTTTCTTGTTTGTCTAATGTCCTGGATGCTGCTTCAATCTGCCTGACTTCATGTTCATTGTTGACCTCCGTAGTCTCCCCCTCTGTGATGAAGAGCTCTGTGTAGATGTCATTCAGAAGGGTTGAGTTTCCTCGTGTAGCAGTCCCCTCAAAGACAGACTCCAGCCTGTTGGTCAGGTTAGACTTGAGTTGACGCTGACATGCTTGAAGGAGCCCTAACGGACAAAAGAACCAACACGATAATCAGTTTTAGCTACAAAGTATTTTTTTTTTTTTTTTTTTTTTTTTTTTTTTAACCCTTGTTTGCATATATATTTATGGTTGATACCATGTTGGTATAACCGGAGTTGTATATATGCATTTTAATCTGGTAACCAAGGGTGTTTTGTGTGTGTGGGTGAGTGTGTGCAAGTGTGCTACCTTCACCAGCCCTCATAACAGTCAAACTTATATTTTTATTGATCCCTGGAGAAATCAAACAAGATAAAAGTAAAGGGAGAGTCGGAGAGAGGGGTGTAAATGTTCTGCAGAGGAGGGCTATAGTCACCGGGTGTGGAAAGTGGAGAGAGAGAGAGCAGAAGAAAGAGACAAGACAGTGGTGGTGCAGTTTGGTGTCTATGTTGTAATATTTGTCAAGAAGTTTATAATGTGTTGTTTAAGGGGTAAAAGGTGGACACAAGACAATCAGTCGTTATAAGCAAAAAAAGAGAAAAAAAAAAAAAAAAGAAAAAGAAAATAGAGGAAAATAGAGGAAAAAGGAGGAGGAGTTTCATATTTACAATCACATTTCTGATCGTTTGAGCGTTGGGGGGGTGCTGGAGGCAGTATTGAGTAGTCATATATAATACCTACATACATACATACACATACATATGTGGACATGTATGCTGTTATCTAGTACATATTCTTTATACATTGTAAACAGAGCAACTCAATTTGTACCTCAATGCACAATGCACACACACACACACACACCCGTATACATACACCCAGCAGTGATCCGTGTGTTGACCTCGAAGCATTATGTATGTAAGATACATGTGCATCAGTAAGTAGTTATTCATACATATTAATATACTCTGATACAATCATGTGCACCTGTGCTTTTTAGTTTCATGTGCATATACATATATCCTGTATTTGTCCATATATATATATATATATATATATATATATATACCTATACATTAATTAATACACATATAGAAATGCATCTACATATACACAGCAACATATAAACACCTAGTGCATACTTATATATATCTATATATATGCATACATACAAACACACATACATACCCACATATACACATCCGCACATGTACACACACACCCACACACGCACACACACACCTCCACATGTGTACTCCCATGCACACACACACACACACACACACACACACACACACACACACACACACACACACACACACACCTCCACATGTGTTTGCACTCACCCACACCCACGTCCACATGTGTATGTACACACACATGCACACACACACACACGCACGTGCACAGACACATATACCCACACACACACACGTGTACTCTCACGCACACACACACACACACACACGTGTACCTGCACACGCACACACACACACGTACATGCACACGCACACACACACACACGTACATGCACACGCACACCCACACATACATACACGTGTACGCACCCCCCCCCCCCCACACACACACACACACACACACACACCCACATACCCACGTGTACGCACACCCTACCTCCCCCCACACACACACACACACACACACACACACACACCCACATACACACGAGTACGCACACCCCACCCCCCCCCCACACACACACACACACATACACCCACATACACACGTGTACGCACACCCTACCCCCCCCCCCCACACACACACACACACACACTCGTGTAAATGCGCACACACGTACACACACACACACACATGTACATGCACACCGACAACATGGAAACCCATATATATATATGGTAATACCTACATACTCATAATTCTTTGTGCACATAAATACATACATATACAAAAATATGATAATAATCACAATAAAAAATGACAACAACAAATCATTTACATACCTCCTTCCTTTGAATAGTTATTTTTAACTTTACTAAAGTAATTATTCTTACAAAGCCCTTGTTGGTTCCCATCGTCACCGGTCATCGCCCCCCCTGCCCCCCCGCCCCCAGGCCAACCCATGGCCCCCCCTCAAGAGGCGGCTGCAGCCAACCCACCCAGCAGAGCAGGACAGAGGAGAAGGCGGCCACCGGTCCCACCTCCCCTTCCATGTCAAATCACCTCCGCAAGGGGCCTGACAAGTCCAGGAAGACAAGGGCGCGGGGCGCCCCCGGATCCCCAGGCAACCCACCATGGCGCGTCCCCGCCAAGCAAGAACGGTGCCGTCACGGTCCGCCAGCGTCGGGGCACCGCCACATGTCCGGCCGCCACAGCGGTGACACCAGACTCCCAGGGCCGAACAGCACTGGGCCGGCAGAGGGGGGGGGCCAGGCGGCGAGAGGGGAGGGAGGCGGCGAGAGGAAACACGGGCAGTTACAAAGTACAATAATCAAATTCTGCAGGTTTGTTGCATTTTCATTTGTTTATCTTAGACTGTAGTTAAATTTTTCATAGCTTAGTTTTCGGGGGGTCCATTTACAAACATCTAACATGGAGCCCAGCTTCCATGATGTTTCATCGGTCAGTTCAAGCTTTTGGGTCGTGTTGAGATCTTTGCTTTAAGAACAAAACCATTTGGGACATATGGGACATACAAATGGTTTGAAAACCATTTGTATGATATTCTCTTTTTTAATGCACTCACACACACTTAATAAAGGAACACAACTAAAACACATCTTAGTGAATGGCTGTCCTGGCCTCTCCTTTGGTTGCGGGTTGTGTCCTCTAGTTTTCACCGCTGCTGTGTTGGGGGTGGGTGGTGGCCAGTGGGTGGTGACTGTCTTGGCCTCCTGGTGTTGGATGTGGTGCCCCTAATTTTCCCCCCTCCCCCTTTTCCATTTCACTGTCCTCTTCTCCTTCCATCTGCTGGCGTTTGGAGGGAGTGGTGTTGCTGTGGTTGGGTTCCGTGGGGTGGGGGTCTATGGGGTCGGTTGCTCCTGGTGGCGTCGGCACCATGGAGGGGGTGGGGGTCTGGGTGGGGACAGGAGGTGGGCGTGACCTAAAGGTTTTTACCAAAATACGGTTCTAACCAGTAATATATATTCAGACTGATTAAATAAAAAACGTTTAAATAAACGTACGTGCACAACGTACGAGTGTTACCCCAGAAGGCCTAAAGAAGGTGGCTGGAGAGAGGGAGGTCTGAGCCTCTTTGTCAGGCTGCCTCTGTGATCCGGAGTCGGATAAAAGGTGATGGGTGGATAAATAAATACCCTCTTCATGTCATAAAATGATTTGGGGCTAAGATCCAAATGCAGAACATTGAGGCAGGTCAGAATCCAAAATAACTCCAAAACCTTTCGCTACAAAAACACAAGACAAAATCCAATACAGGATAAAGTGTAGCAGGGTTGAAGGGAAAACCAAGACCACATCCATCTTCTACACCCACTAGTTCACGGTCAGGGGGCTCTGCTGGAGTCTATCCCAGCTTTCTTCAGATCAAAGGGGGGGTTCACCCTGGACAGATGGCCAGTCCATCACAGGGCAACAAAAAGAAAGACAACCACACACGCTAACTTAAGAAACTATGAAATAAATCATTAAAATAAAACCCAGAAAACCCAAGAAACAGAAGAAGAAAACAAATCATAAACACAAAAACCCTGAACAAGACACTTCTGAGCAAATAATGTAGGTCTGGAGGTGAAGAGACTCATTTTCTCAGCATACGTCTCGTGAACTGCTCAGTGAAGGGCATGTTGGTGAAAATGGACTAATATTACATCATTTTACAGTGAAGGTGATCTGGCATGTACGTGATGCACTCACGCTCAGCGTTTGTACGTTCTTACCTTTCTGAACAGTTGGATCAGGGTACAAACCCAGGTGATGGGACAAAGTTGGATCTTTGCTTTGCAGATGTTTCAGCATCATCCTGCAGGCTTCAGGTCCTTTTTTTGTGACACAGTCGATGAAGTCTCGCGCCTTATCTGCTCTGGTCTGGTTCTTCTCAAGAATGTCCTCTTTCTCCAGATGACTGAGGACACCCTCTGATAAGAGCAAGTCAACGAGCTGTTTGAGGATTTCTATCAACACGCCATTCACAAACTCCGGTCGAATCTTGTTGAGGATGGTTTCTGCAGGGAGGAGGAACAGGCGTGAATGTAACTCAAATGTTGGCCTTTTGTGTCTTCATACATGTCTTGTTGAGTGTCCTCATTTAGAAATGTAACAAGAATGTGTGTGAATCAGGGTTCTTCTCTGGTCGGGTTTTAGTTTGTGATCAGACTACATTTGTGGCAGAAACAGAACCACTACTATGACTGTCTCTGTTTTTCTAAAGGTGAAGAAACTATTGTACGCTTTAGTCACTTCAGCTGCGAGGGGATCAAGGAGTCAACTGATCTCCACCTGATGGTAACAGCAGGAGGCGCTCTTGGAGAAGAGATTTTATATTCAGAGAAATTTACCCGGTTAAACGAAGGAACATAGAAATCATAGTAAAAACTATGGCACGATTGTACAATGATGGCAGCTGAATAGTTGAATGCGACAAGTCAACTGTGACCAGAATCTTCTCAGCGTCTTTGTGGAGAATCCTTCCTACATTCACCGCGCTGCTTCTTCAGTGAGTTTGGATTATTTCTTTTGTGTGCCTGAGAGAAGTTTTTGTTATTTTGTGAGTAGAGCTGGGAAAAGTCTTTTGTTTTGATAGCATGTTCTGAGAACGGTTCCTGGTTTACAAAACATGTTTTGTACGTCAGGATCTGTTTCCAAGAGCAGGGTCTGTCTGTGGGGAGGGGTTGGCCCCCCCATCTCACACACGGGCCTTGTACGAGAGAATATAGCGACGGAAAGTCTCTGTCCGGGTCAGAGTCAGCTGCGGGTCACGTACGGACGCCCAGCAAGGTTGGAAGCTGCTTTTACCGGGACTGTTTGGCTCTCCAGTCCGTGTGTCAACGGTAAGGATGGAATGCTTCTCCTATGATTGTTTTGGGCTATGCTCTGCAGGGGATTGATGACACATTCATCCTAGCATCATAGTAAATGAGAATAATGCATTTATGATAATTGAAGTGATTGATTCGGCTGTGCTCTGTGGGGGATACAAGAGAAGTTGGTCCTAGCACCATAGTAAATGTGGTTTATGCATATATGAAAACCAAAGTGATTGATTCTTCTAGAGTCACAGTGAGTGTGATTTTGTGTGTGCGTGAAATGCAGTTAACAAAAGTGAAAGACACTTTCATTAGTCAGTGTTCTTTTGTGTGTGAAAGTGTGTGAAATACCTGTATAATATTCTATATGCATGCTTCATTTATATAATCCAAGTTATATTCTTTGTATGTGTCTTGCCTATATAACCAAGTAGATTGCTTATGCAATGCTTTGCGGAACATATATATATATATATATATATATATATATATATATATATATAGTGTTCTTCTGAGTCTGTGTGTGCTTTCTGTGTGCCTACCTCTGACGAACCTGAGAAAATTTCACACGGCACTAGTGCTGCAATGACCGTGGTAGAACTTAATAACAATATTCTTCATTTGTCAGTATATAATCTCACGAAACACCCTGAAATTGGTCCTCTGCTTTTAACCCATCTCTAGTTACACCAGGAGCAGTGGGGTGACATTTGCTGTTTGATGTTGCTAATCTCTTACCTGCTGAAACTGCTGGATCTTCTGGATCTTCCGGATCTTCTGGATCTTCTGGATCTTCTGGATCGTCTGGATCGTCTGGGTTATCTGGATCTTTATCATCTTGAAGGAGAGGTTGATCTGCTGGTGTCTCCTTCTCTGTCCTAAAAAATAAGAACATGAGTCAGTGTCAGTGTCCCATCCCATCCAGGATATTTCTGCTAATTTGACTGGACTGTGCTGTGATCAAGGTCAGGTGTGAGCAAGTTCTTCTGCTAAAAGGAAAATCCAACTTCAGAAAGAACTCACGGTTAGAAATACCTCAAACATTTGCCTTCCTACCATTCCTGAACTGTGCACTGCTTAGTATGACGAGTCAAACACAGAACGTGGAGACGAGTCTTAGCTCATGTGCAATGTGAAGTCCTTTCAGACGGACTTGGTATAAGCTTACCACCACGTTGTGATCTATATCTCAGGTGGGCCTTTGGCAAGTAAACGGTCTGAAAAACAGCTTCATGTACGGGATTGTCCACGCTGGACCATGTGAATTGCTCATAATGGTTATGTTCAGGTACATGGAGGATGAATGGGCACCAACATTTGTGTCCCACTTAGGACAACCACATCAATAAGCCTAAGTGGGACATTCACACTGGACCAATATGAAACCAGCATTCAGTCCTAGATGGGGGCCCATTTTTTTAGCACAGAGGACCCCTCATACAAATGTTGTGCCAGTAGATGCTGCTGAGCTGTTTGAAGCAGAAGGTCCAGATCTAGGCCCAGGTTCAGGTTGAAGTTCAGGTTTGTTCTGTGAATAATGGCTTTGTGACATTAATGCAGAGCTCCGACTGCCAGAACAATCATGGACAGTTAGAGATGATCACCTCACCTCTGAGCTTTGCTCTGGTCCTCATTTTCCCCAGGCAACGTGGATTTAGAAGAAGGAACTCCCTCCTCTCTGTCCTCACTGTGGTCCATGCTGGTGATTTCAAATCTAAATCACCGTCCTACCGTCATCTGCGGAGGAAACACACCGCTAATGAAGTAAAAAGATCAGCTGTAGTTTAACAATCAGACCACTAGATGGAGTCCTGCAGCTTCAGCCCAGAACATACGACGCATCCACCGACATGTAAGTGAGCTGACACTGACGACTTTATTTCTGTAAGTTTCAGTATAGTTTCTATAGTAACTAGAAAGCTCCTCCCCCTTGTCTCTGTCCTCTCTTTGCTTGTAACACCTGATTGTCCTGTGTCCACCTTTACTCTACACAAACACATTACATATATAAATATATATACACCAAACTTGGTATTAATATATGTTAAAACAAAATCAACAATAAGACATGTAGACTCCTCTTATCTCAGATAATCAGTCCAAATACAGCAGATGTGACGAACTGTGAAGAACAGCATTAATAGCAGGAAGGAACCCAGGCAGACAGGTTTTAAACCCTAATAGTACATGATTTTTTATCAGGAAACATCTTCAGGAAATGTTTTCATAGGCCTTGAAATAAAATAAAAAATATTTCATGTTCTGAAAAAAAAGTAATAACTTTATTTCTTCAGGTATAAACTACAATGAAAAATAAAAAAATTGCATATAAAATAATCAAAATTCTAAATCCAATCTCACTTTATTAACAAAACAATATACAAACAACCACACAAGAGCAAAGTGCTGTAAAAAAAACAAACACCCCTGATAATGAAAGACATTAAAATCAGATAAAATAAAAATGAAATTAGATAAAGAGATTCAATAGAAATAAAATAAAACAAATAATAAAACCTGGACAGCCTCAGCAGCTAAACTGTAAACATATTGTCGTCATTTCTGAGGTTTATCAGTGGTTCAGAGGTTTGTCCAATGAGCAGAAACAAAGAAATATCATAGATAGGTGGGGCGGAGCTAGAGCACTTAACAGCAATAAATCTGGTCAAATGTGAAAGCATCCAATGGAGTGGAGCTGAAACTCAGGAAAAGTGTAATTCCTATATAGGTTGGTGTTCCAGATAAAAGATGGAAGACATGAAAACACTTTACACTTTAGCTGCTGAGGCTGAGGGTTCTACAACCACACAGGAGAGAACTGTTTTATGACTTCACTAAAAGAACTGTTCTATGACTTCATTAACAAAACTGTTTTATGACTTCACTAACAGAACTGTTTCATGACTTTACTAACAAAACTGTTTTATGACTTTACTAACAGAATTAATTTATGACTTCACTAACAGAACTGTTTTATGACTTTACTAACAAAACTGTTTTACGACTTCACTAACAAAACTGTTTTACGACTTCACTAACAGAACTGTTTTATGACTTTACTAACAGAATTAATTTATGACTTCACTAACAGAACTGTTTATGACTTTACTAACAGAACTGTTTTATGACTTCACTAACAGAACTGTTTTATGACTAAACTAACAAAACTGTTTTACGACTTCACTAACAGAACTGTTTTATGACTTTACTAACAGAATTAATTTATGACTTCACTAACAGAACTGTTTTATGACTTTACTAACAGAACTGTTTTATGACTTCACTAACAGAACTGTTTCATGACTTCACTAACAGAACTGTTTTATGACTTCACTAATAGAACTGTTTCATGACTTCACTAATAGAACTGTTTTATGACTTTACTAATAGAACTGTTTTATGACTTTACTAATAGAACTGTTTCATGACTTCACTAATAGAACTGTTTTATGACTTTACTAATAGAACTGTTTTATGACTTTACTAACAGAATTAATTTATGACTTCACTAACAGAACTGTTTTATGACTTTACTAACAGAACTGTTTTATGACTTCACTAACAGAACTGTTTTATGACTTCACTAACAGAACTGTTTTATGACTTCACTAACAGAACTGTTTTATGACTTCACTAACAGAACTGTTTTATGACTTCACTAATAGAACTGTTTTATGACTTCACTAATAGAACTGTTCTATGACTTCATTAACAAAACTGTTTTATGACTTCACTAACAGAACTGTTTCATGACTTTACTAACAGAACAGCCACACTGGACAGGACTGTTTCATGACTTCACTAACAGAACTGTTTCATGACTTTACTAACAGAAGAACCACACTGGACAGGACTGTTTCATGACTTCACTAACAGAACTGTTTCATGACTTTACTAACAGAACAACCACACTGGACAGGACTGTTTCATGTCTTCACTAATAGAACTGTTTCATAACTTTACTAATAGAACTGTTTCATGACTTCACTAACAGAACTGTTTCATGACTTTACTAACAGAACAACCACACTGGAATGGACTGCTTCATGACTTCACTAATAGAACTGTTTCATGACTTTACTAATAGAACTGTTTCATGACTTCACTAATAGAACTGTTTTATGACTTCACTAATAGAACTGTTTCATGACTTCACTAATAGAACTGTTTTATGACTTTACTAATAGAACTCTTTCATGACTTTACTAACAGAACTGTTTTATGACTTCACTAACAGAACTGTTTCATGACCTCACTAACAGAACTGTTTTGTGACTTCACTAACAGAACTGTTTTATGACTTTACTAACAGAATTGTTGTATGACTTTACTAACAGAATTGTTTTATGACTTTACTAACAGAACTGTTTTATCACTTTACTAACAGAACTGTTTTATGACTTTACTTACAGAATTAATTTATGACTTCACTAACAGAATTGTTTTATGACTTTACTAACAGAACTGTTTTATGACTTTAGTAACAGAACTGTTCTACAACCGCACTGAACAAAACTATTTTATAACTTCACTGAACAAAACTATTTTATGACTTTACTAACAGAACTGTTTTATGACTTTACTAACAGAACTGTTCTAAAACCACACTGGACAGAACTGTTTACTGACTTCACTAACAGAATTGTTTTATGACTTTACTAACAGAACTGTTTTATGACGTTACTAACAGAACTGTTTTATGACTAAACTAACAGAAATGTTTTATGACTTCACTAACAAAACTGTTTCATGACTTCACTAACAGAACTGTTTTATGACTAAACTAACAAAACTGTTTTGTGACTTCACTAACAGAACTGTTTCATGACTTCACTAACAGAATTGTTTTATGACTTTACTAACAGAACTGTTTCATGACTTCACTAACAGAATTGTTTTATTACTTTACTAACAGAACTGTTTTATGACTTTACTAACAGAATTAATTTATGACTTCACTAACAGAATTGTTTTATGACTTTACTAACAGAACTGTGTTATGACTTTAGTAACAGAACTGTTCTACAACCACACTGAACAAAACAATTTTTATAACTTCACTGAACAAAACTATTTTATGACTTTACTAACAGAACTTTTATATGACTTCACTAACAGAACAGTTTAATGACTTCACTAACAGAATTGTTTTATGACTTCACTGAACAAAACTATTTTATGACTTCACTAACATAATTGTTTTATGACTTTACTAACAGAACTGTTTTATGACTTCACTAACAGAATTGTTTTATGACTTCACTAACAGAACAGTTTAATGACTTCACTAACAGAACTGTTTTATGACTTTACTGAACAAAACTATTTTATGACTTTACTAACAGAACAGTTTAATGACTTCACTAACAGAATTGTTTTATGACTTTACTGAACAAAACTATTTTATGACTTTACTAACAGAACTGTGTTATGACTTTACTAACAGAACTCTTTCATGACTTCTTTGACAGAACTGTTTCATGACTTCACTAACAGAACTCTTTCATGACTTCTTTAACAGAACTGTTTTATGACTTTACTGAACAAAACTATTTTATGACTTTACTAACAGAACAGTTTAATGACTTCACTAACATAATTGTTTTATGACTTCACTAACAGAACTCTTTCATGACTTCTTTGACAGAACTGTTTCATGACTTCACTAACAGAACTCTTTCATGACTTCTTTAACAGAACTGTTTTATGACTTTACTGAACAAAACTATTTTATGACTTTACTAACAGAACAGTTTAATGACTTCACTAACATAATTGTTTTATGACTTTACTAACAGAACTGTTTTATGACTTCACTAACAGAATTGTTTCATGACTTTACTGAACAAAACTATTTTATGACTTTACTAACAGAACTGTGTTATGACTTTACTAACAGAACAGTTTTATGACTTCACTAACAGAACTGTTTTATGACTTTACTGAACAAAACTATTTTATGACTTTACTAACAGAACAGTTTAATGACTTCACTAACAGAATTGTTTTATGACTTTACTGAACAAAACTATTTTATGACTTTACTAACAGAACTGTGTTATGACTTTACTAACAGAACTGTTTTATGACTTTACTAACAGAACTCTTTCATGACTTCTTTAACAGAACTGTTTTATGACTTCACTAACAGAACTCTTTCATGACTTCTTTAACATAGTTGTTTTATGACTTTACTAACAGAACTGTTTTATGACTTTACTAACAGAACTGTTTTATGACTTCACTAACAGAATTGTTTTATGACTTTACTAACAGAACTGTTTTATGACTTTACTAACAGAACTGTTTTATGACTTCACTAACAGAACTGTTTTATGACTTTACTAACAGAACTGTTTTATGACTTTACTAACAGAACTCTTTCATGACTTCTTTAACAGAACTGTTTTATGACTTTACTAACAGAACTGTTTTATGACTTCACTAACAGAACTCTTTCATGACTTCTTTAACAGAACTGTTTTATGACTTCACTAACAGAACTGTTTTATGACTTCACTAACAGAACAGTTTTATGACTTTACTAACAGAACGGTTCTACAACCACACTGAACAAAACAGTTTTATGACTAAACTAACAGAGCTGTTTTATTATTTCACTAACAGAACCGGTTTTTGACTTCACTAAGAGAACTGGTTTATGACTTCAATAACAGAACTGTTTTATGACTAAACTAACATAATTGTTTTATGACTTTACTAACAGAACTGTTTTATGACTTTACTAACAGAACTGTTTTATGACTAAACTAACAGAAATGTTTTATGACTTCACTAACAAAACTGTTTCATGACTTCACTAACAGAACTGTTTTATGACTAAACTAACAGAACTGTTTCATGACTTCACTAACAGAATTGTTTTATGACTTTACTAACAGAACTGTTTTATGACTTTACTAACAGAACTGTTTTATGACTTCACTAACAGAACTGTTTTATGACTAAACTAACAGAACTGTTTCATGACTTCACTAACAGAACTGTTTTATGACTTTACTAACAGAATTGTTTTATGACTTTACTAACAGAACTGTTTTATCACTTTACTAACAGAACTGTTTTATGACTTTACTAACAGAACTGTTTTATGACTAAACTAACAGAAATGTTTCATGACTTCACTAACAGAACTGTTTTATGACTAAACTAACAGAACTGTTTCATGACTTCACTAACAGAATTGTTTTATGACTTTACTAACAGAACTGTTTTATCACTTTACTAACAGAACTGTTTTATGACTTTACTAATAGAACTGTTTTATGACTTTAGTAACAGAACTGTTCTACAACCACACTGAACAAAACTATTTTATAACTTCACTGAACAAAACTATTTTATGACTTTACTAACAGAACTGTTTTATGACTTCACTAACATAGTTGTTTTATGACTTTACTAACAGAACAGTTTTATGACTTTACTAACAGAACTGTTTTATGAATTCACTAACAGAATTGTTTGATGACTTTACTAACAGAACTGTTTTATGACTTTACTAATAGAACTGTTTTATGACTTTAGTAACAGAACTGTTCTACAACCACACTGAACAAAACTATTTTATAACTTCACTGAACAAAACTATTTTATGACTTTACTAACAGAACTGTTTTATGACTTCACTAACATAGTTGTTTTATGACTTTACTAACAGAACTGTTTTATGACTTTACTAACAGAACTGTTTTATGACTTCACTAACAGAATTGTTTTATGACTTTACTAACAGAACTGTTTTATGACTTTATTAACAGAACTGTTTTATGACTTCACTAACAGAATTGTTTTATGACTTTACTAACAGAACTGTTTTATTACTTTACTAACAGAACTGGTTTATTGACTTCCCTAACAGAAGTGTTATGACTTTATTAACAGAACTGTTCTACAACCACACTGAACCGAACTGTTAATTGACTTCACTATAAAACAATGTTTTATGAGTACTACTGTTCGATGGCTAACCTGAATAGAACAATTCTGTGACTGTACTACCAGAACTGTTATATGACTACGCTGAGCATATATGTTCTTCTTTAACAACACTATACAGACGTGTTCTACAACTAAACTGGACAGATCCGTCCTACAACTACACTGAACAGTACTGTTTTATGACTACGCTGACTAGGGCTTTTCTACAAATGCACTACCAGAACTGTTTTATGACTATGCTTGTAAGAACTTTTCTATGACTACCCTGGGTAGAACTGCTCTATGACAAAGCTAAAAATAACAAACTGTTCTACGATTATGTTGGGCAGAACGTTTCTGTGTTTGTTTATATATTTTGTCTTTGTCCAGTAGCAGTTTCAGGAGAATCATTTTTTTCTTCTTTGCTTCTTTTGATTTTTTTTTTAGGATTTGTATCTGTTTTTTTCTTGGAGCACGTCTTTTATTTGTTTTTCAAACTGTTCTGTGTCTACTATGACTTTGATTCTGCCTTTATCTGTTAGGAGGATGCCTTTTCTTCATCGTGCTGTATTTTTTCACAAGCTTCCTCAATTATAACAATGAACACCTCGTGTGGGATCTTATTGGGTAATGGGGAACCTTAGACTATGTGATGGTAAACTGCATTTGGGTTCAGTTAGTCTATACTTTGAAAGATTGCAAATCTATTTTTTCTTCTTCTGAATTCCTTAGTTTGTTCTGTTAAGATTTTCTGGAAGGGTCAATAGGATCACATGAGTTGCTCGACTAGTTAATTTAATGATCTTTTCTTTTGATCTAACATGCTGTATATTGTATAACCAGGAAGGTAATCCACTCACCAACCGACGTATGACACACTCCACCACAGTAGAGAGAATGGAGGTTGCATGGTTCTGGTCCAGAGTAACCTTCAGTGGAGATCCATTCTCTTGCCAGGTGCTCTTGAATACTGTGGTGGTGGTAAACTACAGCTAACTGTGACCTGGACAGATTACACATGAGTGTTTTTCTTCATCTGGCTTCTTCCAGTAGTTCTGAGTCAAAGTCTTGGGGTTTACTTCCTGCACAATAATGACAACCTTGGTTCTGGAGTTATGTTCTTTGAAAAACAAATCTCTATCAGCGATCAAATTGGTAGTGGTCACATCTTTTCATTTGCACAACACAACATAGAGATGATAGAAAGATGCACAGAAGGATCCAGGCCAGGCCGCCTACATTTTCACACTGTTAGTATCCACTTGTTTTTCCATCTTCTTACCTCAGATCTGTACTGACTAGGTTGATGGCTAAACTTGAAAGACAATGCCAGGAGAACTACTAAATGTGGTACTGATTGCAGATATAGATTAATGCTACTGGTTCAGCGGAGTCTGGAGGACTTGTTGCTGTTGTCATCAGCTGCTGAAATGAGGCTAAAGGCAGTTTTCTGAACGAGCTGAAGGAAATTCCTGACATACCTGCTGACCTGTATCACACTGATAATCAGTCAGAGGGAATGTTCCCCAAAACTGTTACCAGAAACTAGACTAGACGCTGGTGGTGAAGTGATCTGAATCAAATCTTTCTGACTGACTATAATAAAAGTGCCCAGACCTGATCTGAGTCTCCATGCTGATGTTCTTTGTTGGTTGTTATGACAACCCACCCTCACAGAACAGATGTAAAAAAACCAGAACTGATTGTGAAGGTGGTGAAGTAGTTTTTCTGCTCTCATGTGGTCATGTTGAGCTTTGGTGCAAGTCTACAGTAAAAACTGCCTTTTAGGTTGGTTTTATTGTTTTTATTTGTTTGGTTTTTCTTTTCTGTCCAGACTGTCAACATATCTATCTACACACATCAGATTCGGGCTGACAATGTGAACGTAGCCCAGGATTCCCTGAATCACTATTCAGAACGTTTTCAATTAAAATCTCATTTAAATTGTCATTTAATCAAATGTCAAGTACTGACCTGAGAGTGTGTGGCAGCCTATGTCCGTGAGCAGAACGTGAAGTGAAATCAAGTATGAACCTGCCGGCAGGTAAAAGTAGAGTCTGGTCTGTAGCTGTGTTGGTAAACAGGAGCAGCTGCAGGTTTCCTGATGCATGTACGAAGCCAACTTGGAATGTTGAAAATGACTGAAGCTGCAAATTAAAAGCCTGCTGACAAACTCCCTCCGCTGCGGTGCATCAGCAGTGTCCTCCAGATTGAAGTGGAAGACTCTGAGACACCAGGGTCAAGAGCAAGGCTGAGCGCTGCATCCTGACGGACCAGTCGGACAGCTTATCGAGCTGTGGCAAGAAGCTTAATTCCCATGACTGTAGATAGGATTGTTGCATGGTGAAGTGCACATTGTGCAGGACCAGAAGCAAGAAAACAGAAAAATTCCATTGAATTAAAAGACACTGAGGACACAAACACACACAGCTATATTAAAAAAAAAACCTGGAAAAGATCCCACTCTTCCAGCAAGCTACCGCCCGTTATCCCTCATTAATTCAGACACTAAAATTATCAGTAAGGCACTGGCGTTACGAATAGAAACAGTAACTCCACCCATCATCCCCCCAGACCAAACAGGCTTCATTAAAGGAAGACACTCCGCCAATAACCTACACAGACTATTTAACCTGATTCATTACTCTTCACAAATAAATACACCAACAGCCATATTTTCACTGGATGCTGAAAAAGCATTTGATAAAGTTAATTGGGAATTTCTATTCCAAACACTTAAAAAATGTGGCTTTGGTGAATCGTTTATATCGTT
>CM026220.1:17773008-17985508 GCA_014839995.1 Xenentodon cancila | reverse complement strand
CCTCACAAGAGACAGTCTGCCTGTTCAGCCTTTGTAAAGAGGGAGAGTCGGTACCGCTGTTTACACGGAAGTGCATCCGAGCAGCTCCGCCTTCCTCCTTGCAGCTGCTTGTTTTTATTCACATAGAAACAGGGAGGTTACACGATATGGTTCAAAACAAGTTTTTACTTGCATGTGTGCAGTGATTAGAAATGTACAAGAAAACTGGTTGGACCAGTTTCCTGATGAAGCCGTTGGTTTCAGGAACGTTCTGCTCCCGGGTGTGTTCCTGTTGTTTTTTTTTTTGTAGCTTGTGAAACATTTTAAAAATACTGACAGTGGAAAAACACAGCAGAAGACGATCATGTGACCACAGAAACAACATTTGAAACAGGAGGTCCTGCTGCAGCTGCTCCAGCGTGGATCTGATGAAGGAGGATTATTTCAATATCATTCCAGGTGGAAGACAGGCCGGTAGGTCCAGCAGACTTCCTCTTGGATCTACCACCATCGGTGCCTGTCAGTCTGGTAGCAGGTCATGTGACCACAGGTCCCAGGAGAGCTCTGCTGGTCACTGCTAGTGTTAAATCAAAGAAAAGTGTTTTGGTCCCCCAACTTCATCTGAAAAGCCACCATGCTGACACTTTGTCAGGTTTTTGGAAAACCTGGAAATCACACAGTTGTATAGAAATAAAATTGATGGAATCTGCAGCAGAAAGGTGATGGAGACAGATGGGTGATGGGTGGAGTCTTTACTACAGTCAGTCTGTGTCAACAGGTGTGTCTAAGATCTTAGAAAAGTTAAAGAGGAAGTAAAACTAACACAACATATCTGACATAACAGGGTTGAAGCTGCCGGTGAGGTGAGACCCGAGGACGAAGGACAGCTGCTGTTACTTCAAACTTTATTTCACTCTTCAACTTTGTCTTTTGACTCAAACACGTGAAGGTAGAAACTTCTGCTCACTTCTGATTTACCTGCAGACTTTGATCAATCTTGTGTCTGAAGACAAATCTACATGATTGGTAGATGACAGTATTTTTATTGGTTTTATTATTGATCAAAAACGCCGTGCTGAACAGTTGATGATCAGTTTTCTTCATAAAACAAACTTTGTGGTTTTTTATTTCCTGGAGTGAAGCTGTCGTCTCCAGCATTAAAGTCAGACTGCTGTTTCCTGTGGAGCCTTTCAAAATAAAGTGTGGTTCCTGGAAGAAGTTGTTCTTTGCTGCTTGTGTAACTGTTGTGTGATGAGGCTTTAAAAGGAGGAAATGTGTCTCTGCAGGACAGTTTGACCTTTGAGCTTCTTCACATTTACAGTAACCAGACTGACGTAGAGGCCGAGTCTCCTTCAGCTTGTTCAAGATCTTCAACTTTGTGTTTCTGCAGTAAAAACTCTGTTGTTGACAGAATTGTATGTTTTTAATCTTTGAACAGAAAACCAGAAAAGGCCCTGAGTGAAGCTTCAAAGCAGGTAGGATGAGCAGATCCGGCTGTAGAAGAGACTTCCTCAACCTCCCACTGTTTCCTGACTGCATTCAAGTGACACTGATATAAAAACAACAGAGAGGAGCAAACCAGTGCAGGAGCAGCTGGTCTTTGTACAACACCAGTGATGTGTGTTTCCTCTGCAGATGAAGGTGTGTGTGTGAGCTGATGTGCACGTGAATTCAGCAGAATGGACCAGTGTGAGGACAGAGAGGACGGAGTCCGTCCCTCTAAAACCCCTCTGTGTGGGGAACATGAGAGTCGGAGCAAAGCTCAGAGGTGAGACGAGCATCTCCAACTGTCCACGACTCTTCTGCATGTCAGAGCTGAAAACTCACATCAGCAAACGTCATTATTACAGGAATGGACCTGGACCTGGACCTGGACCTGGACCTGGACCTGGACCTGGACCTGGACCTGGACATGGACCTGAACCTGGACATGGAGCTGAACCTGAACCTGAACCTGGACCCAGCTGTGTGTCCTTGAGGAGCGACTGGTCAAAGGGCGGGCTTATTGACTTTAAAGTAGACCAACGTTCTGCTGTAAAGAGGTGAGTGTATCTAAACTCTGTCAATGATTTATGTCCAATACTTTTTAAACAGACTAAATGTTTTTATTTTGGATTATTTATGATTCATATAAACAGAAAATGTGAACTTTGAACTCTTTATTCTTCCATCAGGGTCCATCAGAAAAGAGACTCTCTTGAACATGAATCCAGCTGTTTGTCCTTGAAGAGCGACGACTCAGATAAAAGATTTATGGACTTTAAAGGAGACCAACTGTCTTCTTCAGAGAGGTGAGATGTATTTAAATGTATTAAATGTATTTAAATCAGTCCTCATGTTGGGGAATGTCCACATGTTTCTTCTTGAGTAGATCCATGTAGTCCTGGACCCCTGTGGTCCTCCATCACCTGATGGTGATCTGAGCTTCCTCCTCATAGATCTTCATCTCCTGTCATGAGCTTTTTCCTCTGTTTGAAACATCTGGAGGTCTTACCTTCCAGAGGACTGATCCTGATGATGCTCCAGAGTTAATCAGCTGGTTTATGTCTCCATCAGTTGTCCGTGTTCTAGATGTTGTTGTAACTTTTCTTGGAGCAGAATTGGATCTTGTAAATCTGTGAATCAGCAGAGCTCTCATTGAGGTCACATGTACGTTCTCAGTGGGACCAGCAGGACCAGTAAACCTTCACCACCACAGCCAGTCCTCTGATTGACTGTCCTCATCCAAACATGTCTTCATGGACCTTCAGCTTGTGTTTGTCTCTGTGTGGACAGACATGATGTGAGCTAATTCTTCATGATTCCTCCACAGAGTGGACCAGCAGAGCTCAGAGCCTCCCAGTGGTCCGTCTGTCCAGCAGCATCAAACACAGCTGGACTCCATATTTCTGGTCTGTACATGAACAACAACTGCTTCTCCATCTGTTCTGTTGGTGTTCATCTCCAGCTGCTCTTTGTAGACCAGTGGACTGTCAGTCTGTCCAACATGGATCTGATGTTTGTCTCCATGGTTTCAGTCTGATTGTGTCATTCATGTGGTCTTCTGTTCCAGCTGCTGGAGGACAACATTGTCATGTTTGTGAAGAACGAGCTGAAGAAGATCCAGAGGGCTCTGAGTCCAGATTACCCAGAATCCCTGGAGAATCTGTTGGAGGATGAGGATGAAGAACAGAGGAGGAGCAGAGAGGCATTTGTGAAGATCACAGTGAACTTCCTGAGGAGAATGAAGCAGGAGGAGCTGGCTGAGCGTCTGCAGAGCAGTAAGAGGATTTATCTGAACATTTAATCTGCTGGATAAATGACTCAGAAAGTCTCAGGAGATGAACAACATTCACAGATCTGCCACATTAAAACCTCTGAGAGATGAAGTGAGGAACCAGCACCCCCTACAGGAGCATCCTCCATGTACGGGACAGCAGTGGACCTCAATAAATATGTTTAACCCACCAACACCACCAGATAACTGGAAGATTTTAGTCCTGGTTTTCCTCTTCCAGGAATCCTGCTGAACTCCAGATTGTCTTGATGGTTCTACAGATTATTGATCAGATCATCTTCTGGTGTTTTCAAATCCTAAACCTGGAAATTCCACTTCACGGAGACCCACAACAACAACAAGAACACAACAACCCACAAACCCACACCCCATCTAGGCTCTACTGCCAACATCCTGGTCTTAGAAACTCCAGGACCCCCAGATGTTCTTGTCACGTCCACGTCCTGAATGTTCAGAGGTGTTTTGGTGGTAAAAGTGATTCTAGTCAGTATTGGACAGCTCATCGTAAAGTTCTAGTTGATCAGTGTCGGTTCAAACCGGATTCTTTAGGAGAATTAAGTTGTTGTGTGAACTTTATAAAACACTAATTGTTTTTTTTTTCATGTGTATTCAGATGTTTCTGCTGAAGTTTGTCAAAAGCGACTGAAGTCTAAGCTGAAGGAGAAGTACCAGTGTGTGTTTGAGGGGGTTGTTAAAGCAGGAAACCCAACCCTTCTGCAGCAGATCTACACAGAGCTCTACATCACAGAGGGAGGGACTGGAGAGGTCAACCATGAACATGAAGTCAGACAGATTGAAGCAGCATCCAGGAGACCAGACAGAGCAGAAACCACCATCAGACAGGAAGACGTCCTGAAACTCCCACCTGGAAGAGATGAACCAATCAGAACCGTGATGACGAAGGGAGTGGCCGGCATCGGGAAAACCGTCTTAACACAGAAGTTCACTCTGGACTGGGCTGAAGGCAGAGCCAACCAGGACATCCGGTTCATGTTTCCATTCACCTTCAGAGAGCTGAATGTGCTGAAAGAGAGAAAGTTCAGCTTGGTGGAACTTGTTCATCACTTCTTCACTGAAACCAAATACATCTGCAGCTTTGAAGACTTCCAGGTTGTGTTCATCTTTGACGGTCTGGATGAGTGTCGACTTCCTCTGGACTTCCACAACAATGAGATCCTGACTGATGTTACAGAGTCCACCTCAGTGGACGTGCTGCTGACAAACCTCATCAGGGGGAACCTGCTTCCTTCTGCTCGTCTCTGGATCACCACACGACCTGCAGCAGCCAATCAGATCCCTCCTGACTGTGTTTCCATGGTGACAGAAGTCAGAGGGTTCACCAACCCACAGAAGGAGGAGTACTTCAGGAAGAGGTTCAGAGATGAGGAGCAGACCAGCAGGATCATCTCCCACATCAAGACATCACGAAGCCTCCACATCATGTGCCACATCCCAGTCTTCTGCTGGATCACTGCTACAGTTCTGGAGACAGTCCTGGAAACCAGAGAGGGAGGAGGTCTGCCCAAGACCCTGACTGAGATGTACATCCACTTCCTGGTGGTCCAGACCAAACTGAAGAAGGTCAAGTATGACTGGAGGAGCTGAGACAGATCCACACTGGAGTCCAGAGAGCAGGAAGATGATGGAGTCTCTGGGAAAACTGGCTTTTGAGCAGCTGCAGAAAGGAAACCTGATCTTCTATGAGTCAGACCTGAGAGAGTGTGGCATCGATATCAGAGAAGCTTCAGTGTACTCAGGAGTCTTCACACAGATCTTTAAAGAGGAGAAACACCTGTACCAGCACAAGGTGTTCTGCTTCATCCATCTGAGTGTTCAGGAGTTCCTGGCTGCTCTTCATGTCCATCTGACCTTCATCAACTCTGGAGTCAACCTGCTGGAAGAAGAAAAAAACATCTTCAGAAGGATTAAAACAAGAGAAGAGACTATCTTCTACCAGACTGCTGTGGACAAGGCCTTACAGAGTCCAAACGGACACCTGGACTTGTTCCTCCGCTTCCTCCTTGGTCTTTCGCTGGAGACCAACCAGATTCTCCTACGAGGTCTGTTGAAACCAAAACTAAGAAGGTCACAGAACAATCAGGAAACAGTTGGATACATCAAGAAGAAGATCAGTGAGGATCTGTCTGCAGAGAAAAGCATCAATCTGTTCCACTGTCTGAATGAACTGAATGAAGGTTCTCTGGTGGAGGAGGTCCAACAGTCCCTGAGGTCAGGACGTCTCTCCACAGATGAACTGTCTCCTGCTCAGTGGTCAGCTCTGGTCTTCATCTTACTGTCATCAGAAGAAGATCTGGAAGTGTTTGACCTGAAGAAATACTCTGCTTCAGAGGAAGGTTCTCCTGAGGCTGCTGCCAGTGGTCAAAGCCTCCAAGAAAGTTCTGTGAGGACAAACACAGACACATCTGTTTTAATTACAATCAAATGTTGTGTTCATGGAGAAAATCAGTTCAGTTCACTGTTCAGCTGAGTTCAGGTTCATGTAGGACCAGTTCTCAACAATAATTCATCTCAGGAAACTTTACATGAAGACGAATGCAGCGATCACTTTGATCCAGACTGTAGTGCAGCGATACTTAATGATCAATAGTTGAATTAATCAGTATTTATTTAAATGATGTGATTTATTCATTTGTTGAATGACAAAATCAAAGTTTAAATGACATAAATATTTCCCTTTTCTCTCCTCTGCAGGTTGAGTGACTGTAACCTCTCAGAGGAGGTCTGTGCAGGTCTGTCCTCAGTTCTCAGCTCTCAGTCCTCCAGTCTGACAGAACTGGACCTGAGTAACAACCACCTGCAGGATTCAGGACTGAAGAAGCTGTGTCCTGGACTGGAGAGTCCACACTGTAAACTGGAGTCTCTCAGGTCAGAATCCCTCAAGTGTTGAACTGCTGACCGTTACAACTGTGGTTTATGTTGAATCCAAGGGGATGGTACCGACTGTCCAGACCTCTGCAGCTGCTGCTCCTTGTGACGGTGCTGCAGTCTGTAGTCCTGAGCCGGTAGTTCAGAGTATCTGAGTGACGGTGCCGCTGCAAACCCAGCCAGAACCTTGTCCATCCTGCTCAGCATGACTGAGCCACAGCTCACAGCCAGTGGATCCTGGTTCTGAGGGGAGGTGACTGATGACGTGGGGCTCGTTACTCTCTCGCTGCCGTAACTCAAAGCCTCCAGTGGCTACGTGGTGTTCAGCTGGTCTGTTACGGTTGTAGCTGCTGCTGAAGTTTGACTGTGTAGACATTTATCTGCATAGAAGGACTTCGTCACCACTTCAGGTACCTCATCTCCAGGCTGGAGGCTGTCCAGCACATGTCTCTGCAGGTCATAGGTCACCCAGCAGGGACTGCAGGTCGGGTCAAAGGGAAGTACCTGCCACTGATGTCCTTCAGGAGGACGATGGGTCTGCAGATCCCACCACAGGAACCTCAGCAGGGACTTATCTTCTGAGAGCAGCTTCTTCATTTGAATACACTCAACTGCAGACTCAGCTTAGGTCAAACACACAGACGTGTAACTCCAAAGACTGTCCATCACCACGGAAACAGCCAGCAACAGTCCTCAGGAAAGACAAACAAGTGTGAATACAAACACTTTCACATTTTACCAGCTATATAAATAATATCATGATGGTGTATAATAAAGAGTTGATTGTTGATGCACTAATATTGACAGCAGTTTTTATTCATAAATGTAAAAACACTCATGTAGACGTGAACTGTAACGAACAGCTCTGAGCTGCTGGCGGTGCAGCGATCTGATTGGTTAGTTCACCTGTCACTCAGCAGACCTTTGAACAGGGATGTTTTAGGATTTTAAAGTGTGTTAGTGTGAAGTTCATGTGAGGGTTCATGTCTGACCTGCATTAGACATCAGTCACCGCCTTCTGTTGGAGAACCAGTTGGTTTCTGATGGTTTTACAGGACTAGTTGGACCAACAACTGAATTTATCAGCATTCATTTAAATTATATAATTCATTCATTTGCTGAATGACAAAATCAAAGTTTAAATGACATAAATATTTCTCTTTTCTCTCCTCTGCAGGTTGAGTGGCTGTAACCTCTCAGAGAAGGTCTGTGCAGGTCTGTCCTCAGTTCTCAGCTCTCAGTCCTCCAGTCTGACAGAACTGGACCTGAGTAACAACCACCTGCAGGATTCAGGACTGAAGAAGCTGTGTCCTGGACTGGAGAGTCCACACTGTAAACTGGAGTCTCTCAGGTCAGAATCCCTCAAGTGTTGAACTGCTGACCGTTACAACTGTGGTTGATGTTGAAGGATTGTTGGAGAGAGAATTGTAATAATTGTAACTGGGTTCAGATCGGGTTGAAGCCTGCAGACAGTCGTCACAACTGTGTTGGTGATGATGAGGAGAAGTTTCTATTTAATGGAGTTAGTCTGGATTGTTCTGCAGAGAATATCAGGAAGTGTGAAATGTTATTTCTGTTGCTCTGATCTATTTTATCCAAAGCAGCTAATGTACTCTGTCACTCCAACTTTACCCAAATTAATAGTAGGAGACTTCATCTTAACAGATAAAACTGCAGCAGTGATGTTCTCACGTCTGCATCTAAATCTTAATAGTTTAACGATTTTAACAGAAGGATGTCAGTAGCAGTTGAGCCGGCTGTTGCAGTAAACGGTCGGAATAACCGGAGGTCAGAGACTCATTTAAAAATCTGTCATAAGAAATACCCGGTGGCTGAATTTCTACATAAATAATCTAAATTTGATCTGACAGGTTGTGTTTTTGTGACTGTCCTGTTGTCCTCTTTTTCACTTGTCCTGTTTCAAATAAATTTGAGTGACATTGGAGACTGGCTGTCTTTAAAAATAACCAACATTCCAGATTTTTCTATTCACTGTCTTTACTACATTAATGATCTTGACAACAAAACATCTGAAGTAGTGAATATTGTTTTCTTGCTTAAATATCACCTACATTGTTGTAAGTGGAGAGACTTTGCCCCATGTTTGATCATTTATAAATGAATTTAAACTTTATTACTCCTCATTGAGACTTCTTAAATCTAAGTGTGGCAGAAGAAAATCCACAAATGTATCCGGATTACTTTTGTCCTGAAAACCTGCTCCACTTTCTTTATTCACCTGACACTGCTGTTTGTATTTTATTTACAGTCCCATGTCTTCAGTTCTTATTTTTTTATTGAACAGTTCATTGCACCTCCACAAGATGTTGGACTCTATTCTGTTGAATGAAATTACAAATAGAAATAAAAACATAAGCTGTGACCGGAGCAGGGAGGGGCTTCTACACGAGTGCTGGGCTGCCTCGAGAGTCCTTTGATACGGGAGAGGAGCCCACGGATGAACCGGAGTCTCGCAGAGATACCAGTAAAAAAACGATTTGTGCTTTCAGACTAGAGTCAAAAAAAGTTTCCAATAAGACCTGAAAAAGTTGTCAGATTTGTCGTTAGTCACTTTTTTTAATACAAATAACTAGAAAGGTCTGAAAAGTTTCTAAATACAGCCACAAAGACGATAAGTTGTGCCGGACAACCAGGTCAGGGAACCTCCAGGTTCTGCTCTCGGACTTACATTGTGCGGTGCTGGGTGGGGGCTGGTGGGGGGGCCTGGGTTCAGGTGGTTTTGGTGTGTGTGTGTGTATATGTATAAATATAAATATATATACAATACAGATTCATACTAATGTTAACATGCAACAGTTTTGACATGAAACGATAGAATGAAAATTAAATGGATTTCTGATGGTTTTCCAGGACTAGTTGGACCAACAAGTTGAATTTATCAGTATTTCGTAAAATTAAATCGTTATTTGTTTTTTTTTTGTAATGACATAATCAACTTTTAAATCACCTCATTATTTCTCTTTTCTCTCCTCTGCAGGTTGAGTGGCTGTAACCTCTCAAAGAAGGTCTGTGCAGGTCTGTCCTCAGTTCTCAGCTCTCAGTCCTCCAGTCTGACAGAACTGGACCTGAGTAACAACCACCTGCAGGATTCAGGACTGGAGAAGCTGTGTCCTGGACTGGAGAGTCCACACTGTAAACTGGAGTCTCTCAGGTCAGAATCCCTCAAGTGTTGAACTGCTGACCGTTAAACTGTGGTTGATGTTGAAGGATTGTTGGAGAGAGAATTGTAATATTGTAACTGGGTTCAGGTCGGGTTGAAGCCTGCAGACAGTCGTCACAACTGTGTTGGTGATGATGAGGAGAAGTTTCTATTTAATGGAGTTATCTGCGTGGTCTAACTTCTCTTAGTTGTGTGGTTCCAGCCACATGACTGAGACGACATCTGTCTGTTTCACACATGTCAGGACCTCATGAGCCTCTCTGACACAAATCAACCTCATGCATTACAGTTTAACAGTGAAAACACTTATAACTATTAGAGGTTTTAGATCGTTACAGTCATTTACCTGTCTGTCGTTTTGTTGCAATGCATCTTGGGGTTTGTGGGTGTGTCTTCTAATTATGGGGTGTGTCTATGTTGGTGTGATAATGAGCCAGGTGTGCACACTTGGAGGGAAACATCTTTTCACCTGCAGTCGAAGCCTTCCTTTGTAGCTGGATGTGATCATAGATGCATAATTAGTAAAGTTGGTTTAATCAAATGGAATAATTATGATAATAAATGAAGATCATCGTCATCATCAGGTGGAGTTTGAACTTTATTATGACTTGGGATTTTTTTATGCCTTATGCAGGTGGATTGTCTTTGTTAGCGTGAGTCAGACACTTGTTGGAAAGTTACTGACAGATATTATTTACCAGAATGACACCAGCAACGATGCTCATCTCAACATCACCTAACTTGTTCAAACACACTCAACTACAGACCCACCTTTGGTCAAACACACTGACACACAGCTGCAAAGACTGTCCATCACCATGGAAACAACCAGCAGCAGTCCTCAGGAAAGACAAACAAGTGTGAATACAAACACTTTCACATTTTACCAGCTATATAAATAATATCATGATGGTGTATAATAAAGAGTTGATTGTTGATGCACTAATACTGACAGCAGTTTTTATTCATAAATGTAAAAACACTCATGTAGACGTGAACTGTAACGAACAGCTCTGAGCTGCTGGCGGTGCAGCGATCTGATTGGTTAGTTCACCTGTCACTCAGCAGACCTTTGAACAGGGATGTTTTAGGATTTTAAAGTGTGTTAGTGTGAAGTTCATGTGAGGGTTCATGTCTGACCTGCATTAGACATCAGTCACCGCGTTCTGCTGGAGAACCAGTTGGTTTCTGATGGTTTTACAGGACTAGTTGGACCAACAACTGAATTTATCAGCATTCATTTAAATTATATAATTTATTCATTTGCTGAATGACATAATCAACTTTTAAATAACCTCAATATTTCCCTTTTATCTTCTCTGCAGGTTGAGTGTCTGTAACCTCTCAAAGAAGGTCTGTGCAGGTCTGTCCTCAGTTCTCAGCTCTCAGTCCTCCAGTCTGACAGAACTGGACCTGAGTAACAACCACCTGCAGGATTCAGGACTGGAGAAGCTGTGTCCTGGACTGGAGAGTCCACACTGTAAACTGGAGTCTCTCAGGTCAGAATCCCTCAAGTGTTGAACTGCTGACCGTTACAACTGTGGTTGATGTTGAAGGATTGTTGGAGAGAGAATTGTAATAATTGTAACTGGGTTCAGATCGGGTTGAAGCCTGCAGACAGTCGTCACAACTGTGTTGGTGATGATGAGGAGAAGGGCTCCACCAAGTCCAAATACATTTCTATTTGTACTTGAGTCAGTTTCAAGTTATTTCAGTGATCGTTGGTGGTTTTTTTTCTTTCTGTAACTGAAGAGCATCAACAAGTTTGTCCACATGTGAACATCTCTAAACTCTCCTTACTAATCTGATCTTTTCTTTATCAATAAAAGTTCTAAAATAAGACTTTTATGTCAGACTTTGAAATGTTTTCTATTTAATATTTAATTAGTTTCCCTAAAATGATCCAACTGGAGCACAAATAAGTGTCCAGTGGTGACCAACCTCAGCAGCAGAAGTGTCTCTTCTTCTAACCTGGACTCAGTCTGTCTGGACGTCAACAAGGTTCTGGACTGATTCAGATTCTGTCATTGATCCATTTCTGATGATTGAACGGTAACAAGTCAGTGAACGAGCTGAACTTTTATTCAGAGTCAACACAAGTGACAGAAATCAACATCATGAGAACAATTGATTGATTCCATGTTGTTATGTGGAGTTGAAACCAGCAGCGATGATGTGACATCATCCATGAGGTCTCGGTGGACCGCTGTGGTGCAGCTGAGTGAAAGGTAGAAGAGAAAACCAGGATCTGGATGAACGTGGACTTTCTCTGGAAGATGGTCCAGAATGAAGTTGATGATGACGCATCGACGGAGCGTTCAGCATCACCACTAGAACCAAAACATGGAAAAGATTTTCAGGATCATTTCAGACTGAAACGTCCCAACAACATTTGTCTGACTGGGGTGAATTCCAGTGTTTCTGCTGATCCTCTGACTGGTCCTTCAGCGCCACCATCAGGTGAACACGAGGACAGAGTCAGCTTCAGTTTTAGAGCAGTTCTCTCAGAGTATCTGCATGTGTGTTGTGTTGTGTGTCTGCAGGCTGTCAGGCTGTCTGCTCACGTCGGACGGCTGTGCTTCTCTGGTCTCAGCTCTGAGCTCCAACCCCTCCCATCTGAGAGAGCTGGACCTGAGCTACAACCATCCAGGAGAGTCAGCAGTGAAGCTTCTGTCTGCTGGACTGGAGGATCCACGCTGGAGACTGGACACTCTCAGGTATGGACACAGCGGCTGCAGACTCCCGGTGTCTGATGGAGGAGGACGTCTCTGTCCTTCACTCACATCTGTCGTTGTGTAAAGCTCTGTCAGCTTCTGCCTCCTCTGAGATAATAATCATGGAGCGGCTCTCCGACAGCTCCGACACTTCCAAAGAACAGCGTGAGGAACGTGATGTGTTTCAGCTGGTAGATGAAGCCACCAGAGCAAACTTCAACAATCCTCTGAACTCCACAATAACTGAGATGATCCTTACTGACGGAGCACACAGATACCTGCCTCTGGAGTTCTGATGTTGGTCATCACTGCCCATCACCTGTGTCCCACACTAAAAACACTGGATCCCAATGATCCCAGCTGGAACCAGAAGAACTTTCATCTCCAGGATGTTTTCCAGAGGTGTCAGTCTCTGACACTGATCACATCTTCTCTCTGCAGATGAAACAGTAGCCGTCTGGACGTAGAAGAACATCAGTGTGCTGGACTTCTCACGGTGCTGCTGTGAACATCATCTTTGTGGCTCTCTGGCTTTGACCAGAGGTCTTTCAGCAGATCAAGTTCTGCAGCTCATCTGGTGCTGCAGCAGAGCTGATAGATGCAGTTCACAGCTGTGAGGCGTCATGACTCAGTAAACATACTAGAACCACAGCAGTGAGGTTTTCAGGCCCATCACAGCACAACAGCAGCTGCACCTTCACTCATCCATGACGTGGTCTCCTCCTCCTCCTGGTTCAACACAGATGAAACCAAATGAAAAGAACCGCTTCAAACTGTGCTGGAACGTGACGACCACAGGACAGGACTTTAGAGATGCATGGGTCCGAGTGTGGGACGGTTCCTTCATCAGTGTAGAACAATGTGTGTGTGAGAGCCATGAAATGTCCATGTTTGCTGAGAGAGACTGTGCTGGTCTGACCCCCTCCTCCTTTCAGGGTGGAGCCTGCTGGACCACGATGGTTGAGACCAGGTCTGAGGAAGTGTAAGTGTGTTTTGATTTCATTCACACGTTCAACCATCTTCACACTGTCACATCACTCATTCATGATCCATCGATGATCAATGACAGATCAATAATAACTGCAGCTGGGTGGTGTTTGTTCTCTCCATCAGATTCCTGTCAACTCTCCATCGACACAAACACAGTCTACAAACACATCAAACTGTCTGACAACAACAGGAAGATGACGCGTGTGAAGGAGGATCAGTCGTATCCTGATCATCCAGACAGGTTTGATGTCTGTCATCAGCTGCTGTGTAGAGAAGTTCTGACTGGTCGCTGTTACTGGGAGGTCCAGAGGAGCGGAGATGTTGAGATATCAGTGAGTTACAGAAGAATCAGAAGGAAAGGAACATCTGGTGACTGTTTGTTTGGACGGAACGATCATTCCTGGAGTCTGAACTGTTCTGGTGATGGTCGGTACTCTGTCTGGCACAATAACAGAGGAACATCTTCCTCCTCATCTTCCTCAGTCTCTGACAGAGTAGCCGTGTATGTGGACGTTCCTGCCGGAACTCTGTCCTTCTACAGCGTCTCCTCTGACAGACTGATCCACCTCCACACCTTCAACACCACGTTCACTGAACCTCTTTATCCTGGGTTCAGGTTCTGGTCTGGTTCTTCAGTGTCTCTGTGTTCAGTTTAGTATCAGGAGTCTCCTCCTGTCAGAGAAACTGTCTCTGTTGGACAGATAGTTCAGTCTCTACATGTCTGTCTCTGTTTTCATCAGAACACATCAATCAAATGTTTGTCAAACGGTTCTGAATGATTCCTTGGAAACTTCTTCCTCTTCCGGTCCTTTAACGATGGAAGCTGCCGTTATTCCAGGATCCACATGTTGTTTTTCCGTCTGTTTCCCGTCAGAGCTTCCCAGTGAACACCAGCATGTTGTTTCTCTGCAGCTCAGTTCAGCTGAGATCATTCAGTTGGTGTCAGCTGCAGTTAGTTTGCTGCACATGTGACAAACGGTGACATCAGAGAGGAACCACTGAGCTGCAACCAGCCCAGATGACGTTCCAGCTGCTGACAGATCCGAGCACAGGTCTGGTGAGCAGCCAGGGTTCATCCTGGTCTGTATTCACACCACTTCCTGTTCCAACCATGACACCACTACTGGACTGTCAGTTTTCTGTCGTGGTCGAGTGTTTGTTTATGTGTGAACTCTCACCCAGATGAATCAAATGATCCATCCGTTATCTAGAACTGCTTCTTCATGTTCAGGGTCACGGGGGTCGGCCTTGTTGGTGTTCAACTGAACTGTGATGATGTTTATGTCCATTTGTCAGTAGAAGCAGAAATCAACAACAGTAATGTGCTTATATGGTTCCTAGACTGAGAAGAACTGGACAGAACCTCCTGACGTCGTCTGTAACCTTGTTTTCACTTCTCGTTTTCTCACTTAATTATTCAGTGAGTCAAGAAAACTGTTTTGGAAAAAGATGTTTTTGTTTTTTTTGTTCTTCGTCCTCTGAATACAACTTCTTCCAAATCTGTATTTCTGTAAAATATCAAATATAAGCAGCTGTTTTCCTCTGTCCAAAGCTGTTTCAGCATCTGGAGTGCAGACTGCAGCTCAGTGAGGTGGTTTTGTGGATAACTGAACAATATTAAACTGTTTATGATGTGGTCACATGAGTGTTGGTTTGTCTTTAAGACACTTAGATAAATCTCAATCTGGTTGCTGCCATCTCGTCCGTACAAATCAACCATCAATATCAACACCAACTAATGTCGATAGATGCAAAAGGGGAACAATTCCTGGTGTCAGCTTCCATAGAACCTGACTGGAATGTTTTTAAGACCAAATAAATGTTGGAAACAGGCCATGAAGTCTCCTCCTGTCGACAGTAGATTGTGTCTTATGACACTGTTGCAGTGACTGAACAAAGACTCCTGTACAACAGTTACTTTTATACACTTTTAGACACTTCCAAAGTTCAAATGTCCTCCGTTGGTCCATAGATGAGTCATGTTGGAGTCTCATCACTGGATGGAATTAGTTATTGTTGTAGGAATTATCTGTGTTAAATAAATACGGTACAGGAGAGCTCCATTAATAAAGTTTATTAAGCTGTAACATTTGAGTCCACCTCGATATTCTTACACACAGTTCTTATACACTTGTACGTCCTTGTACACTAACAGGGAATTGTTCTTTCCCTCCCAGACTAGTTCCTTCCTTTGGCTGCAACACTGAAATGAGCCAATTCTTTTCATTTTAAAATGTCTCACTGAATATATTGTGAATAAATGTTCATAAACTGCACTAATTGTTTTCATTTCACATGTTTTCCCAACATTCTGGGTAATATGGTTAATATGCAACATTTTGCATATAAATATATATAAATATTGAATCTAGTGTCCAATGAACGCCCTTTTCCTTTAATGGAGTAATATATATATATATATATATATATATATATATATATATATATATATATATTGTTGCTCTCTTTTCCCCCTTTTTGTAAAAGCTGTTTGTTGCAAGATTAAAATGCATATATATAGCACAAACTTGGCATTAACCAATAATATATGTGCAAACAAAAGGGACAAAATACATAAAAAATAAAAAAAACATCCTGGTAAACATCTTAGAGCACAAGAGCAGATCTGGTAACAGACTGATGTGCATCATCTTTTCCAGTGGGTAGAATTACGTGAAGCTTCACGACCAAAATGCTGAAAATTGCATTTGGGCCGTCAGTGTGAACATGGCTGTAGAGACCAATACATATGTTAATTCAAGTAATTTCAACTTTTAGACAAGATTTTGTTTTAAATACAGAAATTTAAAATTTAAATTTCCAAATGTAACAATTTGGAAATCGATGCAAATCAATGCTCAGTTTCACTGAGCATTGATTTGCTTCGATTTCCAAATTGTAGATAAAATAACATAACTGGATAAAATGTCTTAATATCCTGGAATCATTTCTAATTGTTGAAGATTGAAGTTGAACATTTCAGCTTTAACACATCTAACATGTTAGTGACATAAAACTGATGTTTAGAGAGAAATCTGACTTAAATCTTTGTGTCACACAAAATGTGACCTGACAAAACACTCATAAAGTAAATTAAACATTTAAACGCATAAATTAAAACAAAGTAACGACTGAAGAGACCTGATCTCTACTCACGTCAACCATCATATTTGATTTGGAGAAGCTGTGAAAACCTTTTACTGATCGTAAATAACTAACAAACATCTTCAGAGCTGAACTTTGAACTAGATCAGCCTAATAAGGATATCAGTTTTAGTTATTAAATCCCTGCAAACATCTGAAGGAAAACATGTTGTAAAAAACTTTAAAGCTGTATATTGTTGTGAGGGAGGTCACAGTAACTCCTCTCCAGCAGCTGTACGGTCACTTTTTGGTGTGAACATTATGTAGTTTTACTTTGTGAACATGTTACCCAGAGGCTGACTGATGTCCATTTTATAAAACAGCAACGGTGGGGCTGCCTAAGACTTCTGCACAATACTGAGAAAACTATCCGAGTAGATAATAAGGTCACTTTGACAATAATTCAATTCTCTCACCGTTGATTGTTATGTGAAGAGGATCACAAGAAGCTGTTGAACAGATCATTCTCACCTCTGAAGTTGTATTTATCTGTGTAATTTAATTTAAATTCTCAAACACAGTTGTGCAGTTTCTCTCTCTCAGGTTTCCAGTAATCCTCATCGGAAAGGTTTTTACAGCATCCAGGTGGGTCTGGCTGAGATGGGGAGAGCAGAGGGGGAGAAGACCCCCACTCGGACACAGGTCCAGGACAGATCAGCCTTGGTCTGGTCACCTGGACCAGGGTGTCAGTTCAAGACCTGAACCACCCAGTGACTCCAAGACACAACACTGATTATGTGTGCAAGTGTGTTGATCACAAAATGATGTGAAAACCATCCCAACCTGACATGAACCTGCATCCTTTCATCACCTGCTCCAAGATCAGCCAGTATCTTCTACCAGAAACAGGGAGTCTCAGAAAAATTAATTAACTCATCTGTATCTGAAATAATATGAAAGGTTGTCACATTTTCTACATGAACTTCCCCTCTGAGTAGAGCTGTAACTACTTAATTTTGTTGATCATTGTTCATCTCATTCACAGAGGTTTTACAGTTTCAATCTTAAGGATGTTCTTTACAGAATAAAATTCAACCAGGTCAAGTAGATCCTGTCACAGCAGTAGATTAGAGCACAGCTTACTAATATATGAAAACAATGTTAATATACTGTAGTATTCTGGTTTTACAATGCTCCTGACTTGTTCTTTGCAAGGCAGTATGGAAATGACTATTGATCCTTCAATGAGCTGGTTTGGTTTCAGCACCACGGTCAGCTCCCAGTAATGATAATCCATTTATAAAATCACATCAGCATCCGTCTGCACCGATCTCTTCAAAACAGAGAGAAGGATGTTCCACCCACCACATGGGCTTGTGTGTAGTCCTCCAAAAAAGTAACTTGGCATTAGAATATGAAGTTGGGTAAGTCTGGTACAACTACAATAAACTAGAGGATAAACAGTGGTCCTCAGTGCAAAAAAAAGTAGACCATGTCTGAGACTGTTACACATATTTTGGAGATTGTAATACACTGCAACATGCAGACATGTGTTTAAAATGCACAACAGAGAGGATGAGGAACCAAGTTCAAGCTGTAAAGATAAATCTGCATTTCCACCGACCGATGTGGGTCATCCAGCTGTGTTTCCACCACTGGAATCATTTTGGATGTGAGCATCACCACTATCATTTACATCTTTCTGTCTCTTATGTTTTAAGTTTAGCTGCAGAACTGTTGTTATTGCTTGTAAAGACAAGTTACACAACATTTAGACATTCATGGTTCAGTGATAGGGTTAAAACTTTAACACACTCTTTGTTTAATCTCATTGTTATTTTACGCTCTGTATACTGCTCGTCTTATAAGATAATTGTACACGTCAGAGAATTTATCTTGTACAAGTTGCTTATCTTCATGTCATCTGTGACCTCCTTATTTTCAATAAAAGCCTCAAGAGGCCATCAGAGGGGGGGTGGACAGAGACGAGGGCAGTGGAGATGTGGCTGTTTCTCTGTCCATCCTCTGTGATGATGAATGAAAAACTTACTGACTTTGTCTTCCTTCTTTATTGTGTGTTTAATAAATGTTTAGGTCGTTTAAACCTGACAACATCCCAGCCCAAAATCACCATCGGCTCACCAGGCAAGTGCCGGATATGCCCGATGGCCAGTCCAGCCGTGTTTCACACAGCGACTGTCCTGCAATAGACCACCTGGAGATCCCTTCTTTATTCTGCCTCCACTCTAGCTGTGCATTCACAGTGATCCCAGGAAGGAGGGAAGAGGAGTCGGCAGGCATTATCGAGCAGCGCTATGTAAGATGACGTAACACTTGTGGGTGTGCAAAATGCTGTTCTGTCCATGCATCATGAGATGCAGCCCTGGGTGCAGGAGATGGAGCAGGTCCTGGACCCATGCTACCCTGAAGAGAAACGGAATTTGCAGAGTGTTCCCCCCACAAAGTTGTCTAGCACAAAATTGAAATATTGCCAGACCGGTCTTCCTCTGGCAGTCCCACCATTGTGGTCAATGACCACACAGTGTTGGTAAAGCCCTGCTTCCCGTGTTTTGCTACCTGACATTTTGTCAGAATCTTAATGGTGCCAAGCAAATGTCACTTTCCATGGCCTCATCAAACTCCAGTCTGCTTGGGCTGCCAGTACCTTTCAGGGTCCCACAAACTGGCCACGCCTGACAGAACCATGGTATTCACCACTGAGTTCAATGATTACTGCCACGGCAGGCACAGATGACCTTGCAGCCACCACAAGGCCCATACGGTCTTAACGTCCAATTGATCTGTAAGACATCGTATCTGCAAGCACGTGGATAAAAACAGCTTTCAGTGCTGCTGTTTGACTTGTGTGAGCGATTAGTTCCTGACAGATGGAGAACTTACAAGGGGTGGAGGCAATGAAACAGATGAAGTCCTTTTCTTTGTGTACCATCACATCCGTCTTACAATCACGTTTCTTGACCATTGGTGAGTCTGTCTCCATATGTGCATCATCCCAAGGTGGAGATAGCGTGTCCTTAGTTAAGTGCACTGATCCAAGCTCAGCTATAACAAACAATATGTAGGTTTGTTCAGGAGTGTGTGATCGTACGTGGAAACATCTTCAGGTAAACTGTGTGCAGGAATCCTGATGAATCGAGACTTACCTCCACTGCAGGTCTGAATGAGGATGATCTTCGGTTTGTTCAACAATGCAGGACAATACTTCGAGCTTAAGCCGTAGGAACATAGGAAAAGAGACCCACTGGCTCAATTCTCTTCACCATAGAATACAGGTTCCACATGACTGCAGACGCTGCCCCAGTCCACCTTTAATGTCCTTCTCTGTTCTTCATCACTTATGAACAACATCCCGAGATACCCTTGAGGCACCTGAGGAAGCTTCTCACTCCTGACCTGGAGAGTTCATTAGACCTTTAACCAACTCAGAATCATGGCTTCAGATTTGGAGGAGCTGATTATCTTCCCTGCCCAAACTTCTACAGCAACAGCAGAAGATTCCATCTTGATTGCACCGACCGAGAAACATCATCTGCAAAAAGCAGCATCTTTGGCAGCACATGGAGACTCAAGTTTCTCCACTTGGGGCAGAAGAGCTCGCAAGCTGCCTGCTCTTAGTGAAACTTTGTTCTTGGACCTTCTAGGTCAAACCTATGATGACTGCAGGTCCCAGCGGAGCTCTGCAAGTCCTCATTTCAGCTATGACAATGTTTCTTTGTGATGCTGTCTCAGTGGCAACTCTTGAAACAATGACGTTTGGACAGATCTGATCAGAATGTACGATTTAAGTCCTTACCATCTAATAAAAGTGGAACCATTACACATGACTGACGGGCAGTTTGAAAATACAGCTCACCTCTTTGCAGGAACAGGTTGCCCTTCCTTAAAATTAATATTATATTCCTTTGACTGGTTGCTGTTCAAGGACGCGCAGCGGGGTCAGGTTCAGGTTCAGGGTCAGGTTCAGGTTTAGGTCCAGGTTCAGGTTCAGGTTCAGGTTCAGGTTCAGGTTCAGGTCCAGGTCCAGGTCTAGGTCCAGGTTCAGGTTCAGGTCCAGGTCCAGGTTCAGGTTCAGGTTCAGGTTCAGGTTCAGGTTCAGGTTCAGGTCCAGGTCCAGGTCCAGGTCCAGGTCCAGGTCCAGGTCTAGGTCCAGGTTCAGGTTCAGGTCCATGTTCAGGTTCAGGGTCTTATTCAGGTTCAATACTGTAATATTGACGATTTAAAGAAGTGAGTTCTGTCCTGTAGAGTCATGGACAGTTAGAGATCATCTCACCTCTTAGGGTTGCTCTGACTGTCATGTTCTCCACGCAGAGATGATTCAGAGGGAGGATCTCCCTCCTCTCTGTCCTCACTCTGGTCCATGTTGATGAATTCACATCGACTTCAGCTCACAAACACTTTCTACCTTCATCTGCAGAGAAAAAACACACATAAGTGATGCTGTAGAAACACCAGCTGCTCCTCCATCTATTGGCTCCTAAATTCTGCTTGATATCAGATTTCAGCTGAACGTAAAGCTGAACGTGACGTATACGTGAAATAAACCATGTTTTCATATGGACCCTCCTTTTTGTTTCTGTGGTTTAAGATATTAATAATGTACTTAGAAGTTATACATAATAATAGTAAACATTTTACACATTTATAAATATATATTTTGGTGTACCTGAGTATAAATTGGTAGTTACCTGAATATTGCCATGTGCAGTTACATGCTGCTGTATATAAACACTGTTTCCACTCAGTCCCAGAATTCATCTGTACATAAATACATTAAATGAACATATGAATTTATATTCACCCTTGTACAATCTTATTCATTACAAGCATTCTTACTCATAGATGTTTCTATAAACATTAAAGTACACATATACAACTATACTTATTACTATCCACATATGTATAGATACATGCTTTTCACATACATATGCACACATATACACCCACAACCATGCAAGTCCAGTCCAACCACCATCCCCTCACATAGCACCCCCCCCTCCCTAGAGACAAAACCAGAACAGAACCAGAAAGTCCCTCTTCCTCAGTGGGAAGCACAACACAACACAGCAACACCAGTACCCAGGCCCCCCCAATGCCAACCTAGACACTCCCCACCAGCGACCATGATGTTCCCACCCCACATTAGGCGCCCCCTTGCAAGCCCTGAGGTGGGATGGGGGTGCAAACCCAACCATACCCCGGGGGCAAAGGGACTCCCCCTTCAGGTAACACAGACATCCCAGAAGTGACAGGGAGTGAGGGAGAGTGATGGGAGGCATCCAAACCAATCCCCAGGCACCACCACAAGGGCACAGACAACCATGCCAGGGTGAACTGAATGACACACCCTCACACACGCACACACACACACACACACACACACACACACACACACACACACACACACACACACACACACACACACACACAAACACACACACACACACACACACACACACAAACACACACACACACCCACACACACACACACACACACAGTCTCACACACACACACACACACACAAACATATATAACATCTACATACATATATACAATACAATTTTACAACCTTTAAACAAATGTTGCTTTTTTAATACATTTAGCCTTTTTAACACAATAAGTCTTATAAATACAAATAAATTTAGTCATTATAACACATTAAATCGTTTTAAAAATGTAGTATTTTTTAAATATATTAAAGTATCTTTTAATATATTTAGTCTGTTTTAAAACATTTAGTCTTTTCAACACATTTAGTCTTTTTAAATACACTTTTAGTCTTTTTAATACATTTATTTTTTTTCATATATATTTAAGTCTTTTCAGTACATTTAGTCGCACGCTCACATTCACACCTACAGGCAATTCAGAGGTATCAATAAACCTAACATGCATGTTTTTGGACAGTGGGAGGAAGCCGGAGTACCCGGAGGAAACCCACGCAAGCACGGGGAGAACATGCAAACTCCACACAGAAAGACCCACCGGGCCGGGAATTGAACCGGGCACCTTCTTGCTGTGAGGCAACAGTGCTAACCACTAAGCCACCATGCTGCCTATTTTTTAACAATTTATCTTTTTTATACAGTCTTTTTTATACTTAGTTTTTTTAATTTTTATTCATTTTTTATACATTTTGTCCTTTTTTATACATTTAGTCTTTGTTTCATACATTAGTCTTTTACATACATTTAGCCTTTCTTTATACTTTTAGTCGTTTTTTTATACATTTAGTTTTTTTCAATATTTGGTGTTTTTATTTTTTAATTGGTTTTCAAACATTTAGTCATTTTATATATTTAGTCTTTCTTTATACTTTTAGACTTGTTTAATATTTAGTCTTTTTCATATGTTGTCTTTTTTATTATTTTGTTGTTTTCATACATTTAGTCTTTTTTACCTTTTTAATACTTAGTCGTCTTTTATAAATTTAGTCTTTTTTAATATTTAGTCTTTTTTAATGATTAGTTTTTTATATTTAGTCTTTTTTTATACATTTACTCGTTTTTTATACATTTAGTCATTTTTAATATGTATTCTCTTTTATTCATTAGTCTTTTTTATACATTTAGTCTTTCTTATGTTTTTAGTATTTCTACTATTTCATTGTTTTTTATACATTTACTCATTTTTTTAAACATTTAGTCTTTTTTAATATTTAATCGTTCTATATACATTAGTCTTTTTTTATACATTTAGTCTTGTTAAATATATGGTCTTTATACATTTAGTCTTTTTTTATACATTTAGTCTTTTTTAATATTTATTCGTTTCTTTTATACAATTAGTCTTTTTATACATTTGCTCTTTTTCAATATGTAGTCTTTTTTGTACACTTAGATATTTTTATAGATTTAGTTTTTTTATATATATTTATTCTTTTTTTATACATTTAGTCTTTTTTATACATTTAGTCTTTTTTATTTTTCGTCTTTTTAAATATTTATTAGTTTTTCATACATTTAGTCGTTTTTTATACATTGAGTTTTTTTAATGTTTTGTCTTTTTTAATAATTAGTTGTTTTATATACAATAGTTTTTTTATATACATTTCGTCTTGTTGAATATATGGTCTTTATACATTTAGTCTTTTTTGTGCATTTGGTCTTTTTTTATACATTTATTCTTCTTTAATATTCAGTCTTTATACATAAGTCTTTTTTTATACATTTAGTCTTTTTTATGGATTTAGTCTTTTTTAATATTTAGTAGTTTTTTATATATTTAGTTTTTTTTATTGGATTGTCTGTTTTAATTTTTAGTATTTTTTTATGTCTGTATAAGTATATATATACAAGTTTTTTTTAATATTGAGTCGTCTTTTATAAATTTAGTCCTTTTTAATATTTAGTCTTTTTTAATAATTAGCTTTGTATTTTTAGTCGTTTTTTATACATTTAGTCTTTCTTAAACTTTTAGTCTTTCTAATATTTTGTTGTTTTTTATACATTTCGTCTATTTTAACATTTTAGTCTTTTTTTAAACAATTTTAGTCTTTTTTAATTTTTATTCTTTTATTCTTATTTATTCTTTTTTTATACATTAATCTTTTTTATACATGTGGTCTTTTTTAATATTTAGTCGTTTTTTATATATTTAGTCTTTTTTAATATTTAGTTGTTTTTTATACATATAGTCTTTTTTACTTTAAATCTTTTTGATATTTAGTCATTTTTTAATATTTAGTCTTTTGTATACTTTGTCTTTTTTACTTTTTTAGTAGTTTTTCATACATTTAGTTTTTTTATACAGTTAGTCTTTCTTATACTTTTAGTCTTTCTAATATTTTGTTGTTTTTTCTACATTTCGTCTTTTTTGTACATTTAGTCTTTTTTTTAAAACATTTAGTATTTTTAATTTTTAGTCTTTTTTATTATTTAGTCGTTTTTTTATACAATTAGTCTTATTTTATACATTTGGTCTTTTTTAATATGTAGTCTTTTTTGTACATTTAGTCTTTCTTTTTACATTCATTCTTTTTTTATACATTTAGTCTTTTTTTATATTTAGTCGGCCTCGTACTTTTCTTCTCTGGTTCCAACATGGAGAACATTGAAATGCTTCCGCTGACGTTAATGACAGCTGTTGATCGATTAATGAAAACTGTTGATCGTTCATGTCAACGATCTGCGGCAGATTCTGCAGAAACTAAGCTGCAGACGGCTGATACATAGACGCCTTACAATTTCTTCTGGTGGAGTTTCATTTGGGGAAAATCACCTGCGACACACACCAGCGGTAAATATACACACCTTCTTGTTTGCGGGTGACCAACAAGGACGTAGTGTGTCACACTACGTCCTTGTTGGTCACCCAAGACCAGGCAACCGGTGAACCACAATCAGTAAATATACAGTAAAAGAAAATAATTTGTTAAGGCAAATCAAACATTTATTTTTTTAAGCTCTTCTTGTGACCACATATTTCGGACATTTGCACCCTGATGAGTTCCAGTGTTTCTTATTGTCCACCTGTATTAACTTTATCATGTTCCTACCTTCTAGATAAAGTTTTGTTCTATTCTTCATATCCAAATGTGATTCCTGATAACTTAAATCTTTCTGTTTCTGCTTTCTCCAATGTTCAACTGCCAACAAGAGTGCTCTTTGCAGCTTTACTGGCAGTTTCATTTCCTCCAACATCTACATGAGCTGGGACCAGATAAAATGAACTCCCCTCAAGCATATTGTAAACAATGTCTGATTTAAAAGAAACCTCCAGGCAACAATTTGTGGCGCCGTTAGAAATCTACCACAGGTGAAACTGATCCCATTTAATCATTGATGTGTAGATATGCTCCAAGTAAGTAAGTTAAAATAAACAAAAAAACTGAATGATGACAAGTCCTTACAGCCAAATTATATCATTGCAAAAATATGATGGACTGTATAAAACGACTGAATAAACCACTCGTGACGTCGTCAAAACATTCCTGAAGTCTGCTTTCAGTTGCTCTCCAAGGTGCTGATTCTTCCGATTATGAACAAATGGCTGAATGAGCAGGCCTGGAAACCAGCTGCAACATGCCACATTTCTACTTCTCTTTGTGCCTTCTTTCTTGGTTTAGGGTGTGTTAACTTTTGTCGCGGACTAGTGTTACCCTAGTTTCCCTCTAATTTCATCTGACTATCCCCACTTCAGATGCTGCTACCAGAAGACATGAGACACGAGTGATGCTGGAGATGATGGGGGACTAGGAGTAGCAGCGCTCCACGGAGACTCCTGTCACGGGCAACCCGCGGTCGCCCCACACATATTTATTTATTTACTTTTGACATTTATGTATTTATTTTCAGTCCTGAACAGTTGCGTGTTACCTGGATGGGTGGACACCAAGGCGTCACCAAGCTCCTCCTTTCTGACTACCACAAAACAAAAATGCAACACAACTATGCATGTAGACTTCAGACTGGTTGCACACTGGTTCACAAGAGTAAAACACAGTAACCATGTACTCCGGACGTATCATGTCAAATCAAATTAGCGCGTCCTGCCTTTGAAGGTTCATAAGCACTGAAACTCTGTAATGCGTTGTTATCGATGACATCACTCGCCGTAAAACGATGCATCAGTACACCTAGTTCACATAGTACTAGTTTGAATCACTTATTCTACTAAGCAGTTTAAACATTGTCTGAACTTAATCCGACCCTAAGTGAGTATTCTTTAAGTACAAGCCTGTTCTTTGTCTTTGACTGTGTAGCCTGTTAATTTTATGACAGAGAGAGCAGACTTTTCTGTTTCCATGCGCTTAGATTTAACACCTTGATAAGGTATCTACTTTCCTCCTCCTTAAGTCTGATAAGCAGTAAGGGGGTCTTGCAGGAGTGTTTCATGTGAGACAATCTGCTCTGCCATTTAGGGAGCCATATAATTGTGACCCATGTGACGTTTCCTGGTTCAGATCTTATAAAAACATGTCTCTTCTTCTCTACAGCAGAACTCTCCTAGCGAGACTTCTCTGCACGTCTGATCAACGTGTATATTGTAAATAACTTTTGTATTAAACTTGAAACTGTTTGCTCTCTCATTAGGATTCCAGTAAATTTCCACCACAATCGCGTCTCCCTGTTAGATCGCTGATCTGTGGTTCTGCCGTGGTAGTAAACGCTGAGGCTCCTCCCACCAGCCCCGCCTCCTACTCCTTCCGTGAACTCCTTGAAGTTTATTTGTTTTACTCTTGGTTTGTCTTAAGAACCTTTCATGTTTGTTTTGGTCCACTAACGAACATGTTCATTTATGATTTAACTACAAGCTTTAAGACAAAGTCTGTGAAGTGCGTCCTTGCAATTTTTTTGATACTGAGCTTGATCATCCTTAATTAAAAGTATGAAACTCCGCGTCCTGAATTGTTGACACACCTAGCTTTACCCCGCCTGCACTAGTTTTTTGTCTTCCAACACGCACAAAGTCAAAGTGGCGTCTATCCGATGAAGTGTCCAAATGATGGACACTTCTTTTGTCCAATCAGCGATGATGTTGCCTGAAGGCACCTGCCTTTTCCGGTTTTGTGACTTTATAATGGTTGCAGAAATGTTATCTACGCCAATAAAAAACTCGGGAGGAGGCTTGGAAGTGTGAGGAAATAAACTAATAATAAGTCAACTGGTTGATCCGTACATTTATCAAGATTACATTCATAAAAGAACGTTTTCCCGATCAAACCAGACATTATATCCTCGAGAATTTCAAACTGGAGCAGATTATTAAAAAGAGAAAAAAAATTGTTATCCTATGACGAGGTACAGTTTAAGGTTATTATTGAGGTATATTTAACTAATTCATATATCATAAGGCTGCGATGGACTGGCGACCTGTCCAGGTGGTGTGGCGGGATAGGCTCCGACAGACCCCCGTGACCCATTATGTATGGATGGATATATCAGAAGAAAGTTTAAAGGAGATGCGGCGGGTTCAGAGCTCCTTGACCGCTCGCGTAAGTCGCAGGGAGGTCCACGCGTGTCCGTGGACCACAAGCCCGAGTCGGTGGTGTGCATGGAGGGCAGCTCACCTTTTGTAGTGGAAATTTCTGGTGATCAAGAACAGTTAGACGTCCAGGTTGAGTAAAACACATTTATTTCCGACATGCAAAAGGAGAGTCACATTCTCTCAGGCAGTTTACAGCAACATTATCAGGAAGTCAGGTTATGTACACCTCCCGTACGAGGGTTTATTACAGTTATAGATGTATTTTCAAAACAGGCATACGTTAGTGTTTTAAAGAGAAAAACTGCAGCTGAGGTGGTTTAAGCTTTTATACCATTTTCAGAGAGTCAGACCCCAGAAAAGGTTCAAACAGATGCAGATAAAGAATTGTTAAACAAGAAATGTGAAAGTCTGATGTAAAAACATGGAATTATGCATTTTGAGACAGCCGGTGATTTAAAAGCCTCTGTGATTGAAAGATTTAACCGCTCATTAAAAAGTAGAATTTGCAAGTATTTCACTGCAACCAACACAAGACGATATCTTGATGTTTCACCAGACTTGGTGAAAAGCTCTTATCACAGTTAACAGTGTGAAAACGGCTCCTGTGCAGGTGACAACTGCAAACATGCCACACCTGTTTCCTAGTTTGAGGTGTAGATTATAACTATAAGCTCCTCCTCTGAACCTCTGAATCATGCAGGACTGCAGCTCTTTAGGACCAGGGTTGCTGCCCCCTGGTGTAGACACGTATGAGAGCACCAGATGCTGCTGGGATTGGCTGCCATCCTGCTGTCCAGTTCGGTTCCACGTCCTGGTAACTCCAGCTTTACACTTTGTCAGACCTCATCCCAGAGAGAACCAGAGACAGAGAGAGAGAGCAAGAGAGAGATGGTCGAAGTACAAAATAAAAAAAAAAGAAAAGAAAGAGAAGACAATAAAAGAAAAAAAAAGTAAAAATAAATAAATAAATGGCCTGGCTGAGTGGTGCAGCGACAACAATCTCTCCCTGAACGTGGAGAAGACCAAGGAGATTGTTGCTGACTTCAGGAGACAACACACCCAGCATGCTCCTCTGACCATCAACGGTGCTGCTGTGGAGAGGGTGAGCAGCACCAAGTTCCTGGGTGTCCACATCTCAGAGGACCTCTCCTGGACTGTTAACACCGCATCACTCGCCAAGAAGGCACAGCAGCGTCTCTACTTCCTCCACAAACTGAGAAGAGCCAGAGCCCCGGCCCCCATCAGGTACACCTTCTACAGAGGCACCATCGAGAGCATCCTGACCAGCTGCATCACCGTGTGGTATGGATCCTGCACCGCAACCTGCCGCAAGTCTCTCCAATGTGTTAGAGTGAGAACAGCTGAGAAGATGGTTGGTGTCTCTCTCCCCTCACTTCAGGACATCTACAGACCCGTCTGACTCCAAAGCCCTCAGCATTGTGAGAGACCCCACCCACCCGTCACACAGCCTCTTCAGTCTGCTGCCATCAGGGAGGAGGCTGCGGACCCTCCGAGCCAGAACCAGAACCAGCTGACTGAAGGACAGCTTCGTCCACCAGGCCGTCAGGACACTTAACACTCTCACTGCTCTTCCACCGTTTCCCGCCTTGCCCCCCCCCTCACTCACTCTGACTCTTGGCAGAACTGGACCGCCTACTTTGCACCAGGTCACTTTAATCAGACCGAAAAACTGTTGTACACTTAAACCAAATGTCATGTCATAACTTGTTTCTTGTCTCTTTTTAACTTGCACTTTGTGTTTAAAATGTATTTATTGTGTAGCACCGAGGGTTTGAGAGTAACGTAATTTCGATTCTCTGTATGTATCTCACATGTAGTAGAATTGACAATAAACTTGACTCTGACTCTGACGAACTGCTGGTTTGATGGCACCATATTTTTCCAGGGCTTGGTAGGTGTAGCATTTGTCTCCTTTTACGTTGGTTCAAGAGAAATCTCAGAGCATCCCCACTCTTTTGAATTATGTGCCCTACACCCCCACACCCCAATCCCCTCCGGTATATTCAAATCCTGGCATTCACAAGGGTTGCACTTTGGCTAAGGAGTACTGGGAAAGGGTAGAGCTGAACAAAGACAAGGAACCGGGGGTGAAAGGACATATGAGAAATGGCCCTATAAGGAAGCAAGGCAGGTCACAGACGCAGTTATGGTAGTATACTCAAGGGTCTTATCGACAATGGACCTCCTGTGTGTCACAGTCACAGTGAGAGGCAAGGATTACCACGGGGTGTACCTACTCTCTCATGTGGCAGAGCTCTTTAGGAAGCATGCGGGTAAAGGAGAACAGCTAGAGCCTTATGAAGACCAAAGCTTTGCCCTGGTTGATGGAGCCACATATAGTGCTCTGGGGGCAGTGCAGTTAAAGTACACCTGGCATGAGAAATTGTGGTCACTGAAAACATACGTCATGGCGGATGAAACCTGATCTTTGATGTTGTCCTAAGTCTAAATTTTATAATCAAAACAGAGACCCTCATAAATGTGGGTGACCAGACCTATGGAGTGAAGGGACCAAAGGGCTTAACGGACCATCCTTTTTGAGAGTCACCCAGGGGAAAAACTGGAAACATGCCAAAAGCCCTTCCACTCCAGTACCAGTCTTAGTGCCTGGTTTAATGGCTCAATTTCATAGCCATTTTCTCAGTGGGCACTTGGGGAGAAAAAAGTCTGGACCGGAAAGTCTGGACAGTCTAGACAGTCTGCTGGCAGCAGGAATGGCAGATCTGTGATGTCTCCCTTCACACTCTTGCAGTGACGGAGCTGTGAGAAGGTCCTGGATGGGCTGAGGAACCTTCTCCTTCATGGATGCCAGCTTGACTAACATCCTCCTCTCTATCTCCACCTGCACTGAATCTACAGGGATCTAGACCTCCACTACAGAGCTGCTCTGTTGGAACAGATTGTCCAGTCTGGTCCCTTTTTCCAGCTGAGGTGCTGTTACTCCAGCAGACCACGTTCTACAAGTTCACATAGTACATAAATCTTCACCTCTGGACACTTGTCATGGATGTGAAATCTGACTCTGGAGACCAAAACAAGACCGTCAATATGTTTATTCCTGCTGTAACGTTGGTGTCTCCACGTACATGAACCTCCTAAATCTAGCAGTGACCGGCTACCATGTTCGATGTCGCACCTGGTCTTGTTTGGTCTCGCGATCACAGGCTCGCCCACTGCCCACAGCAGCATAAAAATTGCTTTAAAAGGAACTCTAATAACAGTGACGAGTCCTTCAGGTCTCCTGAAGAGCAGTTCACCAGGTCTGCCACTCCATGACTTCTAAATATATTTTATATTTATTAAAATATAGTGCACGTGAGTTCTGAGCACGTGTTCCTCGTCCTGTAGACCGCTGTCATCTACTCCGCCGGTGGTCTGCAGAGTGACGGCGAGAAGACTCGTCACTTTACAGATTTAGAAAGCTTGCAAGCACAAAGAAAAAGAATCTGCAGTGTAGAAGAGACTTTGCAGGACATGAGAGAGGACGTGTGATGGAGACGTTTCCCACTCCAGTGATGAGGACATGGTTGATGGTTGATGAAATAGATGAATAAACAGATGAAATAAGATAATACAATACAGTCTCTGCTGTCACAAACGTACTGATGTTGCACTGATTTCTGTTAGGACAGGCTGCGCTGGTTGGTCGCTTGACCAGATCACCCGTCTGTACCTGGTGAAAGGTGCTACTGGAAGATGGTCAGTCACAATGTTCTGTAACGTTCTAGATATGGCTGGAAACTTTGACCACTGGCAGCAGAGATTTTAGAGGTTTTCACTTTCCAGACGTGGTCATATCTCAGGAAGGAACGCTGAATAACCCATTTAACACTTTTTCAGCTATTGCAACCATTTAGATATAAAATATTCAGCTTGTTCAGGTTATTACTGCTATGCGTTTTTATCCTTCAAATACTTTTTTTTTTAATTTTCCAGGTTTTCAAAAATTTAATTCCTACGTGATTATAATGGAGACATTTTTAAATCCTTGAAAAACCTGGATGAGAAACACCATTCAAACTTTAAACCAGTCAAGATTTTGCACTATAACATGCAGTTGATGCAGTCTACTGTCTTTGAGAAACGGCCGTTTAAGTTTGATGATTTTTCAAGAATCTCTCTCTCAGCTCTCCCCTCTAGCTGATGATGTCATCCACTCCACCCACATGTTCTTTAACGTTCTGAAACAAACCTCTCTCTCATCCATACTTTCCACTCAACCCTTATACATTATATATCAAAACGAAAACATTTTTATTGGCTTGCAAACAATTTGACCTTTGGGCTCTTTGCCTTTTACTTTACTTTAAAATAAAGTTCGAGATCAGAGAGAGCCAATATTCTGCCAATGTTTTTTTTTTTTTTTATGTGAGAGCACATCAGATTACCTGCTCAGCACAAATTATCTAAACTCTTTTTAAGATCACTCAAAATCCCAAATAATCCCCATCATGAAAATGACATCACTTTGTTCAGGAGAGACCTCTGCCTCATACAATGAAGGAATGTTTTTGATACCGTTTATTTCCGAGACATACAGAGAGCAGTGAGACTCTTCACACATGCTGCTCCCTCATTACCAGCTGACCGCTCCCTCGTTACCAGCTGGCTGCTCCCTCGTTACCAGCTGACTGCTCCTTCGTTACAGCTGGCTGCTCCCTCGTTACCAGCTGGCTGCTCCCTCGTTACCAGCTGGCTGCTCCCTCGTTACAGCTGGCTGCTCCCTCGTTACCAGCTGGCTGCTCCCTCGTTACCAGCTGGCTGCTCCCTCGTTACCAGCTGGCTGCTCCTTCGTTACAGCTGGCTGCTCCCTCGTTACCAGCTGGCTGCTCCCTCGTTACCAGCTGGCTGCTCCCTCGTGACCAGCTGGCTGCTCCCTCGTTACCAGCTGACTGCTCTCTCGTTACCAGCTGGCTGCTCCCTCGTTACCAGCTGGCTGCTCCTTCGTTACCAGCTGGCTGCTCCCTCGTTACCAGCTGGCTGCTCCCTCGTTACCAGCTGGCTGCTCCCTCGTGACCAGCTGGCTGCTCCCTCGTTACCAGCTGACTGCTCTCTCGTTACCAGCTGGCTGCTCCCTCGTTACCAGCTGGCTGCTCCCTCGTTACCAGCTGGCTGCTCCTTCGTTACCACCTGACCGCTCTCTCATTACCAGCTGGCTGCTCCCTCGTTACCAGCTGGCTGCTCCCTCGTTACCAGCTGGCTGCTCCCTCGTTACCAGCTGGCTGCTCCCTCATTACCAGCTGGCTGCTCCCTCGTTACCAGCTGGCTGCTCCCTCGTTACCAGCTGGCTGCTCCCTCATTACCACCTAATCGCTCCCTCGTTACCAGCTGACTGCTCCCTCGTTACCAGCTGACTGCTCCCTCGTTACCAGCTGGCTACTCCCTCGTTACCAGCTGGCTGCTCCCTCGTTACCAGCTGGCTGCTCCCTCGTTACCAGCTGTCTGCTCCCTCATTACCACCTGATCGCTTCCTCGCTACCAGCTGACTGCTCCCTCGTTACCACCTGACTGCTCCCTCATTACCAGCTGACTGCTCCCTCGTTACCAGCTGGCTGCTCCCTCATTACCACCTGATCGCTCCCTCGTTACCAGCTGACTGCTCCCTCGTTACCACCTGATCGCTCCCTCGTTACCAGCTGGCTGCTCCCTCGTTACCAGCTGACTGCTCCCTCGTTACCAGCTGGCTGCTCCCTCGTTACCAGCTGGCTGCTCCCTCGTTACCAGCTGGCTGCTCCCTCGTTACCAGCTGGCTGCTCCCTGGTTACCAGCTGGCTGCTCCCTCGTTACCAGCTGGCTGCTCCCTCGTTACCACCTGATCGCTCCCTTGTTACCAGCTGGCTGCTCCCTCGTTACCAGCTGACTGCTCCCTCGTTACCAGCTGGCTGCTCCCTCGTTACCAGCCTCATCATAAATAACATGCATGAAATGAAATGAATGAAAGTTTTATTGTTTCTACTTATGGGGAATATAAAATTTGTAGTAGTAAAGTATTTGTAGTAAAACAAACATATAAAAAACAGGTTTATTCTCAACTAGAAAAGGATTTTCTTTGAAAATGCTGTGTTGAACAATGACATGTTCAGGACGGCTTAACTTTTTTTAAATTGGTGAATATCAAAGAAACTGCCAAAGTCTGATACAAATTTGAAGAAAATGGTAAAATGTTGATGTAAGAACAGAGGAGTTGAAGATGCTCTGAGGCCCTGAGGAGGCACTTAAAAGACGAATACTTAATAAAGGGAGGGCAAGGAGCTGAGATTGGCTGAATGAGCTCCAGCTGTGAATCAGAGGACCTACAGCTGGAAAACTAGTGACAACAGTCTGTGTCACTCTGCGGGAATGACTCAGCAATTTTGAGGCATCAAACAAACAGTTATTGAGGGGAAATGGAAAGACATATCATCGTGATTCTCTCAGCTTTAGTTGCAGATGTCTGAATGCAATGATGACATTTGTAAGGTAGCAGGGGTTTTAATGTCTGACTTAGAGCAAGTTACACAGGCCAAAGATCATATGTCCCTGAAGAGCTCATCTGTCGTCAGTTGCCGTTCTAAAAGATATGCTGAAAGAACTGAGACTCTCTGAGCTTCTGGCTGACTTGGCAGAAAAACTAAATGCTGCAGTTCCCAAAAGTCACATTTTCTTGCAACACGCTGTCCATATTGACGAAAACATGGCAGCAGAGCGGCAGAATAAACAGAAAAAGAAAAAAAAAAGCATTGTACAAAACAAAGTTGTGCTTGTCTAAAGCTGTTCAGAGTTCTTTCCCACAGTGTTTATGTGGCAGGAGAAAAGGACGAGGAAGACGAGGATGCTGCGAATGCAGTGAACGCAGACGACAAGGTCCGAGCGACACTGATGGGTGTTATGCATGCAGGGCACAAGGCGATTGACCTAGGCTGTAAATTGGCAAAAAGGAAAAATGTGACAATCTAGTCTGATAGGATATCTAGTTGGAGCAGCTGCTGCTCTGGGAGGGGTGCTGCAGGACAGATGTTGCTTCAGGACAGCGGTGTTCAAGACTGAAAGAGGAAAAATCAGAGTATTCCCACTAGAATAAACTAGACTACAGTAACAAGGAGCTTGACCATTAAAGCTGAGGTCAGGAACTTCCCAACAATCCATTAACTGGCAAGAAAAAGTGAAGAAATACAATGTTCTTTCCCCTACCAACCTCTCTATTAAACTCCAGAACCGTTGTTCTCCACCTCCCCCTGCTGTCCAGGAGTGTCCTTGCTAGTGCACGTGTATCTGAACTGTACTGCGGGAGCGCGAGCACGTTGTGTTACTACAAAACTCTGAGGCGTCACATCATCTGAATGTACCGCTACATAACTTAACTTTCAATATTTACTTATTGACACTAAGTCTAAACCGCAAAAATAAACCAGAGACACGGAACATTTAAATGAGTACTTATGCAGAAGAGATACTTCCACATCCAACTGAAAATCTTTCAAGTCCCACTGTCACGTCCTCTGTGGATGGCTTCAGCATGCTGGGTGCTGGGTCTCAGCTCCACACCTCCTGGTCCTCATCCAGAAATCAGTCCCACCCTACAAGAGCTCCAGTGAAACTCCAAGTTGGCGCTAGACTGTAAACTCTACCGAGTTAGTCTCCGCTCCGGCCTTGTCAGTGCTGTTTAGTAGCGTTCTGCCTGTCTGCTAGTTATTGCTGGATTTGTCTTCTGTTCTTGCTGCTTATCATGAGCTGGTCCTGGATTTCAGCAAGGGGCACGCCCCCACCCCAGCCAGCGTTGCTACTGTGCTACTGAGCAGCTGCCTGGATCTTCAATCCCCTGTGGCAAGTTGTATAACCGCTCTCATCCTGAACTACAGTCAATGGAAAAATATGTTCAGAAGTCTGTGGCTACGGGGATGATCCCATCCTATCCCTGGATCAGGTGAGGGACAATCAAAGAATTACTTGCATCATCTAATCTCTCCCTAAGGTGTTTGGGAACAAAAACAATAACCTCTGTTCTATCAGAAATTAGAAGCAAAAGGTTTAAGGACATCAAGGTTTTGATGTCCTTAAGACAAGTTGGAAGCAAACTGTTCTGTTTTATCTGACTTCATAAACAAATACAGCTGCGTATCATCATCATAGCAATGAAAGGTGATGCCATGGTTCTAGATAATACTTTCCAAGGGCTGCATGTATAAAGAGAACAAGATGGTCCTCGCAGTGAACCCTGTAGGACACCATATCAGACCCTTGTCTGTACTGAAGAAGCCTTATGAACAAATAGGAATCTGTCATATAGATTTGATTTAAACCAACCTAGATTTTTCCTTTAATCCCAACAACCTTCCTTGTAAATTCCTCCTTTTTTAAACAAGATTATATGCAGACCTGTCTTTGTACTTACAGAACTTTCTTGGAGGCTTTGACCACTGGCAGCAGCTGCAGAAGAGCCTCCTCTGAGGCAAAGTATTTCTTCCGGTCAAACACATCCAGATCTTCTGATGACAGTAAGATGAAGACCAGAGCTGACCACTGAGCAGGAGACAGTTTATCTGTGGAGAGACGACCTGACCTCAGGAACTGCTGGATCTCCTCCACCAGAGAACGATCGTTGAGTTCGTTCAGACAGTGGAACAGATTGATTCTTTTCTCTGCAGACAGATGTTCACTGGTCTTATTCTTGATGTACTGGATTGTTTCCTGACTGGTTTGTGATGCATTTCCTGCCGTTGTCAGCAGACCTCGTAGGAGAGTCTGGTTGGTCTGCAGAGAAAGACCCAGAATGAAGCGGAGGAACAAGTCCAGGTGTCCGTTTGGACTTTGTAAGGCCATGTCCACAGCAGTCTGGTAAAAATGTGTCTCAGCAGCTTCATCTCCTGTGGTTTCAAGTGTACAAGAGGATGTTTGTTCTTCCAGCAGGTTGACTCCGGAGTTGATGAAGGTCAGATGGACATGAAGAGCAGCCAGGAACTCCTGAACACTCAGATGGATGAAGCAGAAGACCTTGTCCTGGTACAGGCCTCTCTCCTCAACAAAGATCTGTGTGAAGACTCCTGAACACACTGAAGCTTCTCTGATGTCGATGCCAGACTCCATCAGATCTTCCTCATAGAAGATCAGGTTTCCTTTCTGCAGCTGCTCAAAAGCCAGTTTTCCCAGAGACCTGATCATCTCTTTGTTTTCTAGACTCCAGTGTGGATCTGTCTCAGCTCCTCCATCATACTTGACCTTCTTCAGTTTGGTCTGGACCACCAGGAAGTGGATGTACATCTCAGTCAGGGTCTTGGGCAGATCTCCTCCCTGTCTGGTTTTCAGGACACCCTCCAGAACTGTAGCAGTGATCCAGCAGAAGACTGGGATGTGGCACATGATGTGGAGGCTTCGTGATGTCTTGATGTGGGAGATGATCCTGCTGGTCTGCTCCTCATCTCTGAACCTGTTCCTGAAGTACTCCTCCTTCTGTGGGTTGGTGAACCCTCTGACTTCTGTCACCATGGAAACACAGTCAGGAGGGATCTGATTGGCTGCTGCCGGTCGTGTGGTGATCCAGAGACGAGCAGAAGGAAGCAGGTTCCCCCTGATGAGGTTTGTCAGCAGCACGTTCAGTGTTTCTGACTGTGTAGGATCAGAGAGGACTTTAGTGTCATTGAAGTCCAGAGGAAGTCGACACTCATCCAGACCATCAAAGATGAACACGACCTGGAACTCTTCAAAGTCGACTATTTCTTTAGTTTCACTGAAAACTTCATGAACAAGCTGCATCAAGCTGTACTTTTCCCGTTATAGAGCATTCAGCTGTTTGAAGGTGAAGGGAAACAAGAGCTGGATGTCCTGGTTGCCTCTGCCCTTAGTCCAGTCCAGAGTCAACTTCCGTGTTAAGATGGTTTTTCCAATTCCAGCCACTCCCTTCGTCATCACGGTTCTGACTGGTTCATCTCTTCCAGGTGGCAGTTTAAAGATGTCTTTACAGTTGATATTCTTCTCTGCTTTGACTCCTGTCTGAGATACTGTTTCAATCTGTCTGACTTCATGTTCCTCGTCCTTTCCAGCCCCTCCCTCTATGATGTAGAGCTCCGTGTAGATCTGCCCCAGACGCGTCGGGTTTCCTGCTTTCGCGATCCCCTCAAACACACACTGGAACATCTTCTGCAGGTTGAATTTGAGCTGAAGTTGACACAAAGCCCCTGAAAGACAAGGCATAACTGCTCACTCTCTCTCTTTCAGAATTAGTTGAAAAATTCCCAACTAAAGTCTTTGAATTTGTCTTTAAGTCCTTCTTGCATTATTGATGCTCACAGGTCAAGCTGTGCCAAGGCCTTTACTGAGTGCTTATCTTTCTTTGGAGAACAGGTTCCTTGTGTTCATCAGCACTCTTGCACAGATGTTACCATGGAGGTTAAGGACCGATTCCCCTGGCTTTGGAACACACACCCTGGTTCTACCACCCCAGTCTGCCAATGAAAAGGGTCTGATTCCCATATGGCAGTGTTACAGGATGGATGTCAAACAAGACAGATCTACAACATCCAGAGCCTTGAGGAACTCAGGGTAAACTTCATCCACCTGCAGTGACTTTAGCCACAGTAATGGGTGAACCAGCTTCAGAGTCCAAAGACTCCTCTGTGGAAGACATGTTGGCAGCACCCCACTGCCACTACACACAGTGTTGTTGACACTCTACTTTCCACACTTGACGGTTTGCCAGTCTTCTCTAGGCCGATCACTTTGTCACATACAAACCACTCAAGTCACCTGCATAAACTATGAAAGCATGCACCTAGCCTATTTGGACTCGATGTTGAAGCTCCGTCAGAGGTGGGAGTTCTTGATCTTTCTGACGGGTCCTTTGTTGTCACACCTTAATTTGTCCACAATTGCAAATGAGTCTTCAAATTTTGGGCATTATTTGTTTTTTTCTTGTCTCATGTGCAAGCTCAGATTCCTTCGTCCTATAGAGGTGACATTCCATGCCCCAAGAGCAAGTTTCCATGACCATGTTCAGGACACCAATGCCCAACGACTTGGAGGTGCTAATTCTTATCCCTGTTGCTTCATATTCATGCTTGGCTGGGAACTGCCCCACTGACAGCTGAAGATCCTGGTCTGAAGATGCCAAAAGACCATCATCAGCAAAAAGCAGAGCTGAAATCCAGATGTTGTTACAGACTCCTCTGCCAGACTTTCTCACTGAAACCTTTACTACACATCTGGCCTGAGCGGGTTCAGGAGGGATTCTCACCCACCAACTGATCCAACTAACCATCAGGTGGTGGTCAGTTGACAGCTTAGCTCCACCGCAGTCTTAATTACACAACTATTTAGTTAATAGACAAACTACAGCCTAGCGGGTCCAGATGCAGTGTGAATTTGTGGATCCTCGATGAAATCCAAACAACACCGTTCAAATTCATATCAGAGAAGTGTTCCTCCCAGTGGATTGTACTTTGGTCACATGAGCATGAGAGCCTTCCAGGGAATGGAGTCGCCTTTAGAAGCTCCCTCCTACAAGGCTCGGCACCCTGAACCTATTTCAAATATTTGTTAAATAGGCTCAATCATTTCTTGACCTAAAGAAAACATTTGAATTACATTTGTGACTTGATATTTTCACAAAATCAAAAAGATGACTGGGTGGAGTCCAGTCCACTGACCTGGGAAGAAGTAAAACTTCTTGACCAGACTACATCGGTCTTTGGTCGGCATCTGCATTTTTCCAGAAGGAAGAGAAACTTCAAAACGTTGCATGACCTGTGACATGACAGGAAGGAAACGATTGGGTTGATGAAACACAACATGTTCTGTTATTTATGCACATGGGACTTTGGTAAAGCTCGAGCATTTTGAGCTGAGACCGCCCCACCAGGTATTGATGGAAAGACGATGAAGCCTATGAAAAACAACAAACTGTCTTTTGACAGTGCTTGTTCAGAATCGATCATGATTAATGGGCTGATCGACCAGTTTTGTGGACCAACAGGTATCTTAACTAATATCATTATGAATACTACCATTAGTTAAAAAAAAAAAAAAACATCTGACAGGGTTAAACTTTAACACTTTAACACTTTGAAGTAGAACCCGTTTCTGGTGTGCTGGTAAACAGGTTTAAGTCTGGTTTTCTGGTCATGTTGATGATAACAGATCTCCACTTAGATGATTGCTATTTAGCACATTTATCTTTGTGATGTCATCAGTGACATCACCTACTGCTGTTATTGTCAATTACAGATAGGTTTTACACCAGAAAGTGGTTTATAAGTGTCCCACAGTTTAAATTCACAGAAACATTTAAAGAATCTGTGTAAAATCTGGGTAAAGTTTACAGCAGCAAACTCTTTATATTATTATGCTCCAGTTTGAACCAGTCTGTCATTCTGTGATCTCCCTTCACTGGTTGACTAGAAACCCTGATCATTTGATTTAGTCTTTTTTTTTTTTAGTCTTTTTTACAAATGTCCTGTAGAGTCGTGAACATGAACCACAAGGTTGCAGCAGTCTGACTGAGAGACGCTGATAGACGAGGAACCAGAGCTGGACATTCAGGAATAATCAATAAATAATCAGAATATACAGTAATACAATGTAATAATCATTAAAGAAGAACAATTAAGTCACTTTTAGAAAAACGAGGGAGAAGCCGATAATGTACATTTGTCCTGTTTTGTCCACATTCTGCACATTATGACACTATTTTGATCAAAAGGTTGGAAAGTGTGTTGAACCAAAAATCAATAATAATTTAACTTGAGCTGTTGAAATGTTATTAAAGATAAAATCTATATTTATGACATATTTTACAGTTCCTGTCTTACTGATCATGTTCCTCCGTCTGTACGTCTCCTTGTTCTCCCTCTGCTTTCTCTCATCTTCTTCTCAACCGTGTTGTTTTTGTGATGTCATATTATCATTATTTATTTTTTTAAATATATATTTGTGTATATGTATGTATTTATATGTACAAATAAGTGTGTGTGTGTGTGTACAGATGTGTGTGTGTGTACAGATGTGTGTGTGTGTGTGTGTGTGTGTACAGATGTGTGTGTGTGTGTGTGTGTGTGTGTGTGTGTGTGTGTGTGTGTGTACAGATGTGTGTGTGTGTGTGTGTGTGTGTGTGTGTGTGTGTGTGTGTGTGTGTGTGCATTTCTGTCACCGGAATGATGAAGATCCACACGGTTCTTTATTACCTGACTACATCCGTCAAGACAACGTTGTCAAAATAGACAGAAAGAGACCTGTTCCCACCTGGACTCGGACCAGGAACCTTTTACATGTGAGATACTTAATGGGCTCCATAAAAACGTCATGAAGCACAAAGGCAGTGAAAACCATGTGTACCAGTGTTTGAACCAGCATTTATATACGTCTCTACAGACCCTGTCTAGAGGTTTTTGTATAAGATTACAAAGGTCTAGAAAATAACTGAGTGAATGAATTGAATCAAGAACCTTCTGCACAGTTTCTGTAGTGTTGTGGTTCTTAAGTTTGTCTCACATGTAAGAGGTTCCTGGTCTGAGTCGACCAAGCTGGAACTCTGGATTAAGACCGACCAGTTTACAGGTGGACAGAACAGATGATCCACTGGAAGTTTCACAGTCCAGTTTCATCTTTGAAGAACTTCATCAACGATGCTTCAGTGTCTGTCAGTTATGTCACATCATCCTTCCTCAACGAGACTTTATTCTGGTCCAGCTGTAGCATTGAGAAGCTTCTTCAGCAGACAACTGCTGATGGTATCTGGAAGAAACATTTTTTATCTTAATGGACATTGTAGCAGGTGTGAGAGATCCAGGAACCTTTGGTACAGAAAATGGATGGATGGATAGTTCTAACACAAAAAATGTTTCTATGAAACTGTCAACCAGTGATGATACAAACCTTGCAGATGCAGCTGTGTGACCTCTTCTTTTCTGTCCAGTTGTCCCTCCATTGTCCCCAAAGACCTCCATCATGCGTGGCCAGAGCTGGTCAAGCTCAGATCTTCCTGCCAAGGGATTCCAGTGCTCCATCTGTCCTGCCCACTTGGAGGAGTGCTGGGTAGAGCTGCTGCTCCTTCATATGGAGAGGGGTCAACTGAGGGGGCATCTATCTATGATGCCTCCTGGACGCCTCCCTAGGGATGTGTTCCAAGCAGGTCCCACCGGAAAGATACCCCAGAGAAGTCTCAGGACACGCTGGAGAGACTAGGATCCAGGGAACGCCTCGGGGTCCCCCTGGAAAAGCTAAAGGAAGTGTCTGGGGTGAAGGAGGTCTGGGCAAACCTGCTTAGATTTCTGCCCCTGCGACCCGGATAAGCAGATGAAGATGGATGGATGGATGGATGGATGGATGGATGGATGGATGGATGGATGGATGGATGGATGGATGCATGGATGGATGGATGGATGGATGGATGGATGATGGATGGATGGATGCATGGATGGATGGATGGATGGATGGATGGATGATGGATGGATGGATGGATGGATGGATGCATGGATGGATGGATGGATGGATGGATGGATGGATGGATGGATGCATGGATGGATGGATGGATGGAGGGATGGATGGATGGATGCATGGATGGATGGATGGATGGATGGATGGATGGATGGATGGATGGATGGATGGATGGATGGATGCATGGATGGATGGATGGATGGATGGATGGATGGATGGATGGATGGATGGATGGATGGATGCATGGATGGATGGATGGATGGATGGATGGATGGATGGATGGATGGATGGATGGATGTCCTGTTTACTGACACCGTTCAACAGAAGCTCATTAAATGTGCCACATTCCTGCAGCAGCTTTTAATAACAGGCTGGAATTGTATCAAAGACAAAATTTATCTTTGTCAGTTATTGGAATAAATGTTCCTAAAACCTCAACATATGTAAGAAGACTGCTTTCATTAACCAATGATACGTAAACGATATTTTTTTACATCCAATATTCAATTCTTCTGCTATTTAATACTTTGGTTATTCCAGATTAAATATTTGTGTGGGGAAAAATTAAGTTTATAAATCAGACGCCAGCACAGTTACTGTTTATGACAATTTAATAAATGAATTAGTGGTTTATTAACCACAGAATCACATTTTAGGAGAAAATACTACAATTTGTTGTAAAACTAAATTTATAGATCAAGTGCTATAATTAACTTTTATGTATTTATTTTCAATCCAGTTCAGCTTTAAATAACATTTGAACTTTTAAAATCGAGAACATTTAATCCTCCTTGGCAGCTCTGATGGTGTCCCATCTCTCTGCTGCACTCTTCATCTTCACTAGTCCTCCTTCTCTCTCCATACCTGCTCATAAAAATGTTTCACTTATGCCACAAGCAAAGCAGAAACGACGTTACAAACAAATGTGTGCACCACAGCCGAGCTGCCACTAGATGTCAGTGTTGTCGGCCTCTCCCTCCCTCCATCACTGTTCACGGACACGTCAGACCGTCTGTGGTTCCTCCATATTTTCAATCTGCTGTTCTCCCTTTGTGTTCCAGAGGTTCTCAATTCCTGAACAAACCCTAGTGCAGAAGATGAACTTCAGCATGATGTGTGACTGCTGTAACCCCACATCTTCACTTGCTTCTCCTTCATGCCTCAACATCACCTTCAGGACTGGCTGGTGTCCTTCATGTGAAGTGGAAGTTCCTCCTTGTTTAAAAGGGTTTCATTTGCGGGCAGCTGTCCTTCAGACAACAGCTCGTCTCTGTTGTCATTGACAGAGTTTTCTTACTCCACCATGGATAGAAATGAACCTCACAAGAGACAGTCTGTCTGTTCAGCCTTTGCAAAGGGGGAGAGTCGGTACCGCTGTTTACACGGAAGTACATCCGAGCAGCTCCACCTTCCTCCTTGCAGCTGCTTATTTTTATAAACAGCGCGGTTACATGATATGTTGCAAAACAAGTTTTTACTTGATGCAATGATCAGATATGTAGAAGAAAACTGGTTGGACCAGTTTCCTGATGAAGCCGTCGGTTTCAGGAACATTCTGTTCTCAGGTGTGTTCCTGTTGTTTTTTTTTTTGTAGCTTGTGAAACATTTTAAAAATACTGACAGTGGAAAAACACAGCAGAAGACGATCATGTGACCACAGAAACAACATTTGAAACAGGAGGTCCTGCTGCAGCTGCTCCAGCGTGGATCTGATGAAGGAGGATTATTTCAATATCATTCCAGGTGGATGACAGGCCGGCAGGTCCAGCAGACTTCCTCTTGGATCTACCACCATCGCTGCCTGTCAGTCTGGTAGCAGGTCATGTGACCACAGGTCCCAGGAGAGCTCTGCTGGTCACTGCTAGTGTTAAATCAAAGAAAAGTGTTTTGGTCCCCCAACTTAATCTGAAAAGCCACCATGCTGACACTTTGTCAGGATTTTTGGAAAACCTGGAAATCACACAGTTGTATAGAAATAAAATTGATGGAATCTGCAGCAGAAAGGTGATGGAGACACAGACGGGTGATGGGTGGAGGCGTGTCTTTACTACAGTCAGTCTGTGTCAATAGGTGTGTGTAAGATCTTGGAAAAGTTAAAGAGGAAGTAAAACCAACATAACGTATCTGACATAAGAGGGTTTAAGCTGCCGGTGAGGTGAGACCCGAGGACGAAGGACAGCTGCTGTTAACCGGATCGTTACTTCAAACTTTATTTCACTCTTCAACTTTGTCTTTTGACTCAAACACGTGAAGGTAGAAACTTCTGCTCACTTCTGATTTACCTGCAGACTTTGATCAATCTTGTGTCTGAAGACAAATCTACATGATTGGTAGATGACAGTATTTTTATTGGTTTTATTATTGATCAAAAACGCCGTGCTGAACAGTTGATGATCAGTTTTCTTCATGAAACAAACTTTGTGGTTTTTTATTTCCTGGAGTGAAGCTGTCGTCTCCAGCATTAAAGTCAGACTGCTGTTTCCTGTGGAGCCTTTCAAAATAAAGTGTGGTTCCTGGAAGAAGTTGTTCTTTGCTGCTTGTGTAACTGTTGTGTGATGAGGCTTTAAAAGGAGGAAATGTGTCTCTGCAGGACAGTTTGACCTTTGAGCTTCTTCACATTTACAGTAACCAGACTGACGTAGAGGCCGAGTCTCCTTCAGCTGGTTCAAGATCTTCAACTTTGTGTTTCTGCAGTAAAAACTCTGTTGTTGACAGAATTGTATGTTTTTAATCTTTTAACAGAAACTCAGAAAAGGCCCTGAGTGAAGCTTCAAAGCAGGTAGGATGAGCAGATCCGGCTGTAGAAGAGACTTCCTCAACCTCCCACTGTTTCCTGACTGCATTCAAGTGACACTGATATAAAAACAACAGAGAGGAGCAAACCAGTGCAGGAGCAGCTGGTCTTTGTACAACACCAGTGATGTGTGTTTCCTCTGCAGATGAAGGTGTGTGTGTGAGCTGATGTGCACGTGAATTCAGCAGAATGGACCAGTGTGAGGACAGAGAGGACGGAGTCCGTCCCTCTAAAACCCCTCTGTGTGGGGAACATGAGAGACCTGGACCTGGACCTGGACCTGGACCTGAACCTGGACCTGGACCTGGACCTGGACATGGACCCAGCTGTGTGTCCTTGAAGAGCGACCGGTCAATGGGCCAGTATATTGACTTTAAAGGAGACCAACGTTCTGCTGTAAAGAGGTGAGTGTATCTAAACTCTGTCAATGATTTATGTTCAATACTTTTTAAACAGACTAAATATTTTTATATTTTATTATTTATTATTCATAAAAACAGAAAATGTGAACTTTGAACTCTTCATTCTTCCATCAGGGTCCATCAGAAAAGAGACTCTCTTGAACATGAATCCAGCTGTTTGTCCTTGAAGAGCGACGACTCAGATAAAAGATTTATGGACTTTAAAGGAGACCAACTGTCTTCTTCAGAGAGGTGAGATGTATTTAAATGTATTAAATGTATTTAAATCAGTCCTCATGTTAGGGAATGTCCACATGTTTCTTCTTGAGTAGATCCATGTAGTCCTGGACCCCTGTGGTCCTCCATCACCTGATGGTGATCTGAGCTTCCTCCTCATAGATCTTCATCTCCTGTCATGAGCTTTTTCCTCTGTTTGAAACATCTGGAGGTCTTACCTTCCAGAGGACTGATCCTGATGATGCTCCAGAGTTAATCAGCTGGTTTATGTCTCCATCAGTTGTCCATGTTCTAGATGTTGTTGTAACTTTTCTTGGAGCAGAATTGGATCTTGTAAATCTGTGAATCAGCAGAGCTCTCATTGAGGTCACATGTACGTTCTCAGTGGGACCAGCAGGACCAGTAAACCTTCACCACCACAGCCAGTCCTCTGATTGACTGTCCTCATCCAAACATGTCTTCATGGACCTTCAGCTTGTGTTTGTGTCAGTGTGGACAGACATGATGTGAGCTAATTCTTCATGATTCCTCCACAGAGTGGACCAGCAGAGCTCAGAGCCTCCCAGTGGTCCGTCTGTCCAGCAGCATCAAACACAGCTGGACTCCATACTTCTGGTCTGTACATGAAAAACAACTGCTTCTCCATCTGTTGTGTTGGTGTTCATCTCCAGCTGCTCTTTGTAGACCAGTGGACTGTCAGTCTGTCCAACATGGATCTGATGTTTGTCTCCATGGTTTCAGTCTGATTGTGTCATTCATGTGGTCTTCTGTTCCAGCTGCTGGAGGACAACATTGTCATGTTTGTGAAGAACGAGCTGAAGAAGATCCAGAGGGTTCTGAGTCCAGATTACCCAGAATCCCTGGAGAATCTGTTGGAGGGTGAGGATGAAGAACAGAGGAGGAGCAGAGAGGCATTTGTGAAGATCACAGTGAACTTCCTGAGGAGAATGAAGCAGGAGGAGCTGGCTGAGCGTCTGCAGAGCAGTAAGAGGATTTCTCTGAACATTTAATCTGCTGGATAAATGATCCAGAAAGTCTCAGGAGATGAACAACATTCACAGATCAGCCACAACATTAAAACCTCTGAGAGATGAAGTGAGGAACCAGCACCCCCTACAGGAGCATCCTCCCTGTACGGGACGGCAGTGGACCTCAATAAATATGTTTAACCCACCAACACCACCAGATAACTGGAAGATTTTAGTCCTGGTTTTCCTCTTCCAGGAATCCTGGTGAACTCCAGATTGTCTTGATGGTTCTACAGATTATTGATCAGATCATCTTCTGGTATTTTCAAATCCTAAACCTGGAAATTCCACTTCACAGAGACCCACAACAACAACAAGAACACAACAACCCACAAACCCACACCCCATCTAGGCTCTACTGCCAACATCCTGGTCTTAGAAACTCCAGATTGTCTTGATGTAAACTTTATAAAACACTAAGTTCTTTTCTTTATTCCTCTTTCATTCAGGTAATTTTGCTGAAGTTTGTCAAAAGCAACTGAAGTCTCAGCTGAAGGAGAAGTACCAGTGTGTGTTTGAGGGGGTTGTTAAAGCAGGAAACCCAACCCTTCTGCAGCAGATCTACACAGAGCTCTACATCACAGAGGGAGGGACTGGAGAGGTCAACCATGAACATGAAGTCAGACAGATTGAAGCAGCATCCAGGAGACCAGACAGAGCAGAAACCACCATCAGACAGGAAGACGTCCTGAAACTCCCACCTGGAAGAGAGGAACCAATCAGAACCGTGATGACCAAGGGAGTGGCCGGCATCGGGAAAACCGTCTTAACACAGAAGTTCACTCTGGACTGGGCTGAAGGCAGAGCCAACCAGGACATCCGGTTCATGTTTCCATTCACCTTCAGAGAGCTGAATGTGCTGAAAGAGAGAAAGTTCAGCTTGGTGGAACTTGTTCATCACTTCTTCACTGAAACCAAATACATCTGCAGCTTTGAAGACTTCCAGGTTGTGTTCATCTTTGATGGTCTGGATGAGTGTCGACTTCCTCTGGACTTCCACAACAATGAGATCCTGAGTGATGTTACAGAGTCCACCTCAGTGGACGTGCTGCTGACAAACCTCATCAGGGGGAACCTGCTTCCTTCTGCTCGTGTCTGGATCACCACACGACCTGCAGCAGCCAATCAGATCCCTCCTGACTGTGTTTCCATGGTGACAGAAGTCAGAGGGTTCACCAACCCACAGAAGGAGGAGTACTTCAGGAAGAGGTTCAGAGATGAGGAGCAGACCAGCAGGATCATCTCCCACATCAAGACATCACAAAGCCTCCACATCATGTGCCACATCCCAGTCTTCTGCTGGATCACTGCTACAGTTCTGGAGACAGTCCTGGAAACCAGAGAGGGAGGAGGTCTGCCCAAGACCCTGACTGAGATGTACATCCACTTCCTGGTGGTCCAGACCAAACTGAAGAAGGTCAAGTATGATGGAGGAGCTGAGACAGATCCACACTGGAGTCCAGAGAGCAGGAAGATGATGAAGTCTCTGGGAAAACTGGCTTTTGAGCAGCTGCAGAAAGGAAACCTGATCTTCTATGAGTCAGACCTGAAGGAGTCTGGCATCGATATCAGAGAAGCTTCAGTGTACTCAGGAGTCTTCACACAGATCTTTAAAGAGGAGAAACACCTGTACCAGCACAAGGTGTTCTGCTTCATCCATCTGAGTGTTCAGGAGTTCCTGGCTGCTCTTCATGTCCATCGGACCTTCATCAACTCTGGAGTCAACCTGCTGGAAGAACAAAAAAACATCTTCAGAGGGATTAAAACAAGAGACAAGACTCTCTTCTACCAGACTGCTGTGGACAAGGCCTTACAGAGTCCAAACGGACACCTGGACTTGTTCCTCCGCTTCCTCCTGGGTCTTTCGCTGGAGACCAACCAGACTCTCCTACAAGGTCTGTTGAAACCAAAACAAGGAAGTTCACAGAACAATCAGGAAACAATCAAATACATCAAGAAGAAGATCAGTGAGGATCTGTCTGCAGAGAAAAGCATCAATCTGTTCCACTGTCTGAATGAACTGAATGAAGGTTCTCTGGTGGAGGAGGTCCAACAGTCCCTGAGGTCAGGACGTCTCTCCACAGATAAACTGTCTCCTGCTCAGTGGTCAGCTCTGGTCTTCATCTTACTGTCATCAGAAGAAGATCTGGAAGTGTTTGACCTGAAGAAATACTCTGCTTCAGAGGAGGTTCTCCTGAGGCTGCTGCCAGTGGTCAAAGCCTCCAAGAAAGTTCTGTGAGGACAAACACAGACACATCTGTTTTAATTACAATCAAATGTTGTGTTCATGGAGAAAATCAGTTCAGTTCACTGTTCAGCTGAGTTCAGGTTCATGTAGGACCAGTTCTCAACAATAATTCATCTCAGGAAACTTTACATGAAGACGAATGCAGCGATCACTTTGATCCAGACTGTAGTGCAGCGATACTTAATGATCAATAGTTGAATTAATCAGTATTCATTTAAATGATCTGATTTATTCATTTGTTGAATGACAAAATCAAAGTTTAAATGACATAAATATTTACTTTTCTCTCCTCTGCAGGTTGAGTGGCTGTAACCTCTCAGAGGAGGTCTGTGCAGGTCTGTCCTCAGTTCTCAGCTCTCAGTCCTCCAGTCTGACAGAACTGGACCTGAGTAACAACCACCTGCAGGATTCAGGACTGGAGGAGCTTTGTCCTGGACTGGAGAGTCCACACTGTAAACTGGAGTCTCTCAGGTCAGAATCCCTCAAGTGTTGAACTGCTGACCGTTATAACTGTGGTTGATGTTGAATCCAAGGGGATGGTACAGACTGTCCAGACCTCTGCAGCTGCTGCTCCTTGTGACGGTGCTGCAGTCTGTAGTCCTGAGCCGGTAGTTCAGAGTATCTGAGTGACGGTGCCGCTGCAAACCCAGCCAGAACCTTGTCCATCCTGCTCAGCATGACTGAGCCACAGCTCACAGCCAGTGGATCCTGGTTCTGAGGGGAGGTGACTGATGACGTGGGGCTCGTTACTCTCTCGCTGCCGTAACTCAAAGCCTCCAGTGGCTATGTGGTGTTCAGCTGGTCTGTTACGGTTGTAGCTGCTGCTGAAGTTTGACTGTGTAGACATTTATCTGCATAGAAGGACTTCGTCACCACTTCAGGTACCTCATCTCCAGGCTGGAGGCTGTCCAGCACATGTCTCTGCAGGTCATAGGTCACCCAGCAGGGACTGCAGGTCGGGTCAAAGGGAAGTACCTGCCACTGATGTCCTTCAGGAGGACGATGGGTCTGCAGATCCCACCACAGGAACCTCAGCAGGGACTTATCTTCTGACATTTTAAATAACCTCATAATTTCCCTTTTCTCTCCACTGCAGGTTGAGTAACTGTAACCTCTCAAAGAAGGTCTGTGCAGGTCTGTCCTCAGTTCTCAGCTCTCAGTCCTCCAGTCTGACAGAACTGGACCTGAGTAACAACCACCTGCAGGATTCAGGACTGGAGAAGCTGTGTCCTGGACTGGAGAGTCCACACTGTAAACTGGAGTCTCTCAGGTCAGAATCCCTCAAGTGTTGAACTGCTGACCGTTATAACTGTGGTTGATGTTGAAGGATTGTTGGAGAGAGAATTGTAATAATTGTAACTGGGTTCAGATCGGGTTGAAGCCTGCAGACAGTCGTCACAACTGTGATGGTGATGATGAGGAGAAGTTTCTATTTAATGGAGTTAGTCTGGATTGTTCTGCAGAGAATATCAGGAAGTGTGAAAAGTTATTCCTGTTGCTCTGATCCATTTTATCCAAAGCAGCTAATGTACTCTGTCACTCTAACTTTACCCAAATTAATAGTAGGAGACTTCATCTTAACAGATAAAACTGCAGCAGTGTTGTTCTCACGTCTGCCTCTAAATCGTAATAGTTTAACGATTTTAACAGAAGGATGTCAGTAGCAGTGGAGCCGGCTGTTGCAGTAAACGGCCGGAATAACCGGAGGTCAGAGACTCATTTTAAAATCTGTCATAAGAAATACCCGGTGGCTGAATTTCTACATAAATAATTTAAATTTGATCTGACAGGTTGTGTTTTTGTGACCGTCCCGTTGTTCTCTTTTTCACTTGTCCTGTTTTAAATAAATGTTGAGTGACATTGGAGACTGGCTGTCTTTAAAAATAACCAACATTCCAGATTTTACTATTCACTGTCTTTACTACATTAATGATCTTGACAACAAAACATCTGAAGTAGTGAATATTGTTTTCTTGCTTAAATATCACCTACATTGTTGTAAGTGGAGAGACTTTGCCCCATGTTTGATCATTTATAAATGAATTTAAACTTTATTACTCCTCATTGAGACTTCTTAAATCTAAGTGTGGCAGAAGAAAATCCACAAATGTATCCGGATTACTTTTGTCCTGAAAACCTGCTCCACTTTCTTTATTCACCTTACACTGCTGTTTGTATTTTATTTACAGTCCCATGTCTTCAGTTCTTATTTTTTTATAGCACAGTTCATTGCACCTCCACAAGATGTTGGACTCTATTTTGTTGAATGAAATAACAAATAGAAATAAAAACATAAGCTGTGACCGGGCAGGGAGGGGCTTCTACACGAGTGCTGGGCTGCCTCGAGAGTCCTTTGATACGGGAGAGGAGCCCACGGATGAACCGGAGTCTCGCAGATAAACGAGTAAAAAAACGATTTGTGCTTTCAGACTAGAGTCAAAAAAAGTTTCCAGTAAGACCTGAAAAAGTTGTCAGATTTGTCGTTAGTCACTTTTTTTAATACAAATAACTAGAAAGGTCTGAAAAGTTTCTAAATACAGCCACAAAGACGATAAGTTGTGCCGGACAACCAGGTCAGGGAACCTCCAGGTTCTGCTCTCGGACTTACATTGTGCGGTGCTGGGTGGGGGCTGGTGGGGGGGGCCTGGGTTCAGGTGGTTTTGGTGTGTGTGTGTGTATATGTATAAATATAAATATATATACAATACAGATTCATACTAATGTTAACATGCAACAGTTTTGACATGAAACGATAGAATGAAAATTAAATGGATTTCTGATGGTTTTACAGGACTAGTTGGACCAACAAGTTGAATTTATCAGTATTTCTTAAAATTAATTCATTATTTGTTTTTTTTTTGTAATGACATAATCAACTTTTAAATAACCTCAATATTTCTCTTTTCTCTCCTCTGCAGGTTGAGTAACTGTAACCTCTCAGAGGAGGTCTGTGCAGGTCTGTCCTCAGTTCTCAGCTCTCAGTCCTCCAGTCTGACAGAACTGGACCTGAGTAACAACCACCTGCAGGATTCAGGACTGAAGAAGCTGTGTCCTGGACTGGAGAGTCCACACTGTAAACTGGAGTCTCTCAGGTCAGAATCCCTCAAGTGTTGAACTGCTGACTGTTACAACTGTGGTTGATGTTGAATCCAAGGGGATGGTACCGACTGTCCAGACCTCTGCAGCTGCTGCTCCTTGTGACGGTGCTGCAGTCTGTAGTCCTGAGCCGGTAGTTCAGAGTATCTGAGTGACGGTGCCGCTGCAAACCCAGCCAGAACCTTGTCCATCCTGCTCAGCATGACTGAGCCACAGCTCACAGCCAGTGGATCCTGGTTCTGAGGGGAGGTGACTGATGACGTGGGGCTCGTTACTCTCTCGCTGCCGTAACTCAAAGCCTCCAGTGGCTACGTGGTGTTCAGCTGGTCTGTTACGGTTGTAGCTGCTGCTGAAGTTTGACTGTGTAGACATTTATCTGCATAGAAGGACTTCGTCACCACTTCAGGTACCTCATCTCCAGGCTGGAGGCTGTCCAGCACATGTCTCTGCAGGTCATAGGTCACCCAGCAGGGACTGCAGGTCGGGTCAAAGGGAAGTACCTGCCACTGATGTCCTTCAGGAGGACGATGGGTCTGCAGATCCCACCACAGGAACCTCAGCAGGGACTTATCTTCTGAGAGCAGCTTCTTCATTTGAATCCACTCAACTGCAGACTCAGCTTAGGTCAAACACACAGACGTGTAACTCCAAAGACTGTCCATCACCACGGAAACAGCCAGCAACAGTCCTCAGGAAAGACAAACAAGTGTGAATACAAACACTTTCACATTTTACCAGCTATATAAATAATATCATGATGGTGTATAATAAAGAGTTGATTGTTGATGCACTAATATTGACAGCAGTTTTTATTCATAAATGTAAAAACACTCATGTAGACGTGAACTGTAACGAACAGCTCTGAGCTGCTGGCGGTGCAGCGATCTGATTGGTTAGTTCACCTGTCACTCAGCAGACCTTTGAACAGGGATGTTTTAGGATTTTAAAGTGTGTTAGTGTGAAGTTCATGTGAGGGTTCATGTCTGACCTGCATTAGACATCAGTCACCGCGTTCTGTTGGAGAACCAGTTGGTTTCTGATGGTTTTACAGGACTAGTTGGACCAACAACTGAATTTATCAGCATTCATTTAAATTATATAATTTATTCATTTGCTGAATGACATAATCAACTTTTAAATAACCTTATTATTTCCCTTTTCTCTCCTCTGCAGGTTGAGTGACTGTAACCTCTCAGAGGAGGTCTGTGCAGGTCTGTCCTCAGTTCTCAGCTCTCAGTCCTCCAGTCTGACAGAACTGGACCTGAGTAACAACCACCTGCAGGATTCAGGACTGAAGAAGCTGTGTCCTGGACTGGAGAGTCCACACTGTAAACTGGAGTCTCTCAGGTCAGAATCCCTCAAGTGTTGAACTGCTGACCGTTACAACTGTGGTTGATGTTGAAGGATTGTTGGAGAGAGAATTGTAATAATTGTAACTGGGTTCAGATCGGGTTGAAGCCTGCAGACAGTCGTCACAACTGTGTTGGTGATGATGAGGAGAAGGGCTCCACCAAGTCCAAATACATTTCTATTTGTACTTTAGTCAGTTTCAAGTTATTTCAGTGATCGTTGGTGTTTTTTTTCTTTCTTTAACTGAAGAGCATCAACAAGTTTGTCCACATGTGAACATCTCTAAGCTCTCCTTTCTAATCTGATCTTTTCTTTATCAATAAAAGTTCTCAAATAAGACTTTTATGTCAGACTTTGAAACGTTTCCTATTTAATATTGAATTAGTTTCCCTAAAATGATCCAACTGGAGCACAAATAAGTGTCCAATGGTGACCAACCTCAGCAGCAGAAGTGTCTCTTCTTCTAACCTGGACTCAGTCTGTCTGGACGTCAACAAGGTTCTGGACTGATTCAGATTCTGTCATTGATCCATTTCTGATGATTGAATGGTAACAAGTCAGTGAACGAGCTGAACTTTTATTCAGAGTCAACACAAGTGACAGAAACCAACATCATGAGAACAATTGATTGATTCCATGTTTGTTATGTGGAGTTGAAACCAGCAGCGATGATGTGACATCATCCATGAGGTCTCGGTGGACCGCTGTGGTGCAGCTGAGTGAAAGGTAGAAGAGAAAACCAGGATCTGGATGAACGTGGACTTTCTCTGGAAGATGGTCCAGAATGAAGTTGATGATGACGCATCGACGGAGCGTTCAGCATCACCACTAGAACCAAAACATGGAAAAGATTTTCAGGAACATTTCAGACCAAACGACGTCCCTGGAAACACGAACGCTGTTTGGTTGAGAAAATAGTCCCAAAGTAAAATGTTTATTTCCCTGAAATGAACCTCATTAACGTGACCTTTAACCACAGCTGACTTATCTGACTATAAAACTAACTAAAGTGTTGAGGACAGACACGTCAACCATGGAGTGTGATGTCACATGTCCAGGTCACATGATGTTCTCCACACGTCTCTCTCCATGTCTGGATGCTGTCGGCCTCAGCAGCAGTGGGACTCTCTGTATGTTGATGTTCATCCACCAGTTTAGTTCAGACTGAAACGTCCCAACAACATTTGTCTGATTGGGGTGAATTCCAGTGTTTCTGCTGATCCTCTGACTGGTCCTTCAGCGCCACCATCAGGTGGACACGAGGACAGAGTCAGCTTCAGTTTCAGAGCAGTTCTCTCAGAGTTTCTGCATGTGTGTTGTGTTGTGTGTCTGCAGGCTGTCAGGCTGTCTGCTCACGTCGGACGGCTGTGCTTCTCTGGTCTCAGCTCTGAGCTCCAACCCCTCCCATCTGAGAGAGCTGGACCTGAGCTACAACCATCCAGGAGAGTCAGCAGTGAAGCTTCTGTCTGCTGGACTGGAGGATCCACGCTGGAGACTGGACACTCTCAGGTATGGACACAGCTGCTGCAGACTCCCGGTGTCTGATGGAGGAGGACGTCTCTGTCCTTCACTCACATCTGTCGTTGTGTAAAGCTCTGTCAGCTTCTGCCTCCTCTGAGATAATAATCATGGAGCGGCGCTCCGACAGCTCCGACACTTCCAAAGAACAGCGTGAGGAACCTGATGTGTTTCAGCTGGTAGATGAAGCCACCAGAGCAAACTTCAACAATCCTCTGAACTCCACAATAACTGAGATGATCCTTACTGACGGAGCACACAGACACCTGCCTCTGGAGTTCTGATGTTGGTCATCACTGCCCATCACCTGTGTCCCACACTAAAAACACTGGATCCCAATGATCCCAGCTGGAATCAGAAGAACTTTCATCTCCAGGATGTTTTCCAGAGGTGTCAGTCTCTGACACTGATCACATCTTATCTCTGCAGATGAAACAGTAGCCGTCTGGACGTAGAAGAACGTCAGTGTGCTGGACTCTTCACGGTGCTGCTGTGAACATCATCTTTGTGGCTCTCTGGCTTTGACCAGAGGTCTTTCAGCAGATCAAGTTCTGCAGCTCATCTGGTGCTGCAGCAGAGCTGATAGATGCAGTTCACAGCTGTGAGGCGTCATGACTCAGTAAACATACTAGAACCACAGCAGTGAGGTTTTCAGGCCCATCACAGCACAACAGCAGCTGCACCTTCACTCATCCATGACGTGGTCTCCTCCTCCTCCTGGTTCAACACAGATGAAACCAAATGAGAAGAACCGCTTCAAACTGTGCTGGAACGTGACGACCACAGGACAGGACTTTAGAGATGCATGGGTCCGAGTGTGGGACGGTTCCTTCATCAGTGTAGAACAATGTGTGTGTGAGAGCCATGAAATGTCCATGTTTGCTGAGAGAGACTGTGCTGGTCTGACCCCCCTCCTCCTTTCAGGGTGGAGCCTGCTGGACCACGATGGTTGAGACCAGGTCTGTGGAAGCGTAAGTGTGTTTTGATTTCATTCACACGTTCAACCATCTTCACACTGTCACATCACTCATTCATGAGTCCATCGATGATCAATGACAGATCAATAATAACTGCAGCTGGGTGGTGTTTGTTCTCTCCATCAGATTCCTGTCAACTCTCCATCGACACAAACACAGTCAACAAACACATCAAACTGTCTGACAACAACAGGAAGATGACGTGTGTGAAGGAGGATCAGTCGTATCCTGATCATCCAGACAGGTTTGATTTCTGTCATCAGCTGCTGTGTAGAGAAGTTCTGACTGGTCGCTGTTACTGGGAGGTCCAGTGGAGCGGAGATGTTGAGATATCAGTGAGTTACAGAAGAATCAGAAGGAAAAGAAACTCTGTTGACTTTGTGTTTGGACGGAACGATCATTCCTGGAGTCTGAACTGTTCTGGTGATGGTTGGTACTCTGTCTGTCACAATAACAGACAAACATCTTTCTCTTCTTCAGTCTCTGACAGAGTAGCCGTGTATGTGGACGTTCCTGCTGGAACTCTGTCCTTCTACATCGTCTCCTCTGACAGACTGATCCACCTCCACACCTTCAACACCACGTTCACTGAACCTCTTTATCCTGGGTTCAGGTTCTGGTTCGGGTCTGGTTCTTCAGTGTCTCTGTGTTCAGTTTAGTATCAGGAGTCTCCTCCTGTCAGAGAAACTGTCTCTGTTGGACAGATAGTTCAGTCTCTACATGTCTGTCTCTGTTTTCATCAGAACACATCAATCAAATGTTTGTCAAACGGTTCTGAATGATTCCTTGGAAACTTCTTCCTCTTCCGGTCCTTTAACGATGGAAGCTGCCGTTATTCCAGGATCCACATGTTGTTTTTCCGTCTGTTTCCCGTCAGAGCTTCCCAGTGAACACCAGCATGTTGTTTCTCTGCAGCTCAGTTCAGCTGAGATCATTCAGTTGGTGTCAGCTGCAGTTAGTTTGCTGCACATGTGACAAACGGTGACATCAGAGAGGAACCACTGAGCTGCAATCAGCCCAGATGACGTTCCAGCTGCTGACAGATCCGAGCACAGGTCTGGTGAGCAGCCAGGGTTCATCCTGGTCTGTATTCACACCACTTCCTGTTACAACCATGACACCACTACTGGACTGTCAGTTTTCTGTCGTGGTCGAGTGTTTGTTTATGTGTGAACTCTCACCCAGATGAATCAAATGATCCATCCGTTATCTAGAACTGCTTCTTCATGTTCAGGGTCACGGGGGTCGGCCTTGTTGGTGTTCAACTGAACTGTGATGATGTTTATGTCCATTTGTCAGTAGAAGCAGAAATCAACAACAGTAATGTGCTTATATGGTTCCTAGACTGAGAAGAACTGGACAGAACCTCCTGACGTCGTCTGTAACCTTGTTTTCACTTATCATTTTCTCACTTAATGATTCAGTGAGTCAAGAAAACTGTTTTGAAAAAGGATGGGGGTTTTTTTTGTTCTTCGTCCACTGAATACAACTTCTTCCAAATCTGTATTTCTGTAAAATATCAAATATAAGCAGCTGTTTTCCTCTGTCCAAAGCTGTTTCAGCATCTGGAGTGCAGACTGCAGCTCAGTGAGGTGGTTTTGTGGATAACTGAACAATATTAAACTGTTTATGATGTGGTCACATGAGTGTTGGTTTGTCTTTAAGACACTTAGATAAATCTCAGTCTGGTTGCTGCCATCTCGTCCGAACAAATCAACCATCAATATCAACACCAACTACTGTCGATAGATGCAAAAGGGGAACAATTCCTGGTGTCAGCTTCCATAGAACCTGACTGGAATGTTTTTATGACCAAATAAATGTTGGAAACAGTCCATGAAGTCTCCTCCTGTCGACAGTAGATTGTGTCTTATGACACGGTTGCAGTGACTGAACAAAGACTCCTGTACAACAGTTACTTTTATACACTTTTAGACACTTGCAAAGTTCAAATGTCTTCCGTTGGTCCATAGATGAGTCATGTTGGAGTCTCATCACTGGATGGAATTAGTTATTGTTGTAGGAATTATCTGTGTTAAATAAATACGGTACAGGAGATGTCCATTAATAAAGTTTATTAAGCTGTAACATTTGAGTCCACCTCGATATTCTTACACACAGTTCTTATACACTTGTACGTCCTTGTACACTAACAGGGAATTGTTCTTTCCCTCCCAGACTAGTTCCTTCCTTTGGCTGCAACACTGAAATGAGCCAATTCTTTTCATTTTAAAATGTCTCACTGAATATATTGTGAATAAATGTTCATAAACTGCACTAATTGTTTTCATTTCACATGTTTTCCCAACATTCTGGGTAATATGGTTAATATGCAACATTTTGCATATAAATATATATAAATATTGAATCTAGTGTCCAATGAACGCCTTTTTCCTTTAATGGAGTAATATATATATATATATATATATATATATATTGTTGCTCTCTTTTCCCCCTTTTTGTAAAAGCCTTTTGTTGCAAGATTAAAATGCATATATATAGCACTTGGGTTCTACCAAACTTGGCATTAACCAATAATATATGTGCAAACAAAAGGGACAAAATATGTAAAAAATAAAAAACACATCCTCGTAAACATCTTAGAGCACAAGAGCAGATCTGGTAACAGACTGATGTGCATCATCTTTTCCAGTGGGTAGAATTACGTGAAGCTCCAAGACCAAAATGCTGAAAATTGCATTTGGGCCGTCAGTGTGAACATAGCTATAGAGACCTTTACATATGTTAATTCAAGTAATTTCAACTTTTAAACAAGATTTTTTTTTTAAAATACAGAAATTTACAATTTAGGAATTTCCCCCAATTAAATAAAAATATTTTAAAGTTAAATGAAAGCAATGAAAGGAAAGGTGTAGAAGACCGCGGTGAGACCGGCAATATTTTATGGTTTAGACACTGACACACAAGAGAGACCCGAGATGGAAATATCCAAGGTTCAAATGTTGAGGTTCTCTTTGGGAACGATGTGGATGGACAGGATCAGGAATGAGTACTCCAGAAGGACCGCACATGTTCCATGTTTTGGAGAGAACGTGAGAGAGGCCAGACTGAGATGGTTTGGACATGTACAGAGGAGAGAGAGTGAATAAATTAGTAAAAGGATGACGAGGCTGGACTGCAAAGAAAGAGACTCAGAGGAAGACCAAAGACGAGAACTGGATAACAAAGTCTAATATTATCCTTCTTCACTTGTTTGTTGACTTGGACATTTCAGTTTTAACAACTTTAACATGATAGTGACGTAAATCTGATGATCATTGAGAAATCTGACTTAAAATCTTTGTATCATGCAACAGGTGACCTGACAAAACACCCACGGAGTAAATTAAACATTCTGACATAGAAAAGGAAAAGAGACTTGGTCTGAAATTCAAGGAATCTGAGTAGAAATCCAGCAGAGGTACGAATCCACAAGTCCAACACAGTCATCCAGTGAACGAGCAAAATATCAGTAAATGAACAAACACAGTCAGAAAATCCCAGAAGCAGGTCAGCTACATGGAAAAATGGTCAGAACAGGTCAGACAAACTTACTGAAGACTGGAAAGTCTCAGGGGGAAACTCTGGAACAACCTGGCAAAGAACTGGATGCAGACTCAGGATTTAAATCCACCAGCAGGTCAGAGACTATGTGGGTTACTGGAGCCTGGATGAGGAGAAGGAGACGAGGATCAGGAGACACCGGATGCAGGATTGGCTGGGATGTGACACAAAGGGTGCAAATACTTTTTCAAATCCCTGTAAGTTCCATCAGTTCATCACAGCTTCATTGAGAACCAGTTTTCTCTTAATGCTCCTCATGACTGGACTCAGACGATCCTGGAAAAGTAAAAAAAAACAAAAACATCTGATGAACCCCAAAAAGTCTGTTTACTCTGTACTTTTAATGTGTTAAAACAAAAATACATCAAATAAACTGTTTCACTGAGCTTTGATTTGCTTTGATTTCCAAATTGTAGATAAAATAACATAACTGGATAAAATGTCTTAATATCCTGGAATCATTTCTCATTGTTGAAGATTGAAGTTGAACATTTTAGCTTCAACACATCTAACATGTTAGTGACGTAAAACTGATGTTTAGAGAGAAATCTGACTTAAATCTTTGTGTCACACAAAACTGGACCTGACAAAACACTCATAAAGTAAATTAAACATTTAAACGCATAAATTAAAACAAAGTAACCGACTGAAGAGACCTGATCTCTACTCACGTCAACCATCATATTTGATTTGGAGAAGCTGTGAAAACCTTTTACTGATCGTAAATAACTAACAAACATCTTCAGAGCTGAACTTTGAACTAGATCAGCCTAATAAGGATATCAGTTTTAGTTATTAAATCCCTGCAAACATCTGAAGGAAAACATGTTGTAAAAAACTTTAAAGCTGTATATTGTTGTGAGGGAGGTCACAGTAACTCCTCTCCAGCAGCTGTACGGTCACTTTTTGTTGTGAACATTATGTGGTTTTATTTTGTGAACATGTTACCCAGAGGCTGACTGATGTCCATTTTATAAAACAGCAACGGTGGGGCTGCCTAAGACTTCTGCACAATACTGAGAAAACTATCCGAGTAGATAATAAGGTCACTTTGACAATAATTCAATTCTCTCACCGTTGATTGTTATGTGAAGAGGATCACAAGAAGCTGTTGAACAGATCATTCTCACCTCTGAAGTTGTATTTATCTGTGTAATTTAATTTAAATGAGCTGGTTTGGTTTCAGCACCACGGTCAGCTCCCAGTAATGAAAATCCATTTATAAAAGCACATCGGCATCTGTCTGCACTGATCTATTCAAAACAGAGAGAAGGATGTTCCACCCACCACATGGGCTTGTGTGTAGCCTCCAAAAAAGTAACTTGGCATTAGAATATGAAGTTGGGTAAGTCTGGTACAACTACAATAAACTAGAGGATAAACAGTGGTCCTCAGTGCAACAAAAAGTAGACCATGTCTGAGACTTTTACACATGTTTTGGAGATTGTAATACACTGCAACATGCAGACATTTGTTTAAAATGCACAACAGAGTGGATGAGGAACCAAGTTCAAGCTGTAAAGATAAATCTGCATTTCCACCGACCGATGTGGGTCATCCAGCTGTGTTTCCACCACTGGAATCATTTTGGATCCGAGCATCACCACTATTATTTACATCTTTCTGTCTCTTATGTTTAAAGTTTAGCTGCAGAACTGTTGTTATTGCTTGTAAAGACAAGTTACACAACATTTAGACATTCATGGTTCAGTGATAGGGTTAAAACTTTAACACACTCTTTGTTTAATCTCATTCTTATTTTACACTCTGTATACTGCTCGTCTTATAAGATAGTTGTACACGTCAGAGAATATATCTTGTACAAGTTGCTTATCTTCACGTCATCTGTGACCTCCTTATTTTTAATAAAAGCCTCAAGAGGCCATCAGAGGGGGGGTGGACAGAGACGAGAGCAGCGGAGATGTGGCTGAGTTCTCTGTCTGTCCTCCGGGATGATGAATGAAAACTTGTCTTTCTTCCTTATTGTGTGTTTAATAAATGTTAGGTCGTTTAAACCTGACATTTAATTGGTCCTTCAAAACTCTTGGGAAGCTGAAGAAACTCTCGCGAGATGAACCTGTGATCGCGAGACCAAAACGAGACCAAGTGCGACATCAAACATGGCAGCTGGTTAGAGGAGTAGCAATTTTAATTCACAAAAAAATTTTCTTTACTCATAATGACACGGTTGAAGATCCTGAGGGGAGATTCATACTTATTAATATTAGAATTGACAACAATCCAATAACAATAGCCAGTATTTATGGCCCAAACAAAGACGACTCATCGTTTTTTCATTCTTTCTTTACAGCGATTTCTAATTTCTCCGACTCACCAATAATCATAGGTGGAGATTTTAATACCGTTCTTAATCCGGCTCTAGATAAATCTAACAACTGTAGTAAAACATATAATTACCAATCTTCAGAAACAATCAAACAATTCATGGCAGACTGTGGTCTTGGAGATGGTTGGAGGCTGAAACACCCCAACGATAAAGAATTCTCTTACTTCTCACAAGTCCATCAATCTTACTCACGAATCGACTATTATCTTATTAGTAATTCTCTTATTTCCAAAGTGAGTAATATTGTGTTACATCCCATCATTATTAGTGATCATGCTCCGATCACTCTGACCTGGACTAAAAGTACATCTATTAAAACCAGCAACAGGTGGCGATTTAACACATCGCTGCTTGAAGACCCTGACTTTGACGACTACATCAAGAGAAACTGGACATCCTTCCTTGAAATAAATGATTCACCAGAAATATCCCCATCACTCCTTTGGGAAACGGGCAAAGCTGTGCTGAGAGGACAGATTATTTCATATTCCTCCCATAAGAAAAAGAAGGAAGAGCAGGAACAAAGAAACTTGGAAAAGAAGATTAAAGAGTTAGAAATTAATAATGCTAATAACCCAACTCCTCAGAATCATTCTGAACTGCAAAAATATAAACTGCAGCTGAATGAATACCTAAATAAAAAAAGTAGATTCCTTATCCAAAGACTCAGACATGAACAATTTGAATTCGGTAATAAATCGGGCAAATATCTGGCCAGTCAGATCAAGAAAAACAAGGAAAAATCCACAATCTCCACAGTTGTTAACTCAACAGCAGACATCGTTCAAGACCCCAAAGAAATCAACGATACATTTAGGAATTTCTATAGAAAGCTCTATTCATCTACAAACAAATCAGACATATCAGAGATTAACAAATTTCTCAACAATATCAACCTACCAAACCTTACAGAAGATCAGGCTGGAGACCTTGATGGACCTCTAACTCCAACAGAGAACCATAAAGCTCTTCAACTAATGCCTAACAACAAATCACCGGGTCCAGACGGCTTCCCGGCAGAATTTAATAAACACTTTTGGAACATTCTAGCACCCATATTGTGATGGTTGTGTGTTTTTCCCCTCCCCTTCTTTGTGTTACAGACCAGGTGGATGGCAGGGGCGTGGCCAGCCGTTTCGGACACCTGCACTCAATCCCCTCATCAGCCTCCACCTATTTACCAGGCCTTCTCACCACTCCTGGTTGCCAGAAGATTCCGTCCGATTCCAAGAGTCAAGTCAAGTCAAGTCAAGTCAAGTCAAGTCAAGTCAAGTCAAGTCAAGTCAAGTCAAGTCAAGTCAAGTTCCGCTTTGGGGATTCTACGTCTGCCAAGCTTTGTTCCTGCCCAGTTGGATTGTGATAGTTCTTCGTTCCTTGTTGGAAATAAATCATTTCTACCTTCCTTGGCTCTCTGCTCTGGGGTTCAATTTCTTGATCCATAACACATATTTACAAGTTTAATAGCAGAAATTAAGGAAAAATCTAAGCTCTCCATGGAGATGAATACAGCGATGATTACTTTAATATTAAAACCTGGAAAAGATCCCACTCTTCCAGCAAGCTACCGCCCGTTATCCCTAATTAATTCAGACACAAATATTATCAGTAAAGCTCTAGCGTTACGAATTGAAAAAGTAACTCCACTTATCATTCACCGATGGCAACAGTCACCACAAATGGATTAATATCTCAACGCTTCACTCTACACAGGGGTACAAGGCAGGGATGTCCACTCTCTCCATCCCTATTTGCCATCTTTATAGAACCTCTGGCAGCAGCCATACGACAAGACAGCACAATTTCAGGAATCGAAACAGGAGATACAACCCATAAGATCAGCTTATATGCAGATGACATTCTTTTATATCTACAAAACCCATCATCAACAATTCCCGATACTGTCAACCTTATTAATCATTTCTCTGAGATCTCTGACTACACTATTAACTGGTCTAAATCCACCATACTACCACTGAACTCTAACAGCTGGGATGTGGCAACTGTCACTGGACCATTCTCAATCACCACCGGCAACATCAAATACCTGGGAATTAACATTCCCCCTAAGCTGTCAGAGTTAATTGGCCTTAATTATAATCGACTCTTGAAAACGATTGAAGAAAATCTAAAACGTTGGATGAATTTACCAATAAATCTTATTGGTAGAATTGCTACAGTCAAAATGACCATACTTCCCATGGTAAATTATCTCTTTTCAATGATTCCCAGCAAGCCTCCAACCCTCTGGTTCAAATCTTTAGATTCAATAATTACACATTATTATTGGAAAAATAAAAAGGCCAGAATTAAACTATCAACATTACAAAAAAATAAATTAAATGGTGGTCTGGAGGCCCCAAACTTCCAGCATTACTATCTTGCAAATAAACTCCAGTATTTTTATAAATGGATCAAACCAAATGAATCGGATTGCTCCTGGATAGGGCTAGAACAATTATTTTGTAAAGGAATCAATATCTCTGATTTGCCATTTATAAGCCGCACTATTACCAGACACCCCTGCTTCAAAAACCCAATCATTGCCTCAACTCTGACGGCCTGGTGGGACTTTTACCAAATGACTAATACCACGGTATCACCAAGTACATACACTCCTATTTGGAATAATCCCGATTTTTTGATGAACAGGAAACCATTAAATCTGTCATCATGGATCACTAAGGGCATCACGCATCTTAAAGATATCTATGAAAACAACACCCTGGTTTCTTTCTCTCACATCGTACAGAAGTATAGCATTGGAGGAAATCAATTTCTAGAATATCTTCAAATTAAATCTATTGTTCAAACAAAACTTAATAGTAAAACACCTAACCTTAATCTTCCGCCACTGGTACTAGATTTAATCCAAATTGCTAGTCAACAGAAAATTTTATCCAAAATTTATAAGTTAATTGCAACAAATAATCCAATAATATCCATTCCATCAATTACATGGGAAAAAGATTTAGAGGTTACCTACAATGCTGACTTCTGGACCCAAATCTGTAAAAACATATTTATGTCCACCGCTAATGTGAATCTACAACTAATACAATATAAAGTAATTCACAGAGTTCACTATACGGGGGAAAATAATCTTTAAAATGGGCTTTAAAGATACAAAAATTTGTACACAGTGTACACAAAATGTGACGGACACATACTTGCATTCCATCTGGGATTGTGACCCAGTCAAAATATTCTGGCACAGCATCATTGACACCCTCTCCCAACTTCTAGATTGCTGCATCCCGCTGTCACCCTCAGTCTGCCTCCTGGGAGATTTTTCTACTCTATCACTGGATAACAGTTCAAACAGAATCCTTTCTATTGCCCTAATCATCGCCAAGAAAACAATCCTCATGAACTGGAAAACCAAAAACTCCATCAATGTCATCCTCTGGGAAAACTTACTAACAGATTTCATTTCAATGGAACAACTATCAGCTTCAATTAAAAGACAAACTATAAAGTTTACCAAGTATGAAAAAATTTATTTTATCCTTGAATTCGAGACACACAAATCTTCCCTCAAATGATCCTCGATAAATAATCGGATTTTGCCATTTCTATTTGAAAAAAAAATAAATGAATGAATAAATAAATAAATAAATAAATAAATAAATAAATTTAATAAAAGGGAGGGAAAAAAAAGAGGGAAAATAAAATACATATAAAAAAAGGACTAATTCATAAATAAACAACCTCCCCAACTCCCAAGCTTACTCCTCATTACCCTTGACTGGAAATTAGCAGACTGCCTATTAGCCTGAAAATCCGCAGAACTACTTCCAAAAGTAGGGGTGGGGCAAAAAAAAAAAAAAAAAAAGACCCCTTGGTGATTGTTATTGTTATTGGTGTCGTGCTCTGGTCTTCCTGCCTTGATAGTCTGGAAAATTTTTTTTCTCTTTCTCTCTCTTCTCCTTCTTACGGGGGTCGTTGTCCGGATGTGGCACGGGGGCGGGGATCGGATTGTGCGCCGCCGTCGTGGCTCCCTGGTCGGTGCGGCCCCGTGCGGGTCTGGCCGGTGGACTCGCTGGGGTCGGCCCTGGTGTCCGGCCTGCGGCTGGGGGCGTGTGTCGGCCCTCTCGCGATGCTGGTGCCCCTTTGTGGGGGGGGGTGGGGTCCCTGATGGTGGGGCGTGGCAGGCGGCCTGGCTCCTGTGACTGCGTGGGGCTCACAAGTGATGCGCCCCTGGTCCTGGTTGCCTGCCTCCCCACCACCCCCTCTCTCATATTTATATATTTAAAAAAAAAAAAAAAAAAAAAAGAGACAAACATGACAAGAAGAGCTGGGGCCTACAGGGGACATCCACCCTGCAAATGCCAGTTTCTTATTGTTTTTAATGCACCATGACCATATATAGATTATTATATATATACACACAATAGAGAGCACTGGTATGTGTAGGGAGTGCTCACCATACATGTACCAGCTGCTCTTTTTAATGCACCCAAATACATTAACAAAGGAACGGAGGGAGGGGGAGGGGAAAAAAAGTGTGTGTATATATGTATATATATGTATGTGTGTATATATATGTATATAGATATATGTAACAAAAAAATAAATAAAAAATATATAAAAAATTGAGAGATTAATGGGCCAGGTGGGGGGAGGGGGGTAACATGAGGGACTACCAGGGGAGCATGTGCTGGACGGCCCCGGCAGATCACTGGGTGCCCGGGGATCCGGCCCGCGCTCCTACTGTCTGGGTCTTGTCCTGCGGGGGAAGTGCCTGGGTCTCGGGGGGGCCGGGGCTACTCCTTGGCTGGGACGCCTGGTACCGGGGCCGGCTGCTGGGGGGGGCCCCCTGGTTGGAAGTAGTGTGGTGGCAGATCGCCGTCCGGGTGTGCCGGGATGTGTTGGCGGGCTCCTTTTCCCTGGCCTGGTGTTCTCCCCCTGTTCCTGTCACTCCGCCTTGGCTCTGTATGTTGGCGACTGCGGGTGGTGGCTGTCTCGGTCCCCCGGGGCTGCTTGCTCTGCCCGTGTTTCCTCTCGCCGCCTCCCTCCCCTCTCGCCGCCTGTGTGTTTGTGTGTGTGTGTGTGTGTGGGGGGGGGGGGGGTGCACATGTGTGTGTGTGTGGGGGTGTCTGCACACGTGTGTGTGTGTGGTTGTGGGGGTGCGTGTACACATATGTGTGTGTGTGTGTGTGTGTGTGGGTGGGTGTGCGTGTGCGTGTGCATGTACACGTGTGTGTGTGTGTGAGTGTACACGTGTGTGTGTGGGTGTGTGTGTCTGTGCACACGTGTGTGTGTGTGTACACGTGTGTGTGTGTGTGTGTGTGTGTGTGTGTGTGTGTGTGTGTGTGTGTGTGTGTGTGTGTGTGTGTGTACACATGTGCGGATGTGCATATGTGGGTATGTATGTGTGTTTGTATGTTAACGTGTATATGTAAATGCAAATGTATGTATTGATGTATGGGTATATATATATATATATATATATATATATATATATATATATATATATATATATATATATATATGGACAAATACAGGATATATGTATATGCACATGAAACTAAAAAGCACAGGTGCACATGATTGTATCAGAGTATATTTATATGTATGAATAACTACTTACTGATGCACATGTATCTTACATACATGATGCTTAGAGGTCAACACACTGATCTTTGTTATGTGTGTGTGTGTGTGTGTGTGTGTGTGTGTGTGTGTGTGTGTGTGTGTGTGTGTGTGTGTGTGTGTGTGTGTGTGTGTGTATGCATTGTGCATTGAGGTACAAATTGAGTTTCTCTGTTTACAATGTATAAAGAATATGTACTAGATAACTGCATACATGTCCACATATGTATGTGTATGTATGTATGTAGGTATTATATATGACTATTCAATACTGCCTCCAGCACCCCCCCAACGCTCAAACGATCAGAAATGTGATTGTAAATAGAAAGCTCCTCCCCCCTTTTCTCTGTTTTCTTTTTTGCTTATAACACCTGATTGTCCTGTGTCCACCTTTTACTCTTTAAACAACACATTATAAACTTCTTGATACATATTACAACACAGACACCAAACTGCACCACCACTGTCTTGTCTCTCTCTCCTGCTCTCTTTCTCCTCACCCTCCACACCCGGTGACTCTAGCCCTCCTCTGCAGAATATTTATACCCCTCTTTCTGACTCTCCCTTTACTCTTATCTTGTTTGATTTCTCCAGGGATCAATAAAAATATAGTTTGACTGTTATGAGGGCTGGTGAAGGTAGCACACTTGCACACACTCACCCACACACACAAAACACCCTTGGTTACCAGATTAAAATGCATATATACAACTCCGGTTATACCAACATGGTATCAACCATAAATATATGTGCAAACAAGGGCAAAAAAAAAAAAAAAAACAACAAAAAAAAAAAACAACAGTTTACTGAAAAAAATCTCACAAATGAGTTGTCATTGAAGAACGTCTAACTCTTGGAAGTCTGTATACAAAGAAACTTTAAAGCTTTAACTTTAGTGTTATTTATCTATGTATAATCTATGTTATTTACCTTTCCATTTATTTTAAAAAGTACTTCACTGGTAAAATCACACAGGATGGCCATCTTAATTTTCACCTAGTAAAAGGTACGTGAAGTTATGTAAACCTGCACTTGTGATTCCATGTTTGTCCACCAGTAGAGGTCACGCAGGCCAGACCTGTGTTTCTAGTCAAACCAATCTTCCAAGAAATATAGATTAGTTCAGCACTGGCGTATAAAAATATACAAGAGGAGCTGATCTTGATTCACTCTGGAGGGATGTTGCAGTGTAGAGGCAGAATCTCCAATAACCATGTCCTGCTGTCAAATATGAGTGTGGGAGTGTCCAGCATTTCAGCACTGGACAGCAATCATTAATACAAGTTTATCAGCAGCACTACTAACCCTCTTCATCTTCCTCCTCCTCTTCCTTACAAAAACATTGTGCTGAAAATAGAGACATTTTTGACAGATCAAAAGAACAAGAAAATATAACAGGTCTAGGTGTAGGTGGCTGAGCACTGCCTGCACAGAAGAGAGGTCAAATAATTGATATGGTTATTTATTTTGCAAATTGATCATATATGGCCAACAATAAAACTGACTGTCAAAACATAATTTATTATTTTTAACTTCATTTTTTAACCGTTTGTTAATGAGTTATATGTTATATGTTAAAGGACAGATAAATGAAGAGAAAAGACAAAGTTGTGGACAGTTTTCAAATATGGGATTGGATAAATACCAGACAGAATGGAAACAGAGAAAATTCAACCAGGTGAGTGTTTTACAGGACATTCATGACCTCCAAAGACTGCTTTACATAGAACCTACAGCAAGACGCAAAAGAAACATTAAAGGACACTTTTTTTTTTTCATTACCATTCTGGTCAGTATGAACATCGTGCACACGCTGTATGTACGATACACAGCAAAATTGGACCTCTGCTTTTAACCCATCAACTAGTTTCACTAGTTAGCAGTGGGGCTGCCAGCATCAGCGCCCGGGGAGCAATTGGGAGTTAAGGGCCTTGCTCAGGGGCCCCCAGTGATTTACCATGGTGGCCGGCTCTGGGCTTGAACCTGAGTCCTCCACAGCCAAGTCAAGACAACAGCATGAATAAAAAGTGAGACAGTGTTTCTACAATAAAAATCCTGACAACCAGCTCAACTAAAACTAAAAGCCAAGAAAATAACTGTCTCAAAAAACATTTTGAAATGACCAATCATGCTCGCAGTTCTGATGTTAAAAGGTAAACTTTTGTTGGAGACTGAGAAGATTTGACAAATATTTGATGGTCCAACCCACATTCTCAGCTCTGCTGCTCATCCCACAAATGCACGTTCCTGACAAATGTTTCACCATCAGGAATGAGATTCACGCTGTTTTTCAGAGTTGGAGCTCATTTTCATAGCTGCTGCTGAGCTTCCATAAATAAAGGAGGGATTCAGAGGTCACAGACGCTCCATTGGCTGGGAATCGAACCCAGGTCGCCTGCTTGGCAAGCAGCCATGCTGACCACTATACCACCAATGCTGCTGGAATCAACCTGAAACCTGTAATTGATGAAGTCCTTCTAAGAAGCAGCTGGTCTTCAACACAGCTTCATCCTAGATCTGCTGCTGTAGACCTGCTGCAGGGGGACACCACCATGATCCACTGACCTGCAGTACCACCCTCTGACCCTCCCAGTGTTTACCTCCACCTGTCTGTATGGATGTCTCTGTTGGATACCTGCAGACATCCTGACCTGCAGTCCTCGTCTCTGTGGATCACCAACTAACCAGGTATCAGTCATATCTACATGGACATCTTAGTTCTGCTGCTGACGGATGGTTGTACTTATGTATCTTGTCTTTTGTACCTTTGACGTTGTTTATGTTTCTCTTCTCTCTGTAACTCCTTCTTTACCCAGCTGGTCTTCAGCAGGAGGGTTCCCCCTGATGATCCAGGTCCTGATCCAGGTTTCATCCCTCTTAAAGGGAGTTTTTCTTGCCACTATTCAGCTTTTACTTCCTCCAGGGGAGTTTTTACCTGCCCTTTGCTGAAGCTGATCGCTCGGGGGGGGGGGGCATATATTGCTTTCTAACAACCACAGAGGGACTTGAACCCTCAATCTTCTGATCTGAAGTCAGACACCTTTTCCATTAGGCCATGTGGTCAACACAACAGAAGACTTTCGACCAGTCGACACTTCCTTTCAGTCTCTCTGACAGTTCAGACAAGCAACTAAAACCATGTAAAAAACACATAGTTCAAAGACAAGGACGTATATAATATCACCTTCAATTTAACTACAGTTCTGTTTGTTTGTCTGGAGTGAACCTCCAGTAAATCGCCCTGCTTCGTCCTGATTGTTATTGGATTAAACAACTAAAACTAAATGCATCAGAGTGATGCACCTCTGCAATCCTGCAGCGTTGGGCTGTTGCCCCCCACGGCCCGTGGTTGAGGTATATCTCCTCTTCACCTTCTTTCTCCCATCATGTTTGTGATATTGGTTCCAATTCAGCCCTAAACTCACCCAGAAGCTACAATAGTGGAGTTCTGGATATTTTCTGTTTGTCTTGATTTTGTGGAGATTTAATGAGTTTATAGTATTATTGTTATTTTTGTAATTGCTTGATGTCACCAGAAGATATGTGTGATATGTTACAGTGACCTGCACTGATCCATGAAGAAAGAAGCAGAAGTCAATTATGACTGTGAAAGTACAGGACAAAACTGTCATATGAAAACTTGTACTGACAGAATTGTAAATGAATACTTACAATAACAGGTCAATAATACTTCACCATGCAGGTCTGGAGTTGTTCAGAAATTCAACATTTATATGTTAACTGTTCAGTTAAAACGTAAATGAAGCATCTCTTTAAGGACTCATCACCTGGTCTTTTCATGTATCCATTCTACCTTAAATTGTCTTTAAATGAACTCTTAAAATGTACAAGGAAAACATAAATAAACATAGAGCTCCTTCTGGCCCTTTTTCATACTTTCTCTCACAAGAGTACATGCGAGATTTTGACTGGTCCAGATGTTCATTGTAATAATGCTGATACGCTACATGTTGATTGGCCGCAGGAAGGACAGGTGAAGGACAGGTGAAGGACAGGTGAAGGACAGGTGAAGGACAGGTGAAGGACAGGTGAAGGACAGCTGAAGGACAGGTGAACTACAGGTGAAGGACAGGTGAAGGACAGGTGAAGGACAGGTGAAGGACAGCTTAAGGACAGGTGAAGGACAGGTGAAGGACAGGTGAAGGACAGGTGAAGGACAGCTTAAGGACAGGTGAAGGACAGGTGAAGGACAGGTGAAGGACAGGTGAAGGACAGGTGAAGGACAGGACTGATCCTTTCTAGTCCTTGTACTGGAGCTACTGATGGTTGATCAGTGGTCCAGCTCTGAGACATGGATGAAGATGCAGGATGAGAAGAATGAACTTAACAGTAACTTTTTCCAGGTGGGATCAGAACTGTATCTCCCACTGTCTTAGCTCACGTTATAGCAGGTTACGTAGAGTGAGACAGGTAACCATAGCTGCAGATGGGTGTGCTTCCATGGTGTAATGGTTATCACTCTGGACTTTGACTCCAGCAACCTGAGTTCAGTTCTCAGTGGAACCTGTTAGGTCTCCAGCAAACCAAGAACAAACATCCATGTTTTCATCTTAACACTTGTGTGAATGGGCCATGTAGGGGTTTGATTGAGTTCTTGTTGTGCTTTTAGTATTTGGTTTTCAGTATTTGAAACTTCAGCAAGTCAGTATTGGAGTATAAAGGTGAAACATTTCTTAAATTACTGGGCTGTGAGACTGGTGACTGAACGCAGCAGTGACCTCACCAGTCTGATCCAACGGTCTTCCAACAGTCAGGTCTTCACCCACATCAGGTAGTTTAGAGTGAAATCATAGTGATAAAACAGAAACAAAAAAAAAAACGGTTCCCCTATTTTGTTTTTTTGTTTTTGTTTTTATTTTCAGTAAACTTGATGGAGTCACAACTGTATTAATGTGAATCAGAATACATTCACATCATATTAGTTCATTGACCTGGCCTGGACATGTGCGCATTATGTAAAAAAGAAGAAAGAACCAACTGTACTGGCTCAGACAGAAGATGTCCTTGATTAGCAGCAGCACTTTCATTATTGACAGATCAGATCGACTTTATCCAAACACTAATCGTTGTTGACAGGATTTGAATCTGCACGGGTATTCCCCAATGGATTTCGAGTCCATCGCTTTAACCACTCAGCCACAACAACGTTGTACTAGTCTAGCTTCTTTATGATGTCACTGATGACATCATGAAGTGTGAATGTGCTAAATAGCAATCATGAAAGTGAAGATCTATTATTATCAACATACCAGAAAACCAGACACAAACCTGTTTACCAGAACACCAGAAACAGGTTCTTCTTCAAAAAAATAAGTGTCCTAATGGAAAATGTCTCACTTCAAATAGCGTTCTACAGAGTTCAGGCAGCTGTTTGTGAAAAGAGGAAGGAATGACCAAAACGTTCTTTTTAGAGCACTTTAATGAGTGCTATGTTCGTAGGACCAAGAGGAGGGAATGTGAGAGAAATATTATATTCACATAGTACTAGTTTGAATTACTTATTCTACTAAGCAGTTTTAACATTTTCTGAACTTAATCCGACCCTAAGTGAGTATTCTTTAGGTACAAGCCTGTTCTTTGTCTTTTGACTGTGTAGCCCTTCAATTTTATGACAGAGAGAACAGAGTCCTCTGTTTCCCATTTATGACAGAGACAACAGACTTCTCTGTTTCCCATGCTCTTAGATTTAACACCTTGATATGTTATTTGCCTTCCTCCTCTTTAAGTCTGATAAGCAGTAAAGAGGTCTTGCATTGTCATTTACTCCCGACTGCAAATCAAAAAAGTCGGTTTTGTTAGTGGTTGTGTTCAGGCCGCTGTTTCCTGCATGAGTTTGACCACGGCAGCTCTCACCTAAAGTCTCTATGTTGGATTGAATCAGAAAAATTGGTCTGAGGCTTATTCTTGTACTTAGCTCACAACTGACTTGCCTGGACCGTGTACACCAGTGTAGGTTCATACTGGTGGAGATGACTACATGGATCGTTCCCACTCGTGTAAGTTCATACTGGTGGAGATGCTTACATAAAGACTGTTCACACCAGTGTAGGTTCAAACTGGTGGAGGCGCCTACATGGACTGTTCACACCAGTGTAGGTTCATACTGGTGGAGACACCTACATGGACCATTCACACAAGTGTAGGTTCATACTAGTGGAGATGCCTACATGGACCGTGTACACCAGTGTGGGTTCATACTGGTGGAGACGCCTACATGGACTATTCACACAAGTGTAGGTTAATTCTAGTGGAGATGCCTACATGGACCCTGTACACCAGTGTAAGTTCATACTGGTGGAGACACCTACATGGACCATTCACACAAGTGTAGGTTCATACTAGTGGAGATGCCTACATGGACCCTGTACACCAGTGTGGGTTCATACTGGTGGAGACACCTACATGGACCATTCACACAAGTGTAGGTTCATACTAGTGGAGATGCCTACATGGACCCTGTACACCAGTGTGGGTTCATACTGGTGGAGACGCCTACATGGACTATTCACACAAGTGTAGGTTCATACTAGTGGAGATGCCTACATGGACCATTCACACAAGTGTAGGTCCATACTGGTGGAGACGACTACATGTACCATTCACACAAGTGTAGGTTCATACTAATGGAGATGCCTACATGGACCCTGTACACCAGTGTGGGTTCATACTGGTGGAGACGACTACATGTACCATTCACACAAGTGTAGGTTCATACTAATGGAGATGCCTACATGGACCCTGTACACCAGTGTAGGTTCATACTGGTGGAGGCGCCTACATGGACCATTCACACAAGTGTAGGTTCAGACTAGTGGAGATGCCTACATGGACCCTGTACACCAGTGTGGGTTCATACTGGTGGAGACACCTACATGGACCATTCACACAAGTGTAGGTTCAGACTAGTGGAGATGCCTACATGGACTGTTCACACCAGTGTGGGTTCATACTGGTGGAGATGCCTACATGGACTGTTCACACCAGTGTGGGTTCATACTGGTGGAGACGACTACATGGACTGTTCACACCAGTGTGGGTTCATACTGGTGGAGACACCTACATGGACCATTCACACAAGTGTAGGTTCAGACTAGTGGAGATGCCTACATGGACTGTTCACACCAGTGTGGGTTCATACTGGTGGAGATGCCTACATGGACTGTTCACACCAGTGTGGGTTCATACTGGTGGAGACGACTACATGGACTGTTCACACCAGTGTGGGTTCATACTGGTGGAGACACCTACATGGACTGTTCACACCAGGTCCACAACTCCACATTGTAGTGACACGTCTTCACAATTCTTAAAGTTCTTAAACACTGCAAATCTAAAACAAATCTGCAGATCCAGACAGTTTATGGCTTTGTCGTCACTCCTGACTGGTTCAAATGTGTCAGTAACGTCCTGGAGGCAGCACCAACTCACCTCAGATTCAGACACCTCAGACAAGTTGCTTCAAAAATCTGTAATTCAGGGGAATTAGCTCAAATGTTACAGCGCTCACTTAGCATGTGAGAGGTAGAGGGATCGATACCCTCATTCTCCATGTTCATCTCTTTATGGTTCATTTGTAAAAACTGGAACTTGAATGTCCTTCCAGGATTGGAAGTGCTGATTATCAACAATCACCTTCACTCAGTCACCACAGACTACCTGTATTAGCACAGCTCAAGGAAACATCCCATAATAACTCAAGTTACCTGACGCTCACTTTGGGCAAAACTGGAGTCCAGAAGGACCGCTTTGCTTTTAATATTCATTATTTTGTATTTATTAATACAGACACTTTTATGATATTGTTTTTATTTGCAGTTGCCCGAAGCCCAGCCAGCTCAGGTGGTGCAGCATGAGACTCTTCAGCTCATGGTTGGGGTTTGTAAGAGAAATATTATATTTACATAGTACTTATGAGTTTGAACCATTTATTCCACTGATCAGTTGAAACAGTGTCTGAACTTAATCTGACCCTAAGTGAGCGTGCTTCAACTTGCAGATATGAAGTTCCTGTATCCGTTTATCTCCTAACAAACACCTGCTTATTCTGAGAACCTCTGTACAGCCGGATCCTTGTGCTCTGACTGAGAAGCCTGTGTTAAACTCGTGTCAAGGACAACAAACTTCCCCTTTCTCATCTAATTAAAAACTGCACCTGGACGAAGAAGATTCAACTTCCTTCTTCAGTCTGATAAGTAGTTAGGGAGTTTTCTGCAGAAGTCTCTCGTGTGAGACTGTTTGTTCGGGCAGTTAGGAAGTTATGCAGCTGTGTCTTTTGTGAAGTTTTTTTTAATTCAACCCTATAAGACCTGCCTCGTCCTCTGAGCAGCAGAACTCTCCAAGTGAGACTTCTCTGCACGTCTGATCAGCGTGTATCTTTTAAATGAACTTTTGTGTTAAACTTGAAACTGTTTGCTTTCTCATTTGGATTCCAGTAGAATTTCCACCACAGGTTCAAGCCTCACTTGGGGCACAGAAGGCACATTTATGATGTTTATTTGAGGAGTTCATGTTAAATGGGAGCAGAGAGCGTCACGTGTCTGTCCTGAAACTCTTCATACTGGACCTCTCGCAGTCAAAGCAGGAATCATACTACAAGACCAACGAGCCACAAAACACTGGTTTAAAGTAAAAAATTTTTTGTTTTTTTTTTGTTTTTTTTAAAGAAAAAGGAAAAAAAGGAAACTCATGTCATATGATCAGAAGCAGGTGATTTCATTAATGATGTCACAAAGGAAGTCATAAATAACTTATTTAAATAAACAATAACATCAATAGAAATCTGAATAAATACAGGATTCAGGATACTACAGGACCACTATGGCGGCGGAAGAAGAAGTGCTCACAACTTATCTGTGTTTGATTTTGACAGGTTCACAACTTCAAAAAACTTAAACCGAACATATTTAGGAAAAGTTGGTTAGTGACACACGTGTAGATTTTGTCTCACATGTAAAAGGTTTCTGGTTTGAGTCGACCAAGTCGAGCCAGTTGATGGGTGAACAGAACAGATGATCTACTGAAAGATTCACAGCAGTTTCATTTTAGAGGAACTTCATTTGGTTTCATTTCTCCAGGCTCAGAGTCAGTTTTAACAGGTTTATAGTGTTTTTATGACAAGTGTCACCGACTTTTGACAACGGCAATACCATGAATGGAATTGAATCAGAAGTGCACACAGCGTCCACGAGCAAGTAAAACCATGCGAAGGCCCCAAAGTGACGTTTGGTGACCTCCTGTGTCCTCACACAACATCCTAGGGGCTCAAGTTTTGTGTGGACGTCCCTCTGGAGACCCTGAACAACTGTCTCCTGTCTACTGTCTCCTCTCAGCTGGAGAAACAGCTGATCTATGAGACGTTCATGGAGTGGACAGGTAAACTGACTGTGACGGAGGCCAACGTGAGTCTGCAGCGATTCAAGCTGGAGGAGACGGATGACCAGAACAAAGTCCTGACCAGCATGGGCGTGGAGATGCTTTTGATAAAAGAAACTGTGACTTCTCTGATGGTGGAAACACATTGTCAGATACTACATTTGTAAACAAACAGTTGTAACAGGGACTTACTTCACTAAGAAAAGATTTCTGTCTTAGTGATGTTGCTGCGTCACATCAGATGAAGCTCCTGAGACCCCCGTCATACACCTCGGACTTGTGATCTTTAAACATTTTTTAAACACTTTGTTGAGAGTCACTGATGATCCACAGGAAGAGGTGACTACTCCTCTCAGCTGGAGAAACAGCTGACCTAAGAGAAGTTCATGGAGTGGACAGGTAAACTGACTGTGACGGAGGCCAACATGAGTCTGCAAAACAGATGTTGCCATGTGGGTGCTTAGTGCCAAAATAACATTCATGTGAAAGCAGCATGCAAGTCTTCACAGGAGAATGTTGCACAACCAGAGAGGAGAACACTGGATGTATGTGGCTGTGAAGAGTCCAGGCATCTGCACAGAGTCAGAAACAGGTCTGGTTTATTCTGCAGAACGTAACAGTGAACTAAAGAAAAACGTTTATTTAAATTTGAACAGCAGAGAGCGCTGTTGCAACATTTGGGAACGTGGTCATATCCTCATGATGATCAAACATCCAAACAAGGTTTTGGAGAGACAGAGCAGATGTGGAGTTTTCTTTGGTGGTGGTAGGTGTCTTTACAACTGTGGTTCCTTTGGTGGTTCTCCTCTTCTTCCTCTCTGATCCTTTCCAGTCCTTGTACTGGAGCTTGTGATGGTGAAGGAAAATTAGTATCCTCATTTATATTTATACATACTCAATACATACCGAAGGAAAATGTTAGATTATTAGGTTTATTGTTTTATTACGTAGTTCCTTTGACTGTGAGAGTGTTGTTGTGTGAGTAGTAAAGTGGTGTTTGGAGGCTGAGTTCTCTTCCACAGAGTTGGACAGCTGATAACAAACACTCACACAACAACCTTTGATCAGGAGGACTGGTCTCTTAGTGGTACGAGCAGAGACAAAGCAATAAAAGAAAACCTCTTACAGCAGGGGAGGGGCAGGACTCCGGGAAGACGCACCAAGAAGGTTGTAAAGAAGGACTTCTGGTGTGCTGTAAATAAACACGATGTTGACTTGAGCAGAAAGTTTTAGCCTGAAAGACAAACGTGATAAAAGGTGTTGTAAAAAGGACGGAAACAGACTTTCATTAACTCTGGATTATATAAACAGGGGGTGTACGTGGAAGTGTTCAGATATCATCTGTAGGCAGACATTTGTGCATGTCTGTGGGATCTCCAAAAGCATCTGTACGGGAATAAAAGTGAATCTCTTCCTTTCAACGACTCTTTGATTCAACATTGGTTGATCAGTGGTCCAGCTCTTAGAGATGGATGAAGATGCAGGATGAGAAGAATTAAGTTAACAATAACTTTTTTCTAGGTGGGATCAGAAATGTATCTCCCACTGTCTTATCTCACATTATAGCAGGTTAGGTAGAGTCAAACAGGTAACCATAGCAACAGCAGGGCAGGGTCCATTTGGTGATGTTTATTGCTGTGGACTTTGACTCCAGTAATCTGAGTTTAAGACCTGTAGAACCTGGCAGTCAACCATGATGCAGCTGGTCATGAACTCCTGGATAAAGTGGAATAAAATCTAACATAACAGGGTTTAAGCTGCCGGTGAGGTGAGACCCGAGGACGAAGGACAGCTGCTGTTAACCGGATCGTTACTTCAAACTTTATTTCACTCTTCAACTTTGTCTTTTGACTCAAACACGTGAAGGTAGAAACTTCTGCTCACTTCTGATTTACCTGCAGACTTTGATCAATCTTGTGTCTGAAGACAAATCTACATGATTGGTAGATGACAGTATTTTTATTGGTTTTATTATTGATCAAAAACGCCGTGCTGAACAGTTGATGATCAGTTTTCTTCATAAAACAAACTTTGTGGTTTTTTATTTCCTGGAGTGAAGCTGTCGTCTCCAGCATTAAAGTCAGACTGCTGTTTCCTGTGGAGCCTTTCAAAATAAAGTGTGGTTCCTGGAAGAAGTTGTTCTTTGCTGCTTGTGTAACTGTTGTGTGATGAGGCTTTAAAAGGAGGAAATGTGTCTCTGCAGGACAGTTTGACCTTTGAGCTTCTTCACATTTACAGTAACCAGACTGACGTAGAGGCTGAGTCTCCTTCAGCTGGTTCAAGATTTTCAACTTTGTGTTTCTGCAGTAAAAACTCTGTTGTTCACAGAATTGTATGTTTTTAATCTTTGAACAGAAAACCAGAAAAGGCCCTGAGTGAAGCTTCAAAGCAGGTAGGATCAGCAGATCCGGCTGTAGAAGAGACTTCCTCAACCTCCCACTGTTTCCTGACTGCATTCAAGTGACACTGATATAAAAACAACAGAGAGGAGCAAACCAGTGCAGGAGCAGCTGGTCTTTGTACAACACCAGTGATGTGTGTTTCCTCTGCAGATGAAGGTGTGTGTGTGAGCTGATGTGCACGTGAATTCAGCAGAATGGACCAGTGTGAGGACAGAGAGGACGGAGTCCGTCCCTCTAAAACCCCTCTGTGTGGGGAACATGAGAGTCGGAGCAAAGCTCAGAGGTGAGACGAGCATCTCCAACTGTCCACGACTCTTCTGCATGTCAGAGCTGAAAACTCACATCAGCAAACGTCATTATTACAGGAATGAACCTGGACCTGGACCTGGACCTGGACCTGGACCTGGACCTGGACCTGGACCTGGACCTGGACCTGGACCTGGACCTGGACCTGGACCTGGACCTGGACCTGGACCTAAACCTAAACCTAAACCTGAACCCAGCTGTGTGTCCTTGAAGAGCAACCGGTCAATGGACCATCCTTATGACTTTAAAGGAGACCAACGTTCTGCTGTAAAGAGGTGAGTGTATCTAAACTCTGCCAATGATTTATGTTCAATATGTTTTAAATAGACTAAATTTTTTTTATTTTGGATTATTTATTTTTTATATAAAATGAAAATGTGAACTTTGAACTCTTTATTCTTCCATCAGGGTCCATCAGAAAAGAGACTCTCTTGAACATGAATCCAGCTGTTTGTCCTTGAAGAGCGACGACTCAGATAAAAGATTTATTGACTTTAAAGGAGACCAACTGTCTTCTTCAGAGAGGTGAGATGTATTTAAATGCATTAAATGTATTTACATCAGTCCTCATGTTGGGGAACGTCCACGTGTTTCTTCTTGAGTAGATCCATGTAGTCCTGGACCCCTGTGGTCCTCCATCACCTGATGGTGATCTGAGCTTCCTCCTCATAGATCTTCATCTCCTGTCATGAGCTTTTTCCTCTGTTTGAAACATCTGGAGGTCTTACCTTCCAGAGGACTGATCCTGATGATGCTCCAGAGTTAATCAGCTGGTTTATGTCTCCATCATTTGTCCATGTTCTAGATGTTGTTGTAACTTTTCTTGGAGCAGAATTGGATCTTGTAAATCTGTGAATCAGCAGAGCTCTCATTGAGGTCACATGTACGTTCTCAGTGGGACCAGCAGGACCAGTAAACCTTCACCACCACAGCCAGTCCTCTGATTGACTGTCCTCATCCAAACATGTCTTCATGGACCTTCAGCTTGTGTTTGTCTCTGTGTGGACAGACATGATGTGAGCTAATTCTTCATGATTCCTCCACAGAGTGGACCAGCTGAGCTCAGAGCCTTGCAGTGGTCCGTCTGTCCAGCAGCATCAAACACAGCTGGACTCCATATTTCTGGTCTGTACATGAACAACAACTGCTTCTCCATCTGTTCTGCTGTTGTTCATCTCCAGCTGCTCCTGTCAGTCTGTCCAACATGGATCTGATGTTTGTCTCCATGGTTTCAGTCTGATTGTGTCATTCATGTGGTCTTCTGTTCCAGCTGCTGGAGGACAACATTGTCATGTTTGTGAAGAACGAGCTGAAGAAGATCCAGAGGGCTCTGAGTCCAGATTACCCAGAATCCCTGGAGAATCTGTTGGAGGATGAGGATGAAGAACAGAGGAGGAGCAGAGAGGCATTTGTGAAGATCACAGTGAACTTCCTGAAGAAAATGAAGCAGGAGGAGCTGGCTGAGCATCTGCAGAGCAGTAAGAGGATTTCTCTGAACATTTAATCTGCTGGATAAATGACCCAGAAAGTCTCAGGAGATGAACAACATTCACAGATCAGCCACAACATTAAAACCTCTGAGAGATGAAGTGAGGAACCAGCACCCCCTACAGGAGCATCCTTCCTGTACGGGACGGCAGTGGACCTCAACAAATATGTTTAACCCACCAACACCACCAGATAACTGGAAGATTTTAGTCCTGGTTTTCCTCTTCCAGGAATCCTGGTGAACTCCAGATTGTCTTGATGGTTCTACAGATTATTGATCAGATTATCTTCTGGTGTTTTCAAATCCTAAACCTGGAAATTCCACTTCACCGAGACCCAAAACAACAACAAGAACACAACAACCCACAAACTCACACCCCATCTAGGCTCTACTGCCAACGTCCTGGTCTTAGAAACTCCAGGACCCCCAGATGTTCTTTTCACGTCCAGGTCCTGAATGTTCAGAGGTGTTTTGGTGGTAAAAGTAATTGTAGTCAGTATTGGACAGCTCATCGTAAAGTTCTAGTTGATCAGTGTCGGTTCAAACCTGAATCTTTAGGTGAAATAAGCTTTATAAAACAATAAATTCTTTTCTTTATTCCTCTTTCATTCAGGTACTTTTGCTGAAGTTTGTCAAAAACGACTGAAGTCTAAGCTGAAGGAGAAGTACCAGTGTGTGTTTGAGGGAGTTGCTAAAGCAGGAAACCCAACCCTTCTGCAGCAGATCTACACAGAGCTCTACATCACAGAGGGAGGGACTGGAGAGGTCAACCATGAACATGAAGTCAGACAGATTGAAGCAGCATCCAGGAGACCAGACAGAGCAGAAACCACCATCAGACAGGAAGACGTCCTGAAACTCCCACCTGGAAGAGATGAACCAATCAGAACCGTGATGACGAAGGGAGTGGCCGGCATCGGAAAAACCGTCTTAACACAAAAGTTCACTCTGGACTGGGCTGAAGGCAGAGCCAACCAGGAGATCCGGTTAATGTTTCCATTCACCTTCAGAGAGCTGAATGTGCTGAAAGAGAGAAGGTTCAGCTTGTTGGAACTTGTTCATCACTTCTTCACTGAAACCAAAGTAATCTGCAGCTTTGAAGACTTCCAGGTTGTGTTCATCTTTGACGGTCTGGATGAGTGTCGACTTCCTCTGGACTTCCACAACAATGAGATCCTGACTGATGTTTCAGAGTCCACCTCAGTGGACGTGCTGCTGACAAACCTTATCAGGGGGAGCCTGCTTCCTTCTGCTCGTCTCTGGATCACTACACGACCTGCAGCAGCAAATCAGATCCCTCCTGTGTGTGTTTCCATGGTGACAGAAGTCAGAGGGTTCACCAACCCACAGAAGGAGGAGTACTTCAGGAAGAGGTTCAGAGATGAGGAGCAGACCAGCAGGATCATCTCCCACATCAAGACATCACGAAGCCTCCACATCATGTGCCACATCCCAGTCTTCTGCTGGATCACTGCTACAGTTCTGGAGACAGTCCTGGAAACCAGAGAGGGAGGAGGTCTGCCCAAGACCCTGACTGAGATGTACATCCACTTCCTGGTGGTCCAGACCAAACTGAAGAAGGTCAAGTATGATGGAGGGGCTGAGACAGATCCACACTGGAGTCCAGAGAGCAGGAAGATGATGGAGTCTCTGGGAAAACTGGCTTTTGAGCAGCTGCAGAAAGGAAACCTGATCTTCTATGAGTCAGACCTGAGAGAGTGTGGCATCGATATCAGAGAAGCTTCAGTGTACTCAGGAGTCTTCACACAGATCTTCAAAGAGGAGAAACACCTGTACCAGCACAAGGTGTTCTGCTTCATCCATCTGAGTGTTCAGGAGTTCCTGGCTGCTCTTCATGTCCATCTGACCTTCATCAACTCTGGAGTCAACCTGCTGGAGGAACAAAAAAACAGATGGTTCAGATGGTTTGAAACAAGAAAAGAGACTCTCCTCTATCAGAGTGCTGTGGACAAGGCCTTACAGAGTCCAAATGGACACCTGGACTTGTTCCTCCGCTTCCTCCTTGGTCTTTCACTGGAGACCAACCAGACTCTCCTACGAGGTCTGTTGAAACCAAAACAAGGAAGTTCACAGAACAATCAGAAAACTATCAAATACATCAAGAAGAAGATCAGTGAGGATCTGTCTGCAGAGAAAAGCATCAATCTGTTCCACTGTCTGAATGAACTGAATGAAGGTTCTCTGGTGGAGGAGGTCCAACAGTCCCTGAGGTCAGGACGTCTCTCCACAGATGAACTGTCTCCTGCTCAGTGGTCAGCTCTGGTCTTCATCTTACTGTCATCAGAAGAAGATCTGGAAGTGTTTGACCTGAAGAAATACTCTGCTTCAGAGGAGGTTCTCCTGAGGCTGCTGCCAGTGGTCAAAGCCTCCAAGAAAGTTCTGTGAGGACCAACACAGACACATCTGTTTTAATTACAATCAAATGTTGTGTTCATGGAGAAAATCAGTTCAGTTCACTGTTCAGCTGAGTTCAGGTTCATGTAGGACCAGTTTTCAACAATAATTCATCTCAGGAAACTTTACATGAAGACAAATGCAGCGATCACTTTGATCAAGACTGTAGTGCAGCGATACTTAATGATCAATAGTTTAATTAATCAGTATTCATTTAAATTATCTCATGTATTCATTTTTTGAATGACAAAATCAAAGTTTAAATGACAAAAATATTTCCCTTTTTCTCTCCTCTGCAGGTTGAGTGGCTGTAACCTCTCAGAGGTCTGTGCAGGTCTGTCCTCAGTTCTCAGCTCTCAGTCCTCCAGTCTGACAGAACTGGACCTTAGTAACAACCACCTGCAGGATTCAGGACTGAAGAAGCTGTGTCCTGGACTGGAGAGTCCACACTGTAAACTGGAGTCTCTCAGGTCAGAATCCCTCAAGTGTTGAACTGCTGACCGTTATAACTGTGGTTTATGTTGAAGGATTGTTGGAGAGAGAATTGTAATAATTGTAACTGGGTTCAGATCGGGTTGAAGCCTGCAGACAGTCGTCACAACTGTGTTGGTGATGATGAAGAGAAGTTTCTATTTCATGGAGTTATCTGCGTGGTCTAACTTATCGTAGTTGTGTGGTTCCAGCCAAATGATTGAGACAACATCTGTCTGTTTCACACATGTCAGGACCTCATGAGACTCTCCGACACAAATCAACCTTATGCATTACAGTTTAACAGTGGAAACACTTGTTACCATTAGAGGTTTTAGATGTTGTTACCTGTCAGTCGTTTTTTTGCAATGCATTTTGGGTTTTTTGGGTGTCTCTTCTAATTATGGGTTGTGTCTATGTTGGTGTGTTAATGAGCCAGGTGTGCAAACGTGGAGGGAAACAGCTTTTCACCTGCAGTCGAAGCCTTCCTTAGTAGTATGTATGATTATTATCCATCACCATGGAAACGACCAGCAGCAGCATCCCATGTAAGCAGCAGTCCTGCAGACGACTGTAATGAACAGCTCTCATCTGCTGGAGGTGCAACAATCTGATCGGTTGGTTCACCTGAGCTGAACTCAGATCTCAGCAGGACAACAGTCCCTTTGTGCTCGCTGAAGGGCTGCTTCTTCTGCTGCCTGGTACGTGTCTTCTGTGAGGTTTGCTGCCCCGTGCAGCTGCTGTGTGCTACCTGTGATGACATCACAAAGAGTGGTGTTCTGCTGTGGGTCTGGCGGTGGAGGATCTGTGGTGGTCGGCCCACAGAGGCAGACTGGTTCAGCTCATCATCCTGCTCAGCACAATCCAGAAGTGTCTGCTCTGGCCAGTGGTGACCATGATGGACCGTGTCTCCTTCAGTAATCCTGCAGCTCCCTGAGACACTTCCCACATGTCATGATGTCAGGTGGGTTTCCTGTTGAATGCAGGTTCCTCCATGCTGCAGCTCCAGTAAGTTCTTGAATCCTGCTACACGTGTTCCAACAAACACTTCGTAGAGACGGGAGGGAGAACACAGTCATCTGAGCACAGTTGTGGAATCTGACCGCAGGAACAGAGTGGATGTGAATAGTGAGTTCAGGGACTCCTGGTTCAGACCATGGTCATATCTCACCTCAGTTCCTGCGATGTTCTCCAAGCTGGCCTTCCAGCTTGTGCGATCAGACCACTACAAAATTCCAGAATTCAGCGTCGTGTCTGGTCTTTAATCGACCCAGATCGTTCATGTCTGATCATTGATCTTCACTGCTCCAATAAAACACAAATCTCTGTCACTTGTCTTCAAAATTATCTCATGGTCCACACCTGCTGCTATGAACTCCACTGTAAATTTTATATCCGTTCAGGAGCACTGCGCTCTTTAGAAGAACACAGACTGGCCTTGTCCTCTCCTCACACAAGGAGATCTTAGTCCAGACTGTTCTCAACGTGGATCCTGAAAGGTGGAACAAGTTATACGCCTGACCAGCGGTCAGGTCACAGATTAGTCTTTTCCATCACAGGCACGATAAATCCAACAGGATGGTACCGACTGGCCAGACCTCTACAGCTGCTGCGTCTTGTGACGGCGCTGCAGTCTGTAGTCCTGAGCCGGTAGTTCAGAGTATCTGAGTGTTGGTGCCGCTGCAAACTCAGCCAGAACCTTGTCCATTCTGCTCAACATGACTGAGCCACAGCTCACAGCCAGTGGATCCTGGTTCTGAGGGGAGGTGACTGATGACGTGGGGCTCGTTACTCTCTCGCTGCCGTAACTCAAAGCCTCAAGTAGCTACGTGGTGTTCAGCTGGTCTCTTACGGTTGTAGCTGCTGCTGAAGTTTGACTGTGTAGACATTTATCTGCATAGAAGGACTTCGTCACCACTTCAGGTACCTCATCTCCAGGCTGGAGGCTGTCCAGCACATGTCTCTGCAGGTCATAGGTTACCCAGCAGGGACTGCAGGTCGGGTCAAAGGGAAGTACCTGCCACTGATGTCCTTCAGGAGGACGATGGGTCTGCAGATCCCACCACAGGAACCTCAGCAGGGACTTATCTTCTGAGAGCAGCTTCTTCATTTGAATACACTCAACTGCAGACTCAGCTTAGGTCAAACACAGACGTGTAACTCCAAAGACTGTCCATCACCACGGAAACAGCCAGCAACAGTCCTCAGGAAAGACAAACAAGTGTGAATTCAAACACTTTCACATTTTACCAGCTATATAAATAATATCATGATGGTGTATAATAAAGAGTTGATTGTTGATGCACTAATATTGACAGCAGTTTTTATTCATAAATGTAAAAACACTCATGTAGACATGAACTGTAACGAACAGCTCTGAGCTGCTGGCGGTGCAGCGATCTGATTGGTTAGTTCACCTGTCACTCAGCAGACCTTTGAACAGGGATGTTTTAGGATTTTAAAGTGTGTTAGTGTGAAGTTCATGTGAGGGTTCATGTCTGACCTGCATTAGACATCAGTCACCGCGTTCTGTTGGAGAACCAGTTGGTTTCTGATGGTTTTACAGGACTCCAGTTGAATTAATCAGTATTTATTTATTTATTTATTTTTTTTATTTATTGGCATAATCAACTTTTTAATAACCTCCTTATTTCCCTTTTCTCTCCACTGCAGGTTGAGTGACTGTAACCTCTCAGAGGAGGTCTGTGCAGGTCTGTCCTCAGTTCTCAGCTCTCAGTCCTCCAGTCTGACAGAACTGGACCTGAGTAACAACCACCTGCAGGATTCAGGACTGGAGAAGCTGTGTCCTGGACTGGAGAGTCCACACTGTAAACTGGAGTCTCTCAGGTCAGAATCCCTCAAGTGTTGAACTGCTGACCGTTATAACTGTGGTTTATGTTGAAGGATTGTTGGAGAGAGAATTGTAATAATTGTAACTGGGTTCAGATCGGGTTGAAGCCTGCAGACAGTCATCACAACTGCGTTGGTGATGATTAGGAGAAGGGCTCCACCAAGTACAAATACATTTTTATTATTACTTTAGTCAGTTTCCAGTTATTTCAGTGATCATTGGTGTTTTTTCTTTCTTTAACTGAAGAGCATCAACAAGTTTGTCCACATGTGAACATCTCTAAGCTCTCCTTTCTAATCTGATCTTTTTATTATCAATAAAAGTTCTCAAATAAGACTTTTATGTCAGACTTTGAAATGTTTCCTATTTAATATTGAATTAGTTTCCCTAAAATGATCCAACCGGAGCACAAATAAGTGTCCAATGGTGACCAACCTCAGCAGCAGAAGTGTCTCTTCTTCTAACCTGGACTCAGTCTGTCTGGACGTCAACAAGGTTCTGGACTGATTCAGATTCTGTCATTGATCCATTTCTGATGATTGAATGGTAACAAGTCAGTGAACGAGCTGAACTTTTATTCAGAGTTAACACAAGTGACAGAAATCAACATCATGAGAACAATTGATTGATTCCATGTTTGTTATGTGGAGTTGAAACCAGCAGCGATGATGTGACATCATCCATGAGGTCTCGGTGGACCGCTGTGGTGCAGCTGAGTGAAAGGTAGAAGAGAAAATCAGGATCTGGATGAATGTGGACTTTCTCTGAAAGATGGTCCAGAATGAAGTTGATTTGAACGCATCCACATAGCATTCAGCATCACCACTAGAACCAAAACATGGAAAAGATTTTCATGAACATTTCAGACCAAACGACGTCCCTGGAAACACGAACGCTGTTTGGTTGAGAAAATAGTCCCAAAGTAAAATGTTTATTTCCCTGAAATGAACCTCACTAACGTGACCTTTAACCACAGCTGACTTATCTGACTATAAAACTAACTAAAGTGTTGAGGACAGACACGTCAACCATGGAGTGTGATGTCACATGTCCAGGTCACATGATGTTCTTCACACGTCTCTCTCCATGTCTGGATGCTGTCGGCCTCAGCAGCAGTGGGACTCTCTGTATGTTGATGTTCATCCACCAGTTTAGTTCAGACTGAAACGTTCCAACAACATTTGTCTGATTGGGGTATTTCCAGTGTTTCTGCTGATCTTCTGACTGGTCCTTCAGCGCCACCATCAGGTGAACACGAGGACAGAGTCAGCTTCAGTTTCAGAGCAGTTCTCTCAGAGTACCTGCATGTGTGTTGTGTTGTGTGTCTGCAGGCTGTCAGGCTGTCTGCTCACGTCGGACGGCTGTGCTTCTCTGGTCTCAGCTCTGAGCTCCAACCCCTCCCATCTGAGAGAGCTGGACCTGAGCTACAACCATCCAGGAGAGTCAGCAGTGAAGCTTCTGTCTGCAGGACTGGAGGATCCACGCTGGAGACTGGATACTCTCAGGTATGGACACAGCTGCTTCAGACTCACGGTGTCTGATGGAGGAGGACGTCTCTGTCCTTCACTCACATCTGTTGATGTGTCAAGTTCTGTCAGCTTCTGCCTCCTCTGAGATAATAATCATGGAGGGGCGCTCCGACAGCTCCGACACTTCCAGAGAACAGCGTGAGGAACGTGATGTGTTTCAGCTGGTAGATGAAGCCACCAGACAAACTTCAACAATCCTCTGAACTCCACTATAACTGAGATGATCCTTACTGACGGAGCACACAGATACCTGCCTCTGGAGTTCTGATGTTGGTCATCACTGCCCATCACCTGTGTCCCACACTAAAAACACTGGATCCCAGTGAACCCAGCTGGAATCAGAAGAACTTTCATCTCCAGGATGTTTTCCAGAGGTGTCAGTCTCTGACACTGATCACATCTCTGCAGATGAAACAGTAGCAGTCTGGACATAGAAGAACATCAGTGTGCTGGACTCTTCACGGTGCTGCTGTGAACATCTGGCTTTGACCAGAGGTCTTTCAGCAGATCAAGTTGCTGCAGCTCATCTGGTGCTGCAGCAGAGCTGATAGATGCAGTTCACAGCTGTGAGGCGTTACGACCCAGTAAACATACCAGAACCACAGCAGTGTGGTTTTCAGGCCCATCACAGCACAACAGCAGCTGCACCTTCACTCATCCATGACGTGGTCTCCTCCTGGTTCAACACAGATGAAACCAAATGAAATGAACCGCTTCAAACTGTGCTGGAACGTGACGATCACAGGACAGGACTTTAGAGATGCATCAGTCCGAGTGTGGGACGGTTCCTCCATTCAATTCAATTCAATTTTATTTATATAGCGTCTATTACAACACAAGTTGTCTCTAGGCGCTTTCCAGAGACCCAGAACATGACCCCCGAGCAATTATTACATAAACAGCGGCAGGTAAAAACTCCCCTAGTGGAAGAAAAACCTTAAGCCAAACAGTGGCAAGGAAAAACTCCCCTTTAAGAGGGAAGAAACCTTGAGCAGGACCTGGCTCATGAGGGGGGACCCTCCTGCTGAAGGCCAGCCGGGTAGAGCAAGAAATAAGAAAGAATAGAGACATAGAGACACCATCAAAGGTACAAGGATACAATAGTGACTATCATCAGTAGTCCAATTAGACTTCTGTGTATATGGGTGATATATGGATAGACGGTGATCCAAGGGGATGAGGACTGCAAGTCAGGATGTCAGCAAGTATCCAACAGACATCCACACAGACAGGTGAAGGCAGACACTGGGATGGTCAGAGGTGGAACTGCAGGTCATCAAGCAGCTCCTGAGGCTCTGGTCCGCAGGACATGCAAAGAAGAGGAAAAGAAGGACCAGACAAGCACAAAAAAATTACAAGAACTATGGACCACAATTAAGTTTATGGGATACTGTTAATAAATGAGGGTTGAGGTGAAGAGACAGAGAAGGTGAAAGGCACCACTCAGTGGATCATGTTGGTGCCCCCCCTGCAGCATAGGCCTATAGCAGCATATCTACACTGAAGCTATGTTTAAAATGAGCTGCTCTAGTCTGGTCCTGTAGCTGCAGCTTTGACTACTGGCCCTGACACATTAAGGTACTAAATATACACTAACTATATGCTTTATTAAACAGAAATGTTTTAAGTTTAGTTTTAAAGGTGGAGGTGGTATCAGCCTCCTTAACCCAAACTGGAAGTTGGTTCCAGAGTAATGGTGCCTGATAACAGAAAGCCTGTCCTCCAAATCTAAAGGAATCAGGAATCAACAAGAGAGAACACGTCTCTCCAGTTTTAGCTTCTAGGAACGTACGGTACTATCAGGTCTTGCAAATATCGCGGCGCTAGGTCATTTTGGACCTTATATGCAAGTAATAAAATTTTGAATTGGATTCTAAATTTTACGGGGAGCCAATGGAGGGAAGCTAAACCTGGAGAGACGTGTTCTCTCTTGTTGATTCCTGTCAGCACTCGCGCTGTTGCATTTTGGATCAGCTGGAGGCTGTTCAGAGAATTACTTGGAAATCCAGCCAACAACACGTTACAGTAATCTAGTCTAGAAGATACGAACGCATGAATTAGTTTTTCGGCATCACTCTGCGAGAGGATGCTCCTAATCTTTGCGATATTACGGAGGTGGAAAAACGCAGTTTTACAAACCTGATTAATATGCTGTTTAAATGACAAATCCTGATCGAATATAACGCCAAGCTTTCGCACAGTTTTAATGGAGGCCATCGCAAGACCATCTAATCCTGTCCTAAGGTGTTTGGGACCACAAACAACAACCTCTGTTTTATCAGAATTTAGTAGCAAAAAATTTCTGGACATCCAGTCCTTGATGTCCTTAATACACATCTGAAGTTTGTCTAATGGTTCTGTTTCATCTGGCTTCATAGACAGATACAGCTGCGTATCATCAGCATAACAATGAAAATTAATGCCGTGGTTCCTGATAATACTTCCCAAGGGCTGCATGTATAAACTGAACAGGATTGGCCCTAGCACTGAACCCTGCGGGACACCATAGCAGACCCTTGTCTGTACGGAAGAAACCTCATGAACATGAACAAACTGGAATCTATCAGAAAGATATGATTTAAACCAATCTAGAGCTGTCCCTTTAATCCCAACAACATACTCTAGCTTTGCAGTAAAATGCTGTGATCTATAGTATCAAAAGCAGCGCTGAGGTCCAGCAGAACCAGTATGGACACTAACCCATTATCTGAGGCCATAAGAAGGTCATTCGAGACTCGAACCAGTGCTGTTTCTGTGCTATGATGCATTCTGAACCCTGACTGAAAAATTTCAAGTAGATCATTTCTATACAAATGGTCACACAGCTGGCTTGCAACTACCCTTTCCAGAATTTTAGAGATAAATGGAAGGTTGGAAATCGGTCTATAGTTAGCTAAAATGTCTGGGTCAAGAGAGGGTTTTTTAAGTAATGGTTTGATTACTGCGACTTTAAAAGCCTGTGGCACATATCCAAAGACTAGGGACAAGTTGATATGTTTCAGTATTGTCGGTCCAATAAGAGAGAAAACATTTTTAAGTAGTCGAGTAGGGATTGGGTCTAACAGACACGTGGATGATTTTAAACCATTGACGACTGAGGTCAGCTCAGAGAGGTCAACAGGAACAAAACAGTCTAGAGTCAGGTCAGAGCATAAGGGAGTCGCCGAGGTTGTAGAAATGCCCACAGCCACTGCCGGGAGGGCCTGGCCGATTTCCTCTCTAATTCTGACAATTTTATTGCTAAAGAAGCTCATAAAGTCTTCACTACTGAGAGCTGCAGGGATGCACGGCTCAACAGAGTTGTGGCTCTTTGTCAGCCTGGCTACAGCACTGAACAGAAAACGTGGGTTATTTTTATTATCCTCTATTAACACTGAATATTAGGCTGTTCTAGCTTTGCGAAGCGCTTTTTTATACACTATTAGACTATCTTTCCATGCATAATAAATATCTACAGACCTACTAGAGTACCACTTTCTTTCCATTTTACGCACTTTCTGTTTTAACATACGAATATGTGAGTTAAACCAGGGAGTTAAGCTCCTACGGTTAGAGACCCTCTTTCTCAAAGGAGCAACTACATCTAAAGCTGAGTGCAACACATCTGCAGTGCTACCGACAAGGATAATCAACGTCTGCAGGGGTAGAACCGAGGTCAAAGCCCTCAACTGCTTCACTATGTTCCACTGTAAGAAGATGAAGAGCAATGGCCTCCCTAAATTTAGTGATAGCTTTATCGGATAGACACCTGCTGAAGTAAGTCCTCCTATTATGCATAACGTTGACAATGTTGAATTCAAACGTTATTAAATAGTGGTCAGATAGGAGGGAGTTTACATGTGACACTAACAGATTATCAAGTTCTACACCGTAGACGAGGACCAGATCAAGAGTATTATTAAGACAATGCGTCGGTTCGTTAACTTTTTGTAAAATCCCCATCGATTCTAGAAGAGAATCAAAAGCCAACTTAAGACTGTCGTTGTCAACATCCATATGAATGTTAAAGTCGCCCACTATGATGACTTTATCTATACTGATCAATAAACTAGATAAGAAATCTGAGAACTCAGACAGAAACTCCAGATAAGCTCCAGCAGGAGGCCGGTAAACTACCACCATCAAGACTGGCTTCTCTGATTTCCAGCTCGGCAGTTTTAAGCTAAGCGTGAGGCTTTCAAATGTATTATAATCGCATTTAGGTTTGGATTTTATTGTAAGACTGGAGTCGTAGATCGCCGCTACTCCTCCACCTCGACCTGTGATTCGAGGAATATGATAATTAAAGTAACTGGACGGCGTCGATTCATTTAAACTAACAAACTCTTCCTCTTGGAGCCACGTTTCTGTTAAGCAGAAAATGTCACTCCGGGTCTCAGTAATTAGATCGTGTACTAATAGAGACTTGGAGCTTAAAGATTGTATATTTAGTAATCCGCATCTAATTGTTTGATCTTTAGTTCGCACTAAATGCGTATTTGTTTTTATTTTTACGAGGTTATTTTGGTTAACGCCTCTATTACGTCGCGCTTGGTGAACATTTGTAGGACGGGGAATCGATACTAAATCTATTTTACTTGGCACCTCGTTAGAATCTCCAATTACATCATTTACTTCTACCTTTTTATTGGCAGGCGATAGTCCTCGAGAAGCAGCAGAGAAGCGTGTAAGACTGCAGCTCTGCACCCCGGCCTGGACCCTGGATTGTCAGGGGGAGGATCTAATAATATCAGCCAGATTTCTAGAGATAAGAGCTGCACCATCCCGGGTGGGATGAATGCCGTCTCTTCTAAGCAGACCAGGCTTTCCCCCAAACGTCTTCCAATTATCAATAAAGGCCACGTCGTTTTCTGAACACCACCGAGACAACCAGCGACGGAGCGACAACATGCGGCTAAACATGTCATCACCGGTCAGATTGGGGAGGGGACCAGAGAAAACTACGGAGTCCGACATGGTTTTGGCGTAGTTACACACCGACACAATATTAATTTTAGTGACCTCCGACTGGCGTAGCCGGGTGTCATTAGCGCCGACATGGATGATAACTTTACTGTATTTACGATTACTCTTTGCCAGCAGCTTCAAATTTGCTTCGACGTCGCCCGCTCTGGCCCCCGGGATGCACCTAACTATGGTCGCTGGAGTCGGCCTCACATGCCTCAACCGTTACCCAGCCGCCCTGACTGCCCGGCTGCTCGGGAGCTGCAGGGGGGCGGCTACCAGTAGCTGCACCTGGCCGGTCCGCCGCTACTTCAGCCTGACGAACTACCAAGTCTACCGGACTATGGTCTATTTGGCGGAACCGGACCTCTAACTCACTGAGCCTCACCTCCAAAGCTAAAAACAAACTACATTTTATACACTTACCGTCTTTACTAAAGGAGGCAGAGGAATAACTAAACATTTCACACACTGAGCAGTAAGAAGGAGAAACGGTGGGAGAGGAGGCCATGCTGAGAGGACAGGAGACGGTAGATGTACCGGTGACTGGTGGAAATGAAAGTTAAATAAGAGAAAAGGTACAAGTGCTCGATTCAAAGAGAAGTTTACAATATGTAGTGTTTTATTACCAAAACAAACTAAAATCAGAGTATAAGGATTCGAAGAATCAGAGCCCGTAACGTCGTGCAGACAGACACAGACCACGAACAACAAACAGGAAGTGACGCAATACGTTACCCACCCAGCCTAGAGCGCCCTCACAAGCTCAACAAGTACAAGTATGTACAGGTTATTTTGGAGGGACACTTCATCAGTGTAGAACAATGTGTGTGTGAGAGCCATGAAATGTCCATGTTTTCTGAGAGAGACTGTGCTGGTCTGACCCCCCCCTCCTCCTTTCAGGGTGGAGCCTGCTGGACCACGATGGTTGAGACCAGGTCTGAGGAAGTGTAAGTGTGTTTTGATTTCATTCACACATTCAAGCATCTTCACACTGTCACATCACTCATTCATGAGTCCATCGATAATCAATGACAGATCAATAATAACTGCAGCTGGGTGGTGTTTGTTCTCTCCATCAGATTCCTGTCAACTCTCCATCGACACAAACACAGTCAACAAATACATCAAACTCTCTGACAACAACAGGAAGATGACATATGTGAAGGAGGATCAGTCGTATCCTGATCATCCAGACAGGTTTGATTACTGGGATCAGCTGCTGTGTAGAGAAGTTCTGACTGGTCGCTGTTACTGGGAGGTCCAGTGGAGCGGAGATGTTTCTATATCAGTGAGTTACGGAAAAATCAGAAGGAAAGGAACCTCTGTTTACTGTTTGTTTGGATGGAACGATCATTCTTGGAGTATGGACTGCACTGGTGATGGTCGGTACTCTCTCTGGCACAATAACAGTAGAACACCTTCCTCCTCCTCTTCATCAGTCTCTGACAGAGTAGCCGTGTATGTGGACGTTCCTGCTGGAACTCTGTCCTTCTACAGCGTCTCTTCTGACCAACTGATCCACCTTCACACTTTCAACACCACATTCACTGAACCTCTTTATCCTGGGTTCAGGTTCTGTTCTGATTCTTCAGTGTCTCTGTGTTCAGTTTAGTATCAGGAGTCTCCTCCTGTCAGAGAAACTGTCTCTGTTGACAGATAGTTCAGTCTCTACATGTCTGTCTTTGTTTTCATCAGAACTCATCAATCAAATGTTTGTCAAACGGTTCTGAATGATTCCTTGGAAACTTCTTCCTCTTCCGGTCCTTTAACGATGGAAGCTGCCGTTATTCCAGGATCCACATGTTGTTTTTCCGTCTGTTTCCCGTCATAGCTTCCCAGTGAACACCCGCATGTTGTTTCTCTGCAGCTCAGTTCAGCTGAGATCATTCAGTTGGTGTCAGCTGCAGTTAGTTTGCTGCACATGTGACAAACGGTGACATCAGAGAGGAACCACTGAGCTGCAATCAGCCCAGATGACGTTCCAGCTGCTGACAGATCGCCCGCTCTGGCCCCCGGGATGCACCTAACTCTGGTCGCTGGAGTCGGCCTCACATGCCTCAACCGTTACCCAGCCGCCCTGACTGCCCGGCTGCTCGGGAGCTGCAGGGGGGCGGCTACCAGTAGCTGCACCTGGCCGCACCTTGCACCTTCTTGTCGTACTGCTCTGATTTTATCTAATGAACCCTCACAGATCCTCAGGTGCTACGACTCCAGTCTATTAACTCGTCCTGATGTTAATACCAATACCCACGTTGAGAATGGTAGGTGAGCTGACCAAAGCAGTGGAAAAAGAAGTATAATGTAGAAGGAAGGCTGAAAGTTTAAATGTGGAAAACATATAAACAACAATACAACAACACAACTCACAAAGACAAATTATTGGCAAAAATGAAACTACTCTGGGTAGTACCCTCCACGTAACCACAAGGGAGTGCTGGCCACAACCAAGTGCACTCCTATGGCAGATTTGCTGCCTACATCACAAACCAAATTGGTACTCCCAGAGACCACTGGATACAGCACCATCGTTCCAGGACCGAGAGGTTCACCCGGTCAGAGAGGAGACTATGTCCCTTTTGCTGACAGAAACCCTGGAGAAGGATATGATGGTGCTCTGAACTATGATGATTCTGTACAAGTAGCCACCATGATTTCTACACCGAAACTGTGAAAACAAGAGGTGTTTGTGATTATTCCTATGTTCCTCCATACAATCAATGTCGCGGGATGTATGAATGTTTTTAAAAGGCTATCTATTTGATAAACAGGAGGGGCGGTCGCGGGGACAGAAGTGTAAGCAGAACACTAGACTGATGGAACAATGCACGAGCCTGAAATTTCTTCAGGAGACTGATGCTGGTGTTCCTGATGGTCTAGTGGTCAGGATTTGGCGCTCTCACTGTCATGACCCGGGCTCAGTTCTTAGTCAGAGAAGAAAATTCATGCGTCTGCTCCTCAATCCTTAATTTTTTTGTACTTTTGTCTGATTGTTGAAGCTGAGTTTTGGCTGCTTTACCTCTAAGTTTATTGTTATATTGTTGTATAAAAAAAAAGTTGCTATAAAAAGATTCATTACATATTTCTGCAGTGTGTTAATCTGTGAATTCAATGTCCCATCTGGGGAACAACATCCTGTCCCCAAATAGTGTCTACAATCAAAAAGAAAAGAAAATTATATTGAAGTATATTGAAAATTATTTATTTTTATATTTTTATTTTGATTGACATTTCCTTACACGGCCACAATGGATTTGAAATAAAACAAGATGTGACCAGAGTGCAGACTTTCAACTTTTATACAAGAAATTTAAAAAAATATAGAAATGTACAATTTAGGAATTTCCACCAATTAAATAAAAATATCTCAAATTACTATGAAAGCAATGAAAGGAAAGGTGTAGAAGACGGTGGAGAGACCTGCAATATTTTATGGTTTAGACACTGAAACACAGGAAAAGACTCGAGATGGAAATATCCAAGGTTCAAATGTTGAGGTTCTCTTTGGGAACAATGCGGATGGACAGGATCAGGAATGAGTACACCAGAAGGACAGCACATGTTCCATGTTTTGGAGAGAACGTGAGAGAGGCCGGACTGAGATGGTTTGGACATGTACAGAGGAGGGAGAGTGAATAAATTAGTAAAAGGATGACGAGGCTGAACTGCAAAGAAAGAGACTCAGAGGAAGACCAAAGACGAGAACTGGATAACAAAGTCTAATATTATCCTTCATCACTTGTTTGTTGAGTTGGACATTTCAGTTTTAACAACTTTAACATGATAGTGACATAAATCTGATGATGATTGAGGAATCTGACTTAAAATCTTTGTATCATGCAACAGGTGCCCTGACGAAACACTCACGGAGTAAATTAAACATTTTGACATAGAAAATGAAAAGATGTACATCCTTCTGTCACATCATTTTATCCCAGTCACAGAACTGTCCTGTATTTAGCTCCATCCATCTTTGAATCAAACCAAAGTTTGAAAAAAAGTTTGTAGTTTTCTGTCCTTTTCAAAATGATGTGAACATTTGTCTCAGTCTGTTACATCAAATCTAAAAAAAAAAAACACAATTAAGCTTGTAAACTTGAAAATACTCATAGTGTTAAGGTTGTGTGTGAAAATCCAAATCCAAAAGCAGACCTTGATAAGATACAAGCAGTAACTGAAGATTCATTTTCCACAAAGCTGTTGAGCAGAAACAAAAACAGAATCAGAGTCATTAACAAAATTGGTCCTAAATTCAAGGATTCTGAGTAGAAATTCAGCAGAGGTACGAATCCACAAGTCCAACAGAGTCATCCAATTAACGAGCAAAATATCAGTAAATGAAAAAACACAGTCAGAAAATCCCAGAAGTAGGCCAACTACATGGAAAAATGGTCAGAACTGGTCAAACAAACTTCTTCAAGACTGGAAAGTCTCAGGGCGAAACTCTGGAACAACCTGGAAAAGAACTGGATGCAGACTCAGGATTTAAATCCACCAGCAGGTCAGAGACTATGTGGTTTACTGGAGCCTGGATGAGGAGAAGGGGGACGAGGATCAGGAGACACCAGATCCAGGATTGGCTGGGATGTGACACAAAGGGTGCAAATACTTTTTCAAATCCCTGTAAGTTCCATCAGTTCATCACAGTTTCATTGAGAACCAGTTTTCTCTTAATGCTCCTCATGACTGGACTCAGATGATCCTGATAAAGTAAAAAACAACAAAAACATCTGGATGATCCCCAAAAAGTCTGTTTACACTGAACTTTTAATGTGTTAAAACAAAAATACATCAAATAAACTGTTTTACTGAGCATTGATTTGCTTTGATTTCCAAGTTGTATATAAAATAACATAACTGGTCACAGCAAATCCTCACCAGCAGCTGTACGGTCACTTTTTGTTGTGAACATTATGTGGTTTTATTTTGTGAACATGTTACCCAGAGGCTGACTGATGTCCATTTTATAAAACAGCAATGCTAGGGCTGCCTAAGACTTCTGCACAATACTGAGAAAAAATTCCAAGTGAATAATAAGGTCACTTTGACAATAATTCAACTCTCTCACCGTCGATTGTTATGTGAAGAGGATCACAACAAGCTGTCACCTTGAACAGATCATTCTCACCCCTGAATTTGTATTTATCTGTGTAATTTTATTTTAAATTCTCAAACACAGTTGTGCAGTTTTTCTCTCTCAGGTTTCCAGTAATCCTCATTGGAAAGTTTTTTACAGCATCCAGGTGGCTCTGGCTGAGATGGGGAGAGCAGAGGGGGAGAAGATCCCCACTCGGACACCGGTCCAGGACAGGTCAGCCTGGGTCTGGTCACCTGGACCGGGGTGTCAGTTCAAGACCTAAACCACCCAGTGAGTCCAAGACACAACACTGATTATGTGGGCAAGTGTGTTGATCCCAAAATGGTGTGAAAACCATCCCAACCTATCTGTGTATACTTTATTAAATTCTCAAACACATTATTAACTGTACTGTATCTGAAATAAGCAGCATCAGGATGTAAAGATGAAAAGTCGTCACATATTCTATGTGAACTCCCCCTCTGTGTAGAGCTGCAACCACTTCATTTGTTGATCATTGTTCATCTCATTCAAAGGGGCTTTACAGTTTCAATCTTAAGGATGTTCTTTACAGATTAAAATTCAACCAGGTCAAGTAGATCCTTTCACAGCAGTAGATTAGAGCTCAGCTTACTAATATATTAAAACAATGATAATATACTGTAGTATTCTGGTTTCACTCCTGAGTTGTTCTTTGCAAGGCGCACTGCCTTGGCGCAATGACTTTTGATTCTTCAATAAGCAGGTTTGGTTTCAGCACCACAGTCAGCTCCCAGTAATGAAAATCCATTTATAAATGCTCATCAGCATCCGTCTGCACCGATCTCTTAAAAACAGAGGGGAGAAAACAGAAGTTCTAACATGAATAAATCTCTTTGTTAAAATGCATTACACCAGATATTTAATCTTGTAGGAGATTAAATGTATTTGACCATCTGACAAACATGTTGAAGCTGCAGTGAAAGTCTGTCGTCATAGCGACGGTCATGCAGGAAAAGCTCTCTGGCTGGACACAAACTGTCCATGATGCTCTTTAGCTGTTCTGGTTTTATTTCTACGCCAGTTCTGTCTCCACTAAAGAGTAAATGCTCCTCCTCCTCCTCCTCCTGGCCTCCATCAGAAACCTCACCTCCAGAATCAGGCCTCCAGAACACATGAGCACATAAATGGACACCACCAGGTGAACACTGTGGGGTCCAGGTGTGATACGATCTAGTCTGCAGCAGCTGATGATGTAGACAGACGAGCTGACTGCAAACCAGGAACCAACAAGCTTCCCTCATGTTGCATCCCTGTGATGAGACATCAAACCACCTGGACTAGATGTAACATGTGAAAAGTTAGAAGACGATAGTTTGACAGAAACACGACCACCATGGCATCACTGTTCAGTCCTTCTGTGTCTTGAACTGCCTCCATCCAGGAAACAACACTCCAGGATTAACTCTTGTTCACCTTTGCTATGTCAATGCAGCTTTCTCGGAATACCACTGACACCTCCTCCACCTGACAACACTGTTCAGTCCTTATTTTTGTCCCTGACTGTACAACACATCCTTGAAGGAATTGCAGTCTCGTGCTTTGTTGCATTATCCAGTTTTCAGGTGGATCCTCCCACTTCAAATCTTAACAATGCTGTTAATAAAACATCAAGAAATCTTCACACTGATGACTGACATTCATGACCTCCAAAGATTATCCTTTGTAAAATCATCACGACTTTGATGACGTCAAAGAGTTGTGACAGAGAAAGTGACTGTAAAGCAACAACCACAAGAACCACAACTATTATCCAAGAAACATGAGAACGTGTAACTGTGAATAATTATAATCTGGGTTTAATCTCTCATTAAGGTACTGATACGACATTCAAATAACATTTTTATAGTTAACAACCATATCTGAGTTTCTACAGTTTGACTGATGAAAGAAGAGCGTGCCATCACTGGGTGGATTCAAACCAGCAACCTTTCAGTTAACAGCCAAATTCACTCACCCACTGTACCACAGAGAGAAACAAGGATGTCGTTGATGAATGCTGCATCAGATACAAACTGTTGTAAATGCTAACTATCATGTAGCCTTGGAACATCATCAAAGACACCTGATCTCCCTGATGACATCACAGAATAGTGCATAAGGAAGTTTTACATAGGACTCATTAAAGTGCTCTAAAGACAATGTTTTGGTCATTCCTTCTTCTTTTCACAAACAGCTGCATGAACTCTGTGAAACGCTATTTGAAGTGAGAAGTTTTCACTTTTTTAATGATGTTTTGACAGTAGGTTTTATTTTTGGCCAAATATGATCAATATGTCAAATAAATAACCAAGTCAATTCTTTTATATATGTCTACACACTTTTACAGGTATGTTTTTTTTCCTTATTGTTTTTTATTTCTAAATCTACCTTGAATGTTTCTTTTGCATCCTGCTGTAGGTTCTATGTAAAGCAGTCTTTGGAGGTCATGAATCAGTAATCAGTGTGAAGATTTCTTGATGCTGTTATTAAAAGCATCGTTAAGAGTTGTAATGATTAGATTGGTGTTACTTAAACAATGTCAGAGGACGTCTGGACCGACTCTGTGGTCCAGCGGTGGCGCGTCTGACTTCATATCAGGAGTTTGTCTTCAGCTGACGTCAGGGTCAGGGTGAATTTTTAGTTTATGTTCTGCAGCCTCAGGAGGTCTCAAAGCATCTGTTTGAATGTGAATCCCACTTGTCTTTGGGAAGAGTTGGTAAAATTAAAATGTATATAGTTTACTCATTTAAAGGCTCTGCAAAGTGATTTAATTTATTTCCTCTTCACACATTCACAGTCTCTTATTTTAGACTTGTGTCACAACGTGACAAGAACACACTGATTTTCAGGCCTTCAACTATTTCCAACTCCATTTTCATATAGTTGATCCAAACTACATTGTTAGAAAGGATTTGTGATTTTAGTTTGAAGGAATGTTGTCCAGCTGGAGAAGTCATTGTTCATGTTTATATATGATTGAAGGTCTTTAATGTCTCAATACTGACATGCAGTTGTTTTAAAGCAAGGCTGGTTGGAGTTGGACAACAGTGAGGTGACAAGTGACAAACAGTAAATGGTGAAAAGTAGACAAAAGGCGCCGTGAAGAAAAGAAAACTCGGTCAGAACACAAACACGGGCTGCTGTCAAATATGAGTGTGGGAGTGTCCAGCATTTCAGCACTGGACAGCAACCATTAATAAAAGCTTATCAGCAGCACTACTAACCCTCTTCATCTTCCTCCTCCTCTTCCTTACAAATACATTATAATAAGAAATCCTTGTTAGTATAGTGGACAGTATCTCTGCCTGTCACGCAGAAGACCGGGGTTTGATTCCCCAACAGAAAGTCCAGTTGTTTTGTTCAATGGTTCCTGAATGATTGATAACAAGATACACAAGTACAACCATCCGTCAGCAGCAGAACTAAGACTTGGATGTATATATGACTGATACCTGGTTAGTTGGTGATCCATAGAGACGAGGACTGCAGGTCAGGATGTCTGCAGGTATCCAACAGAGACATCCATACAGACAGGTGGAGGTAAACACTGGGATGGTCAGAGGGTGGGACTGCAGGTCAGGATGTCTGCAGGTATCCAACATCCATACAGACAGGTGGAGGTAAACACTGGGATGGTCAGAGGGTGGGACTGCAGGTCAGTGGATCATGGTGGTGTCCCACTGCAGGAATGTTAAATATTTACTATGCTTATTTATAGCTAATCAAATCAAACCAATCACAATAATGAGACCTACACGTGTGGTTGAAATTTATTACATTTACACAGAAAGCTTGTTTTATTACAGGAGTCTGAATGCAGCTGCTTACTTGAAACTAGTTAAAGTAACTTATATTGTATTTTGATTATAAATGCATTGTAAATACATAAATAACTTCTGTCATCATAAATCCATTAAGAATGACCTATGTACGATCACGAAAAAGAAAATAAAGTAGAACAACCCTTTGGTTTAGAGGTTACAGTAGTTTTATTTGCAGCGCTGCAGCATTGTGTTTCTATAATGATTTGGATAATATAAAATGTTGCATTTAATAGAGTTGCAGATTCTATGAGCTTTCATTAAACCTTTACAATATCATCAAAAATAATTATAATTTATAAATGATTATATTCAATTCAGCTCTAATTTCTGTGTGTATCGTGCACAATGTCCATACTGACAAGAATGAAATGTAATGAAAGAATAAATAAATAATCTTCCCTGTTTTAATTCCGATGCCCAGAGATGAGGTATCCAGTTTCTTCTCTGACTTAATTCTACATGGCATATGTATTAAGTTTAGACTATTGTTTAGCTCCTCCCTCTTTTGAGGGAGATCTGCCTCAAACTTGATCTGCTGCAGATCGTAGACCACTTTAATCTGAAGGTCCAGGGGAAGGTTGTTAACTGGAATTGAAGACTCTTGTCTTGTCTTGTGGTGAATTCTTGCTGGAATCTGGAATGTTTTCTTTTCCCTTCTTTGCACACATTTAATAATGGTTAATACCAAGTTTGGTAGAACTCAAGAGCTTTTTATTGATCCCTGCAGAAAAAAAATAAAAGATAAAGAAGGGGGCAATAAATTATCTGCCAAAGAGGACTAAAATTATTGGGTGTGATCTCAAATCTCCCATTTTTAAGAAAGATAATTGAAAAAGCAGTTTTTTAACAGCTCAATTACTTTTTTAACACAAAATAACTGCTATGATGCCTTCCAACACCACAACTCTGACCAAAGGTTTAAGGACATATGTTGAATACAGACAGTGGCAAAATGTCAGTCTTAGTTTTGCTAGATCTCAGTGATGCATTTGATACAGTTGAGCACAATATGTTAATTAAACCACTATTTCAATTGAGAATTGGGCCGGTCTTTACAGACCTTTACTACTATACAAACCTCACTGCTGTGAGCTTTTGTTCATCTTGATTTAATCTGGAGGGATGTTGCTGTGTGGAGGCAGAATCTCCTATAACGATGTGCTGCTGTCAAACATGAGTGTGGGAGTGTCATCGGTTTCAGCACTGGACAGCAACCATTAAGAAACAGCAGTACTACTAACCCTCCTCAATTCCTCCTCCTCTTCCTTTTTTGACACATCAAAAGAACAAGGAAATATAACAGGTCTATTTCCTCTTACTAAAAAAAAATATGAAGCTGCAGAAGTTGTAGGTGGCTGAGCACTGCCTGCACAGAAGAGAGGTCTTCATCACTGCTTGATGTTGGTGACGATCTGACTGGTGGAGTTTAGGTGATGGATTACAAATCATTTGGAGTTTCCCCATGCATGTTCAAGTTTGGTCAACATAAGATTAAACTTGTATGAACACAAAACCGAGAAATTTGTTAGAAACTGGAGGTTTTGAACCTACACAAACCCATAATTTAAAACTGGCTGGTTCATTTTTCTGACACTGACAAGTTTCCTGGTTCAGTTTCCACCTGTTTGTGTGTAGAATGCCTTTTAAAATAAGGGAACAACATATGTGCTGTTTTATGATATTCAAGATTGTCTCCTCCAACTATTATCACTGACAAGGAGTCTTGAACTGTTTGGTTTAGAGGTAAATGGTACCATGGTTGACAAAGAAATGTATTACAAAAAGTGGTAAATTCTGCCTGAAGTGAAGTTTACACAATTCATATCTTTCATTGTTTCTGTCCCTACACGACAGATAAGTTTAGAGGCTGCACTGGGATTTGAACCCAGAATCTCCTGTTTATTAGACAGGTTTTTTGTCAGTTCTAACAGTGTTCCCACAACGGAAGTTGTAACATCCTGGTGGAGAGCAGAGTTGATGGAGAACGATACAAGAGTTTAGGAAACGTTTTTATTGATTGTAAAAATATCAAAACTGAAGTTTATTTTTTATAATTGATCACTCAACCACAATACCTGAATGTGTCGGTTCTCAAGTGACATGAAAAATTTCCCAATGAGTCTGCAATACACAACCCGACCACTGCTGCATACAAAGGAAAGCTTAGGTTGTTGTTTTTTTTTTTAAGTTTTCTTAATAATCCTTTATTATAATCATTGTCGTGGTTGGTGACGGCCCCATGCACTGTCTATATATGTATGTATGTTTCTATTTCTAAGGCCTCTTTGGCAGAATATTTATACCCCCTTCTCTTACTCTTCCTTTCTTTTTTCTTTCTTTCTTTCTTTCTTTCTTTCTTTCTTTCTTTCTTTCTTTCTTTCTTTCTTTCTTTCTTTCTTTCTTTCTTTCTTTCTTTCTTTCTTTCTTTCTTTCTTTCTTTCTTTCTTGTTTTGTTGTTTTTCCTCCAGGAATCAATTAAAAAAATAGTTAGATTGTTATGAGGGCACACACACCTACGCACACATAAAAAAAAAAACAATACAAAAAAAAACACTCGGTTGCAAGATTAAATTGCATATATATATATATATATATATATATATATATATATATATCACATACATGAGGGAGCTTGTTTCTGGACAAGCAACAGAACAATAATTGAAACCAAATCCACATCTGGAACTGCTTGATTGTCTAGATTATATTAAAACATGGTTTTCTTTCAATTGTCAAACACAAAAGAAGACAGAGATGATTGTGTTTGGTTCCTCTGATTCTGAGGTGAATATGCTGTTTTTTATTATATATATATTTATTATATATTATATATATTTTTGTTTAACTCAAGATTATGACGTGTTCCTCAGATGAAACTTTCATAATTAAACTGAAACACATTTTCTAAAACGCTGCTCCATAATATAGTGCCTGTTTGAATTTCACAACCTAATATTAAATAACATTAGTAAACATTATGTTTAGTTTAAATTAATTACATTAACTGGATGGATGGACAGTATTTAATTTACTATGTAGGTTTTTCAGGATTTAAAAAAATACTTTTTAACTGCTTATAATAATGACACTTCCTGACTGGTTAGTTTTTTCCTCGTCATCTTCAGATCCTGTATAATAGGATAATTACACATCTGTTTTCTGGCACATTCTCCTTAACACTTTAACTTGTCCTCCATGGTTGTGTGCCTATCTAACAGCTTTTTCATAATAACCTTTAAAAGTGTATATATAATTAAATACTGACTTTTTCACTCATTGACTCGTGACGTCAGAAAAGGATGGTGATCCTGGAGGTTATAAATAGCATATAGCTATATATATATATATATATATATATATATATATATATATATCATATAGCATAATAGGAACAACAGACTGGAAGGTCCTCTGCATCACAGAGGACCTTCATTTCTGTGTATCATTCTTTTTATGGAGAAACAATCATGAAACACCTGGAAGTTATTGCATTGAAGCTGCCCAAAGTCCTGCAGAAGTCCAAGACTGATGGATGGTTTGATCTGACACTGACGGACTTTGACCTCGGAGTTCATCCTGAATTTCTTTGGAAGTTGTTCCGGGTTCTTTTGTTTCCATCTGTATAATCCGTCTCTTTTATTTGTTGTTAGTTTTCCTCTGGTGTTCACATCCAGGGAGGTTGACTACAGTCCTCTGGACCCTAAACATCTGAATAAAACAGTTTTATTATTTATTATTATGGTATTTTCTAGTTCTAGATGAAGCCTGTCTTACACAGCACTGATCTTCTGTAAAGCTGTGACTTAGAAGAACTTATATTTGTTTCTTTTTAAAGAAAGAAAGGTATCAGAATAACAGTGAGATTGTCTGGATGATTTTTTCTTCTCCTCATCAGCCTGAACTTGTAGATACATCAGCTTCATTTTGCTGCTGCTGTAACAGCAGAAACCTTCAACATCTCCAGACTCGTCTGCAGCTTCTTTGTCCAGCAAAGACAAATGTCTGCAACACATGTGATTCACCACTAGATGTCAGCATTCACCATGCTGGTGTGCATCGCCTAAAGACTGAATGTAAAACAGCTGCATCTCTGATGGTACGGGGCTGCATTAGTGCCTCTGATGTGAGCAGCTTACACATCTGGAAAGGCGCTGTCGATGCTGTACAGCACATAAACACTTTAAAGGAACAAATGATCCCATCAGGACAACGTCTCTGTCAGAGAAGGTCTTCTGTTTTTCAGCATGACGACACTAAACAACATGCTGCATCTGTCACAGCAGCACGGCTCCACAGGAGAAGAGTCCGGGTGCTGAACTGTCCTGCTACAGTCCAGACTTTTCAAAAGTCCTCGACGCTCTTTCACTGATGCTGGATTATCTGATGATGTTTCTGGTCATTTATACTGAAATGTGGAAGATTTAGAAGAATTTACAAACGTTCACGTGTTACTTTTCAGCTGTATTTTGCAGGAAACATCCAAATGTCCCAGTGAAGGTGTTGGTCACAGTGAAGGTCAGAGTCACTCTGTGGTGATCAGCAGCGTCGGGGAGTGAATGTATGTAGTTATGGTGGAATTGTGTGGATGATCGCTGAAGTAACGCTGCCACATATACATTTGTTTAGTTAGTCTGGTTTAAAAACACGTTTCTGAAGGCGAGTACGTCGTTTGAAAGATGTTGTCATGTCCTTCCTTCCTTGTTTGTGTTGTTTGGTTGAGATGAAAAACAGAAACGTGACAGCAGATGTGGCGTCAAAGACAGTTGTGAAGCTGCACTTGTTGTTTATAACTGAACCATGTTTATGGTCTTATCTTGAAAACTAAGCAGCGGAGCTGGTTTAGATATGGATGGGAGACTTCCTGGGAATACCAGCTGCTGTACGCTTTGACACTTCTTTTCAAACAACACCTGTCCTCCTCAGCGACTGGAGACATGTGAGCACTTACAGAGAGTCAGAGAACAGATGATCATGTTGTTTTTTGCACCTGGATAATTCTGCAGAATCATATCTTGTCTCTTAGATATTCTGCAGCATAGGTCACGCAGGTCAGACCTCTGTTACTAATCAACCAATAAAGTGTCTTCCAAGAAATATGGATTTGTTAAACACTGGTGTTTAATAATATACAAACCTCACTGCTGTGAGCTTTTGTTCATCTTGATTTGCTGCAGAGCAATGTTACTGTTTAGGTGCAGAATCTGCTATAACGATGTCCTGCTGGGAAACATGAGTGACTTCAGCACTGGACAGCAACCAATAAGAAACACTGACCATCAGATTCAGATTCTTTGACAGGTGACACTGTTTCCTCTTTAGAGCCGTAAAACACATTTTGCTACTCAAAGAAGAATCTGTTACGTAAATGGCAGAAAGATTGTAGTTCGCTTGGACTACGAAGAACAACTACAGTCAAACTGTTGTTTAATTTTCTAAAAAAGAATTAAAAGAAAGCAAAGTGAAAGTTGTTCAAAGAAAGTGCTGCATAAAACATTTTGTACATCTATCTAATGCTTGTATTTCTAGAGAACTGTCCACATATTTATAAGGTTTAACTAAAGACCCAACGCCAAACACATTGTGACGACGTTGCCTGGTTCAGATCTTATAAAAACTGGTCTCTGGTCCCCACAGCAACTTTCCTGTAAAACTGGTTTTTCAGGAGACAGGAGGTCCTCTTGGCCCGCCTACTTCTGCCTCCATGAGAATGTGAGTTCTGATCAAACTCCACTGATCAAAGTATTTCTTTCCAGCCTAACAACCACTAACTGTCAGTCAACCAAACTCCCTCCAACAGCAATCTTGAGAAACGGTGCTATATGATGTAAACCATGAAACAACATCTCAACCCTACTGGTCTTTAAATGTATGTTAAAAAATGAACACCAGCTTAATGTAACTAATGGAAATCTGAAACCGACATTAAATGAAGTGTTGCATTCTCTTTTTCCAGTAATGACTTTATTTTTGTTTTAGATGTTTTTAACTCGGAACAGTGAAGCATTTGTTGTCCTGAAAACCACAGGCAGTACGACACCACAACAGGAACACTGTCACTGCCACCATGAACGCCACTTCTTAGTCCAGTTCTTCCTCTTTTTCCTCACAGCAGCAATTGATTTGATTTGATAAAGTTAATACAACATAATTGCAACAGATATTAAAGTAGTTAAGAGATTTAAAAATAATAGTGTATCAGGCAATTTTCTTATTCAAGGTAGATGGATGAAAATTCAAAGCAGTAATCCATCCATCCACTCTTATCTAAGCATTTATTTTACATTGTTCTGTTTAGTTTCCATTTATGAACTGTTAAAAGTCCCATAGTTACCCGTAGTTTTTCAGGAAGTTCAGTGGAACATATTTGGGTGTATAAAAGCGAGTTTTACTACTTTATAGTTGGAAACTGTCAAATGATGAGTTTGTGTGGCGGTCGGCCAAAATCAACTCAACAGTGATGTTAGTACAGCCTGACGTGAGTGTAACATGGTTCCACCACTTTTTTGTGTGTTCGACCGTTAGTACGTGAGGCTCCAGTTGTTTCTGGTTGGAGATATCACCATGGAGATGAGGTAACTGAGATGTTAAGTTGATGGATGCTGATCAATTCTGCTCTGTACACAGAAGTGAACAGGTTGGTGTGTAAACATCACAGCGAGGTGGAACAAAGCTGCTTCAGAGGGAGAACCAACACGTTGTGTCAACTGGGTTTTTGGAACAAGTTCAAACAAGCTCATGTAGGATCTGTGGCTAAGTTGGTAAAAGCACCTCTCTTGTAAACAGGAGATCTTTGGTCCAAATCTCAGCAGAACCTCACAACTGAACTGTGTTTGTGTGACATAAACAAAGAAATGTGAACTGTGATGACAGATTTTGGTACCAGGAAGAAAGAATCTGATGAGACAAGGATTGATTTGAATCAGAATTTTTGCATCATTCTAATATTTTTACTTACAACTAAATTATTATCAAATGTAAAATAATGAAATTGGCTCCAACACATGCTTTAATACTGGTGACATCTCTTTGACTCCTGTTAGGATACTTTCAACATTTTATTAATTATCTTTCTATGCAAATAATTATTTTCTGAAACAAAACAATTTTACTCTGTTGTGTTCCACCTTTTCCCAAATGTCTTCAGACGAGTCATCTGTTCCTGTTCCCGTTTGTCTGCCATTTCACATCCTGAAGCTGGGGGATCTGGAAGATGCAGATATGGTCCACCAGTCCACCACAGATCCCAACAGCCTGCTGCATCCCACTTCCAGGATTCATGTATCCTGCTACATGAAGCGCTTGGAAAAGCTGCTGAACAGCAGCTCATCCTGGAACAGCAGCCAAGAAAAGCGATGGAATTCTCTCACAGTCACAGGAGGCAGTGACACAGCTGGTGTTTCCATGGTAACCTTGGAGCCTGCTGTTAACCTGCTACACCTGCCCTGACCACACCTCTGACACAGGACTGTATTATCAAGTATAAAAATATACTTTTGCAGTAAAAGATGAGTAATTTTAAATGTTTCCGACTCATATTTGAAATATTTTGACCATGTTGTTGCTGGGATTCAAATCCAAATTCTGTAGAAAAATTAATTAGAAGGTGTAAAATCAGTGTAATGCTCTCCCTGCTGAGCTATTTCAGCACACAAGTATATTAAAACTCTCCTCATTACAGTAAACATCCAACAATCAAGTATTTGATACACTAACAATTCATTCCAGCTGTTAATCAAACATTGAAGGTTGAGAAAAATGAATAAATATGTATTTTAATGTCTCTTCAGCTGTAATTGATGTCTAATGAACTTGATATCTTTGGATGTATCAAACCTACCTGCTGTGAGCTTTTGTTCATCTTGATTTAATCTGGAGGGATGTTGCTGTGCAGAGGCAGAATCTCCTATAACGATGTGCTGCTGTCAAACATGAGTGTGGGAGTGTCATCAGTTTCAGCACTGGACAGCAACCATTAAGAAGCACAGACAAGGAAACTATTCTGTCACAGCAACAGCAGAAATGGGATCATGGTTTCACTACATTTGGCAAAGTAAGAAAATTAGAAGAGTTTGGGAAGATATAAAATATACAGTTGAAAAATTCACCTCACAATCAAAACATGTGGATCCAAGGTTGTTTGTCATGGATCTACATCCAGATACTACAGATACAGTACAAGGACAGAAATCATTCAAATACCTCTGACTGTTGTATTTGTAGTTTTAATTGAAATGCATCTTGTAAATCTTTTAGCTTCTTTCATTTGATGACCTTTTTTGTTGCCTTTGTCGTAAATATATTATCTTACATTTTTTTATATTTTATGCAGCCAAAGTGCATTTTGTACTTACCTGCAAACCAGAATATGATACGTGGTCAACAGACTCAGACTGTGTGTGTGTGTGTGAGCTAAATTAGGTGTAAGTATAAACGATGATTGTGACATGTATTGTGATGCAAAGTGTACACATATATATGCAGTGATCTAAAGGTTTGTGATTTATATTATTTGAATAGTTATTTATACATATGTGTGTATCTAATTAAGCACATGTGTACATGAACGTATCAGTGTATATTTATATGTATAATCATGTAAATGTGACAACTGCATGTCAATATTGAGACATTAAAGACCTTCAATCGTATATAAACATGGACAATGACTTCTCCAGCTGCACAACATTCCTTCACACTAAAATCACAAATCCTTTATAACAGTGTAGTTTGGAAATGTTCTACACCAGTGGTCCCCAACCTTTTTCTAACTGCGGACCGGTCAACGCTTGACAATTTACCGCGGACCGGAAGGGGGGGGTGAAATAATAACAAACGTGAATCCACTGTGTGCTCATATAGAACTTTATTAGCACACAGTGGAACCAGGATACACAACACTCTACCTCACTTCTACCAACTAACTCAACTTTTCATCATTTTTATTTATCATTATTTCAATATTATGTTACCCTGTTTTCATGTTGACACAAGATGCAGCAACAAACAACTGTAGATCAGCAAGATGCTGGACTAAGAGACAACTGGGATAGAAAAGGGAAAGCAGAGCAGCTTCTTTTCAGTTGAATTATAGTATCTTGCATCAATTTTAACCACAGCGGGACTAGAAGCCTCAATCTTCTGATCTGAAGTCAGACGCCTTGTCCATTAGGCCATGTGGTCATCACACATGAATGCTTTCGACCAGTCGAAACTTTAAATTAAAATAAAACCAGCGTCCTTTACTATATACTTCCTTTATATACCTAAATACCAAAAACCAGGCCATAAATCTGGATGTAGTAACGGACTGAGAACATTTGGAAAAAAAACACATAAGGACAATAACAAAGTCAGTGGAAACGGAACTTCATCAATATCAAAGTCAGCCTACTATCACCTCAAAAATATACATCTATCCTCTATACCCGCTTTACCCTTTGCGGGGTCACATGAGCCTATCCCATCTTATTACAGGCAATATTTTATTACAGGTTGCCAGTCTATCACAGGGCCACATACAGAAACAAACAACCATACACACTCAAATTCACGCTTATGGGCAATTTAGGATTATCAATGAACTTGTGCATGTTTTTGGACTCTAGGAGGAAGCCAGAGTACCAGAACCCAAGCAAGTACAGGGAGAACATGCAAACTCCATACAGAAAGACTCCCACCAGGAATAAAACCAGGAACCTTCTTGCTGTGAGGCAACAGTGTTAACCACCAAGGAACCCTGCTGCCCACCCCACAACTATATCAAGGTTAAAAGATCTACCGTCTTAGCAGCTCAGCTCAGTGTTCCTGCCATAATGCAGACATTTATGATGTCTTTTGTTGATACTAGTCTTGGTTTTGCTCTGTTTATGTCACATGATGATTCCAGTGGCATCCAGATGCAGTTTCTTATGTGGCCACTGTGATGGGTACCACCTCCTGGACATCAAAGTCCAATTTCAGAGAAAGCAGAATTGTTTGTATTGAAGAAATCAAAATAGCTGGAAAAGCTACAATGACAAAAACACAGCAGAAAATCTACATCAACACCTAAAAGTAAAAAGAATTAAGGTTTTGGAAGGACCAGGTCAAAGTCCAGACCTGAAACTGGAATGTTGTGATCCCTCAGATGTTGTCCACCAGTAGAGGTCACACAGGTCAGACCTTTGTTTCTGGTCAACCAATAAAGGGACCTCCAAAAAATATGGTTTAGTTTGGCACTTAATAATATACAAACCTCACTGCTGTGAGCTTTTGTTCATCTTGGTTTAATCTGGAGGGATGTTGCTGTGCAGAGGCAGAATCTCCTATAACGATGTCCTGCTGTCAAACATGAGTGTGGGAGTGTCTTCGGTTTCAGCACTGGACAGCAACCATTAAGAAACAGCAGCACTACTAACCTTTCTCAACTTCCTCCTCATCTTCCTTACTAAACCATTTTGTTGAAAAAAGGGACATTTTTTGACGGATCAAAAGAACAAGGAAATATAAAAGGTCTATTCCCTTTTACTAAAAAAAATATGAAGCTGCAGAAGTTGTAGGTGGCTGAGCACTGCCTGCACAGAAGAGAGGTCTTCATCATTGCTTTATGTTGGTGAAGGTCTGACTGTTGGACTTTAGGTGATGGATTGCAAATCATTTGGAGTTTCCCTATGCATGTTCAAGTTTGGTCAACATGAGATTAAACTTTTATGAACACAAAACCCAGAAATGTGTTAGACACTGGAGGTTTTGAACCTACACAAAACCATAATTTAGAACTGGCTGGTTCATTTTCCTGACAAGTTTCCGACAAGTTTCCTGGTTCAGTTTCCACCTATTTGTGTGTAGAATACCTTTTAAAATAAGGGAACAACATATGTGCTGTTTTATGATATTCAAGATTGTCTCCTCCAACTATTATCCCTGACAGTCTTGAACTGTTTGGTTTAGAGGTAAATGGTACCATGGTTGACAAAGAAATGTAATACAAAAAAGTGGGAAATTCTGCCTGAAGTGGAGTTTACACGATTCATATCTTTCTTTGTTTCTGTCACTGAACGACAGATACGTTTAGAGGTTCTGCTGGGATTTGAACCCAGAATCTCCTGTTTATTAGACAGGTTTTTTGTCAGTTCTAACAGTGTTCCCACAATGGAAGTTGTAACATCCTGGTGGAGAGCAGAGTTGATGGAGAACGATACAATATTTTCAGGAACATATTTAGAGACCACTGATTGTAAAAATATCAAAACTGAAGTTTATTTTTTATTATTGATCACTCAACCACAATACCTGAATGTTTCGGTTCTCAAGTGACATGGAAAATTTCCCAATGAGTCTGTTATACACAAACCGACCACTAGACGTCAGTCAACTGCTCTGAATCACTGGAAGACTGCAGAGACGCATCTGCAGAGACGCATCTGCAGAGACGCATCTGCAGAGACGCATCTGCAGAGACGCATCTGCAGAGACTGCTGCTTAGTGACGAGCTTCTTAGTTTGAAGCCCCAGTTCACTGCTGCATACAAAGGAAAGCTTTGTGTGTGTGTGTGTGTGTGTGTGTGTGTGTGTGTGTGTGTGTGTGTGTGTGTGTGTGTGTGTGTGTGTGTGTGTGTGTGTGTGTGTGTGTGTGTGTGTGTGTGTGTGTGTATTATTTACTTATCTATTTTGTTGCTTTCTCTTCTCACATTTATGAATATGTATTATATAAAAAACTCTTGGGTTCTACCAACCTGGTATCAACCATTAATATATGTGCAAACAAGAAAAAAAAATTGTCTACAATTCACAACTAAATAATTTTACAAACATAAGTCATGTGTCACACAAGGAAAACTCCTGGAAGTTGGTAAAGTTTTGGAATAAATGTCATATAAAAATAAAATGTTTTCTTTATAAAACAATAGTTTAGTCTGAAGGTATTTGAACGTCATACTTTACGACAACAGTACATTTTAAGTGTATTTCATGTGTAAAACTGATCCATCTCTAATGCGAACTAGAACAGATCAGAGTCGGTTCCCGTCCAAGCAGAAGGTTGTGGGACCGTCATGTCAGATGGTCTCTGGGCAGGACACTGAACCCTCCTTTGTCCCCGCTGCCCCAGACCTCCACAGTCCTGGTCCCAAGTCCACATACATGAGGAAGCTTGTTTCTGGACAAGCAACATAACAAAAATTTAAACCAAATCCACATCTGGAACTGCTTGATTGTCTAGATTATATTAAACATGATTTTCTTTCAATTGTCAAACACAAAAGAAGACAGAGACGATCGTGTTTGGTTCCTCTGTTTCAACATTTATGAGCACTTCAGTCAACATTTATTAAATAATATACAGTGAACATAATTATCTTAATTGGAAGTTCAAAGCATTTTATCTAAATGTATTTATTGAGCGCTTCATTAGAAGTGATGAGGGAAGCATCCAAGGTGCTTCATCGGAGCTGCATCTGTACTTGGAAAAGTTATTTCAATGTTCTCACACTGAGGAGATTGTAAAGGTTTATAGAGCAAATGTCAGACTGGATCAACTAACTGATGAACTTAATCAGACCATGTTTCAGGTGTCCAGTAATGCAAGGAGTTATTATTAGTCTTATTTCTCAGACACTGGTGGATCAAAGATGAGTGGAAAAGCCGCTGGATCACCCAGTGATCTCGTGTTCAAGAAGCCATCGTTTAATGGAGGGAACCAGTTAGATCCATTTGAGAGAAGCTGAGCACATTTCATTTGAAATAAGTCAGTGATGATGTTGGTTACAGGTTTATTTTCTGCATCTGACTTTCTCAGTTACAGTTTTCTCAATGAACAAGTTGTCCAGAAACTTAATTATTGAACCTAAAGAGGTGAATATGCAGTTTTTTTTTTTAAATTATATATATTTTTGTTTAACTCAAGATTATGATGTGTTCCTCAGATGAAACTTTCATGATTAAAGTGAAACACATTTTTTAAAACACTGCTCCATAATATAGTGCTTGTTTGAATTTCAAAATCTAATATTCAATAACATTAGTAAACATTGTGTTTAGTTTAAATTAATTACATTAATAGGATGGATGGACAGTATTTAATTTACTATGTAGGTTGTTCAGGATTTTAAAAAATACTTTTTAACTCCTTATAATAATGTCACTTCCTGACTGGTTAGTGTTTTCCTCGTCATCTTCAGCAAATCCTTCAGAAGGAAACTCGTCAACACAGCAGAAGAAACTGTGGAAGCAAAAGGCATTTTTTCATTTATTATTTATTAAGTTAACTATTTATTAACATGTATTATTTACTGTGTACAACCAACACAATACAACGTGTAAACAGCCTAGTTGAATTCAGCTGCAGTAACATAAAATGCCCACTGGATGGAAGCCTAAGAACACTAAATGAATCATATCTTGTTTTATTTCAAATCCATCGTGGCCGAACTATTAGTCAAAATAAAAATATAAAAATAAATCATTTTCAATATACTTTATTACTTTTCTTTTCTTTCTGATTGTAGACACCATTTGGGGACAGGATGTTGTTCCCCAGATGGGAATTTTAGGACACAATGCAGGAATATGAAATGAATGTTTTTATAGCAACAATTTTTATACAACAAAATAATAAATTGAGAGGTAAAGCAGCCAAAACTCAGCTTCAACAATCAGACCAAAGTACAAAATTTCAGAATTGAAGATTAGACAAATAAATGTTCTTCTCTGACTGAGAACTGAGCCTGGGTCATGACAGTGAGAGCGACAAATCCTGACCACTAGACCATCAGGAACACCAGCATCAGTCTCCTGAAGGGATGGATGGATGGATGGATGGATGGATGGATGGATGGATGGATGGATGGATGGATGGATGGATGGATGGATGGATGGATGGATGGATGGATGGATGGATGGATGGATGGATGGATGGATGGATGGATGGATGGATGGATGGATGGATGGATGGACGTCCTGTATACTGACACCGTTCAACAGAAGCTCATTAAATGTGCCACATTCCTGCAGCAGCTTTTAATAACAGGCTGGGATTGTATCAAAGACAAAATTTATCTTTGTCAGTTATTGGAATAAATGTTCCTAAAACCTCAACATATGTAAGAAGACTGCTTTCATTAACAAATGATATGTAAAGGATATTGTTTTACATCCATTAATTTCTTCTGATATTTAATACTTTGGTTATTCCAGATTAAATATTTGTGTGGGGAAAGATTATGTTTATAAATCAGACGCCAGCACAGTTACAGTTTATGACAATTTAATAAATGAATTAGTGTTTTATTAACCGCAGAATCACATTTTAGGAGAAAATACTACAATTTGTTGCTAAACTACATTCATAGATCAAGTGCCATAATTGACTTTTATTTATTTTAATCCAGTTCAGCTTTAAATAACATTTGAAGTCTTAAAATAAAGAACATTTAATCCTCCTTGGCAGCTCTGATGGTGTCCCATCTCTTTGCTGCACTCTTCATCTCCACTGGTCCTCCTCCTCTCTCCATACCTGCTCATAAAAATGTTTCACTTATGCCACAAGCAAAGCAGAAACGACGTTACAAACAAATGTGTGCACCACAGCCAAGCTGCCACTAGATGTCAGTGTTGAGAATCTTTGTGTGCTCGGCCTCTCCCTCCCTCCATCACTGTTCACGTGCACGTCAGACCGTCTGTGGTACCACGTGGTTCCTCAATAATTTCAATCTGCTGTAACAAAATAATTTTCCTTTTTCGGGTGTTTTGTCAGATTGCTTTTGTTACGATTGTTTATTTTAATAAGTGTTATTTATAACCTTCATGCTTTGTGATGTCATTAATGACCTTCTTCACCTTCTTCTGATGTTTCTGATTCAGACAAACATTTTATGGTTTGGTAGTTATGTGTGTTGGGGCTCGTTGTGCTGGTAGTACAATTCTCCCTTTGTGTTCCAGAGGTTCTGGGTTCAATTCCTGAACAAACCCTAGTGCACAAGATGAACTTCAGCATGATGTGTGACTGCTGTAACCCCACATCTTCACTTGCTTCTCCTTCATGCCAAAACATCACCTTCAGGACTGGCTGGTGTCCTTCATGTGAAGTGGAAGTTCCTCCTTCTTTAAAAGGGTTTCATTTGGGGGCAGCCGTCCTTCAGACAACAGCTCGTCTCTGTTGTCATTGACAGAGTTTTCTTACTCCACCATGGATAGAAATGAACCACACAAGAGACAGTCTGCCTGTTCAGTCTTTGCAAAGGGGGAGAGCCGGTACCGCTGTTTACACGGAAGTGCATCCGAGCAGCTCCGCCTTCCTCCTTGCAGCTGCTTATTTTTAGAAACAGCGCGGTTACATGATATGTTGCAAAACAAGTTTTTACTTGATGCATTGATCAGATATGTACAAGAAAACTGGTTGGACCAGTTTCCCGATGAAGTCGTCGGTTTCAGGAACATTCTGTTCTCGGGTGTGTTCCTGTTTTTTTTTTTTCTTGCAGCTTGTGAAACATTTTAAAAATACTGACAGTGGAAAAACCAGCAGAAGACGATCATGTGACCACAGAAACAACATTTGAAACAGGAGGTCCTGCTGCAGCTGCTCCAGCGTGGATCTGATGAAGGAGGATTATTTCAATATCATTCCAGGTGGAAAACAGGCCGGTAGGTCCAGCAGACTTCCTCTTGGATCTACCACCATCGCTGCCTGTCAGTCTGGTAGCAGGTCATGTGACCACAGGTCCCAGCAGGGCTCTGCTGGTCCTGGTTTCAGATCTGGCAGCTCGTTCCAGATTTGATGATTTGAGATCTCTGACACTGAAACTGACGTAAAGAAAAAGGAATAACTCAACATCAAAATGTTCATTTTAAAAATATGTATTTTAACTAACAAGTATTATAGTAGAGATGTTTCCAGGATAGGATGAGAATTTATTTGAAGAAGTATTTTTGCATCATCCTTTTGTTTCTGCCTCCCAAAAGGACTTTGTACCAACAACAACACGTCTTTAAATCCCCCAGATGGGACCTGAAAACATCATTAATAAAGTGAAAAATGAAAAATGTCTCACTTCAAATAGCGTTCCAGAGAGCAGGACTGGAACATCTGATCACAGCTGAAATGAACAGAGATGTAAACATGTGGACAACTTTCTTTGTATTCCTCCATTAAAGAAAGAAAAACACACATTTGTCACTGAAATACATCAAAAATGACAGATGTATAAATAATAATAATTCTCTGAACATTAACTACTGGAGATGAAATGTTGTTTTTTTTCTATGTTAACTTTTAATGGACCAGTTCACATGTATATGAGAGCGTCTCCTAAACCAGTGGAACCACTGTCACTTCTTCCTGACTGGAAATCAGACCAGCGGGTTTTGTTGGTGGTCGTGTTCGGACCGCTGGTGCTGCTCATCTTTCTGTCCCAGATGTTTGAAGCAACATTTTGTCTGTGTCTGTGACTTACAGATTTGAAAACATACAAAACAAATAGAACTAATAGATAAATAGAACTTCCTTATGCGTCTTTAAATCCCCCAGATGGGACCTGAAAACATCATTAATAAAGTGAAAATGTCTCACTTCAAAGAGCGTTCCACAGAGTTCATGAAGTTGTTTGTGAGGAAGGACCAAAACATTCAATTTAGGGCACTTTAATGAGTCCTACGTAGAACCTCCTTATGCACTATTCTGTTATGTACCCCAAATGTACCGTGTTCATGTCTCTGCCGAGGCAGCATGTGGCCGGCTGAGTCCACGTCAGTCTGATCGTCCTCAACCGTGGGGTTGTGCTGCAAAACCTTCTGGTGAAGTTTCTTTACCTCGGTTACACTTTTCTTTTTCTCCATCTTGTCTTGCTGCTGTCTGAGTGTTAAATCAAAGAAAAGTGTTTTGGTCCCCCAACTTCATCTGAGAAGCCACCATGCTGACACTTGGTAAGGTTTTTGGAAAACCTGGAAATCACACAGTTGTATGGTAATAAAATTGATGAAATCTGCAGCAAAAAGGTGACAGAGACACAGACGTGTGATGGGTGGAGTCTTTGCTGCAGTCAATATGTGTCAGTAGGTGTGTCTAAGATCTTAGAAAAGTTAAGGTGGAAGTAAAACTAACATAACATATCTGACATAACAGGGTTTAAGCTGCCGGTGAGGTGAGACCCGAGGACGAAGGACAGCTGCTGTTAACCGGATCGTTACTTCAAACTTTATTTCTCTCTTCAACTTTGTCTTTTGACTCAAACACGTGAAGGTAGAAACTTCTGCTCACTTCTGATTTACCTGCAGACTTTGATCAATCTTGTGTCTGAAGACAAATCTACATGATTGGTAGATGACAGTATTTTTATTGGTTTTATTATTGATCAAAAACGCCGTGCTGAACAGTTGATGATCAGTTTTCTTCATAAAACAAACTTTGTGGTTTTTTATTTCCTGGAGTGAAGCTGTCGTCTCCAGCATTAAAGTCAGACTGCTGTTTCCTGTGGAGCCTTTCAAAATAAAGTGTGGTTCCTGGAAGAAGTTGTTCTTTGCTGCTTGTGTAACTGTTGTGTGATGAGGCTTTAAAAGGAGGAAATGTGTCTCTGCAGGACAGTTTGACCTTTGAGCTTCTTCACATTTACAGTAACCAGACTGACGTAGAGGCCGAGTCTCCTTCAGCTTGTTCAAGATTTTCAACTTTGTGTTTCTGCAGTAAAAACTCTGTTGTTCACAGAATTGTATGTTTTTAATCTTTGAACAGAAAACCAGAAAAGGCCCTGAGTGAAGCTTCAAAGCAGGTAGGATCAGCAGATCCGGCTGTAGAAGAGACTTCCTCAACCTCCCACTGTTTCCTGACTGCATTCAAGTGACACTGATATAAAAACAACAGAGAGGAGCAAACCAGTGCAGGAGCAGCTGGTCTTTGTACAACACCAGTGATGTGTGTTTCCTCTGCAGATGAAGGTGTGTGTGTGAGCTGATGTGCACGTGAATTCAGCAGAATGGACCAGTGTGAGGACAGAGAGGACGGAGTCCGTCCCTCTAAAACCCCTCTGTGTGGGGAACATGAGAGTCGGAGCAAAGCTCAGAGGTGAGACGAGCATCTCCAACTGTCCACGACTCTTCTGCATGTCAGAGCTGAAAACTCACATCAGCAAACGTTTTATTACAGGAATGAACCTGGACCTGGACCTGGACCTGGACCTGGACCTGGACCTGGACCTGGACCTGGACCTGAACCTGAACCCAGCTGTGTGTCCTTGAAGAGCGACCGGTCAATGGGAAAGCCTTATAACTTTAAAGGAGACCAACGTTCTGCTGTAAAGACGTGAGTTTATCTAAACTCTGCCAATGATTTATGTTCAATACTTTTTAAAAAGACTAAATATATTTATTTTTTTATTATTTATTATTCATATAAACAGAAAATGTGCACTTTGAACTCTTTATTCTTCCATCAGGGTCCATCAGAAAAGAGACTCTCTTGAACATGAATCCAGCTGTTTGTCCTTGAAGAGCGACGACTCAGATAAAAGATTTATGGACTTTAAAGGAGACCAACTGTCTTCTTCAGAGAGATGAGATGTATTTAAATGCATTAAATGTATTTAAATCAGTCCTCATGTTAGGGAATGTCCACATGTTTCTTCTTGAGAAGATCCATGTAGTCCTGGACCCCTGTGGTCCTCCATCACCTGATGGTGATCTGAGCTTCCTCCTCATAGATCTTCATCTCCTGTCATGAGCATTTTCCTCTGTTTGAAACATCTGGAGGTCTTACCTTCCAGAGGACTGATCCTGATGATGCTCCAGAGTTAATCAGCAAGTTTATGTCTCCATCAGTTGTCCATGTTCTAGGTGTTGTTGTAACTTTTCTTGGAGCAGAATTGGATCTTGTAAATCTGTGAATCAGCAGAGCTCTCATTGAGGTTACATGTACGTTCTCAGTGGGACCAGCAGGACCAGTAAGCCTTCACCACCACAGCCAGTCCTCTGATTGACTGTCCTCATCCAAACATGTCTTCATGGACCTTCAGCTTGTGTTTGTCTCTGTGTGGACAGACATGATGTGAGGTAATTCTTCATGATTCCTCCACAGAGTGGACCAGCAGAGCTCAGAGCCTCCCAGTGGTCCGTCTGTCCAGCAGCATCAAACACAGCTGGACTCCATATTTCTGGTCTGTACATGAACAACAACTGCTTCTCCACCTGTTCTGTTGGTGTTCATCTCCAGCTGCTCTTTGTAGACCAGTGGACTGTCAGTCTGATTGTGTCATTCATGTGGTCTTCTGTTCCAGCTGCTGGAGGACAACATTGTCATGTTTGTGAAGAACGAGCTGAAGAAGATCCAGAGGGTTCTGAGTCCAGATTACCCAGAATCCCTGGAGGATGAGGATGAAGAACAGAGGAGCAGAGAAGCATTGGTGAAGATCACAGTGAACTTCCTGAGGAGAATGAAGCAGGAGGAGCTGGCTGAGCGTCTGCAGAGCAGTAAGAGGATTTCTCTGAACATTTAATCTGCTGGATAAATGACCCAGAAAGTCTCAGGAGATAAACAACATTCACAGATCAGCCAAAACATTAAAACCACTGAGAGAGGAAGTGATTTGGTTTTCCTCTTCCAGGAATCCTGGTGAACTACAGATTGTCTTGATGGTTCTACAGATTATTGATCAGATCATCTTCTGGTGTTTTCAAATCCTAAACCTGGAAATTCCACTTCACAGAGACCCACAACAACAACAAAAACACAACAAACCACAAACCCACACCCCATCTAGGCTCTATTGCAAACATCCTGGTCTTAGAAACTCCAGGACCCCCAGATGTTCTTGTCACGTCCACGTCCTGAATGTTCAGAGGTGTTTTGGTGGTAATAGTGATTCTAGTCAGTATTGGACAGCTCATCGTAAAGTTCTAGTTGATCAGTGTGGGTTCAAACCTGGTTCTTTAGGAGAATTAAGTTGTTGTGTGAACATTAGAAAACACTAATTGTTTTTTTTTCATGTGTATTCAGATGTTTCTGCTGCAGTTTATCAAAAGCGACTGAAGTCTACGCTGAAGGAGAAGTACCAGTGTGTGTTTGAGGGGGTTGTTAAAGCAGGAAACCCAACCCTTCTGCAGCAGATCTACACAGAGCTCTACATCACAGAGGGAGGGACTGGAGAGGTCAACCATGAACATGAAGTCAGACAGATTGAAGCAGCATCCAGGAGACCAGACAGAGCAGAAACAACCATCAGACAGGAAGACGTCCTGAAACTCCCACCTGGAAGAGATGAACCAATCAGAACCGTGATGACGAAGGGAGTGGCCGGCATCGGGAAAACCGTCTTAACACAGAAGTTCACTCTAGACTGGGCTGAAGGCAGAGCCAACCAGGACATCCGGTTCATGTTTCCATTCACCTTCAGAGAGCTGAATGTGCTGAAAGAGAGAAAGTTCAGCTTGGTGGAACTTGTTCATCACTTCTTCACTGAAACCAAAGAAATCTGCAGCTTTGAAGACTTCCAGGTTGTGTTCATCTTTGACGGTCTGGATGAGTGTCGACTTCCTCTGGACTTCCACAACAATGAGATCCTGACTGATGTTACAGAGTCCACCTCAGTGGACGTGCTGCTGACAAACCTTATCAGGGGGAACCTGCTTCCTTATGCTCGTCTCTGGATCACCACACGACCTGCAGCAGCCAATCAGATCCCTCCCGAGTGTGTTTCCATGGTGACAGAAGTCAGAGGGTTCACCAACCCACAGAAGGAGGAGTACTTCAGGAAGAGGTTTAGAGATGAGGAGCAGACCAGCAGGATCATCTCCCACATCAAGACATCACGAAGCCTCCACATCATGTGCCACATCCCAGTCTTCTGCTGGATCACTGCTACAGTTCTGGAGACCGTCCTGGAAACCAGAGAGGGAGGAGGTCTGCCCAAGACCCTGACTGAGATGTACATCCACTTCCTGGTGGTCCAGACCAAACTGAAGAAGGTCAAGTATGACGGAGGAGCTGAGACAGATCCACACTGGAGTCCAGAGAGCAGGAAGATGATGAAGTCTCTGGGAAAACTGGCTTTTGAGCAGCTGCAGAGAGGAAACCTGATCTTCTATGAGTCAGACCTGAGAGAGTGTGGCATCGATATCAGAGAAGCTTCAGTGTACTCAGGAGTCTTCACACAGATCTTTAAAGAGGAGATACACCTGTACCAGCACAAGGTGTTCTGCTTCATCCATCTGAGTGTTCAGGAGTTCCTGGCTGCTCTTCATGTCCATCGGACCTTCTCCAACTCTGGAGTCAACCTGCTGGAAGAAGAAAAAAACATCTTCAGATCATTTAAAACAAGAGAAGAGACTCACCTCTATCGGAGTGCTGTGGACAAGACCTTACAGAGTCCAAATGGACACCTGGACTTGTTCCTCCGCTTCCTCATTGGTCTTTCGCTGGAGACCAACCAGACTCTCCTACGAGGTCTGTTGAGACCAAAACAAGGAAGGTCACAGAACAATCGGGAAACGGTTGGATACATCAAGAAGAAGATCAGTGAGGATCTGTCTGCAGAGAAAAGCATCAATCTGTTCCACTGTCTGAATGAACTGAATGAAGGTTCTCTGGTGGAGGAGGTCCAACAGTCCCTGAGGTCAGGACGTCTCTCCACAGATGAACTGTCTCCTGCTCACTGGTCAGCTCTGGTCTTCATCTTACTGTCATCAGAAGAAGATCTGGAAGTGTTTGACCTGAAGAAATACTCTGCTTCAGAGGAGGTTCTCCTGAGGCTGCTGCCAGTGGTCAAAGCATCCAAGAAAGTTCTGTGAGGACAAACACAGACACATCTGTTTTAATTACAATCAAATGTTGTGTTCATGGAGAAAATCAGTTCAGTTCAATAATAATAACAATAATAATAACAATAACAATATTTCATCTCAGGGAACTTTACATGAAGACGAATGCAGCGATCACTTTGATCAAGACTGTAGTGCAGCGATACTTAATGATCAATAGTTGAATTAATCAGTATTCATTTAAATCTGAGCTGATTTATTCATTTGTTGAATGACAAAATCAAAGTTTAAATGACATAAATATTTCCCTTTTCTCTTCTCTGCAGGTTGAGTGGCTGTAACCTCTCAGAGGAGGTCTGTGCAGGTCTGTCCTCAGTTCTCAGCTCTCAGTCCTCCAGTCTGACAGAACTGGACCTGAGTAACAACCACCTGCAGGATTCAGGACTGAAGAAGCTGTGTCCTGGACTGGAGAGTCCACACTGTAAACTGGAGTCTCTCAGGTCAGAATCCCTCAAGTGTTGAACTGCTGACCGTTATAACTGTGGTTTATGTTGAATCCAAGGGGATGGTACCGACTGTCCAGACCTCTGCAGCTGCTGCTCCTTGTGACGGCGCTGCAGTCTGTAGTCCTGAGCCGGTAGTTCAGAGTATCTGAGTGACTGCTGAGCTTTGACTGTGTAGACATTTATCTGCATAGAAGGACTTCGTCACCATTGCAGGTACCTCATCTCCAGGCTGGAGGCTGTCCAGCACATGTCTCTGCAGGTCATAGGTCACCCAGCAGGGACTGCAGGTCGGGTCAAAGGGAAGTACCTGCCACTGATGTCCTTCAGGAGGACGACGGGTCTGCAGATCCCACCACAGGAACCTCAGCAGGGACTTATCTTCTGAGAGCAGCTTCTTCATTTGAATACACTCAACTGCAAACTCAGCTTAGGTCAAAAACACAGATGTGTAACTCCAAAGTCTAACCAAACTAATCACCTGTCACTCAGCAGACCTTTAAACAGGGATGTTTTAGGATTTTAAAGTGTGTTAGTGTGAAGTTCATGTGAGGGTTCATGTCTGACCTGCATTAGACATCAGTCACCGCGTTCTGTTGGAGAATCAGTTGGTTTCTAAAGGTTTTACAGGACTAGTTGGACCAACAAGTTGAATTTATCAGTAATTATTAAAATTAAATAATTATTTATTTAATGATATATTCAAATTTTAAAAAACCTCATTATTTCCCTTTTTTCTCCTCTGCAGGTTGAGTGACTGTAACCTCTCAGAGGAGGTCTGTGCAGGTCTGTCCTCAGTTCTCAGCTCTCAGTCCTCCAGTCTGACAGAACTGGACCTGAGTAACAACCACCTGCAGGATTCAGGACTGGAGAAGCTTTGTCCTGGACTGGAGAGTCCACACTGTAAACTGGAGTCTCTCAGGTCAGAATCCCTCAAGTGTTGAACTGCTGACCGTTATAACTGTGGTTGATGTTGAATCCAAGTAGATGGTACCGACTGTCCAGACCTCTGCAGCTGCTGCTCCTTGTGACGGTGCTGCAGTCTGTAGTCCTGAACCGGTAGTGCAGAGTATCTGAGTGACGTTGCTGCTGCAAACCCAGCCAGAACCTTGTCCATTCTGCTCAACATAACTGAGCCACACCTCACAGCCAGTGGATCCTGGTTCTGAGGGGAGGTGACTGATGACGTGGGGCTCGTTACTCTCTCGCTGCCGTAACTCAAAGCCTCCAGTGGCTACGTGGTGTTCAGCTGGTCTGTTACGGTTATAGCTGCTGCTGAAGTTTGACTGTGTAGACATTTATCTGCATAGAAGGACTTCGTCACCACTTCAGGTACCTCATCTCCAGGCTGGAGGCTGTCCAGCACATGTCTCTGCAGGTCATAGGTCACCCAGCAGGGACTGCAGGTCGGGTCAAAGGGAAGTACCTGCCACTGATGTCCTTCAGGAGGATGATGGGTCTGCAGATCCCACCACAGGAACCTCAGCAGGGACTTATCTTCTGAGAGCAGCTTCTTCATTTGAATACACTCAACTGCAGACTCAGCTTAGGTCAAAAACACAGACGTGTAACTCCAAAGTCTAACCAAACTAATCACCTGTCACTCAGCAGACCTTTGAACAGGGATGTTTTAGGATTTTAAAGTGTGTTAGTGTGAAGTTCATGTGAGGGTTCATGTCTGACCTGCATTAGACATCAGTCACCGCGTTCTGTTGGAGAATCAGTTGGGTTTCTGATGGTTTTACAGGACTAGTTGGGCCAACTAGTTGAATTTATCAGTATTTATTAAAATTAAATAATTATTTATTTATTTATTTAATGATATACTCAAATATTAAAAAACCTCATTATTTCCCTTTTCTCTCCTCTGCAGGTTGAGTGGCTGTAACCTCTCAGAGGAGGTCTGTGCAGGTCTGTCCTCAGTTCTCAGCTCTCAGTCCTCCAGTCTGACAGAACTGGACCTGAGTAACAACCACCTGCAGGATTCAGGACTGGAGAAGCTTTGTCCTGGACTGGAGAGTCCACACTGTAAACTAGAGTCTCTCAGGTCAGAATCCCTCAAGTGTTGAACCGCTGACCGTTATAACTGTGGTTGATGTTGAAGGATTGTTGGAGAGAGAATTGTAATAATTGTAAATGGGTTCAGATCGGGGCAGCACGGTGGCTTAGTGGTTAGCACTGTTGCCTCACAGCAAGAAGGTTCCCGGTTCAATTCCCGGCCCGGTGGGTCTTTCTGTGTGGAGTTTGCATGTTCTCCCCGTGCTTGCGTGGGTTCCCTCCGGGTACTCCGGCTTCCTCCCACAGTCCAAAAACATGCAGAGTAGGTTAATTGATCTTTCTAAATTCTCCCTAGGTGTGAATGTGAGTGTGATTGGTTGTTTGTATGTGGCCCTGGATAGACTGGCGACCTGTCCAGGGTGTACCCCTGCCTTTCGCCTGATATGCTTCGGGATAGGCTCCGACAGACCCCCGTGACCCGGAAACGGATAAAGCGGGTACAGATAATGGATGGATGGATGGATGGGTTCAGATCGGGTTGAAGCCTGCAGACAGTTGTCACAACTGTGTTGGTGATGATGATGGTGATGTTGGTGACAGGAGAGGAGCCCACGGACACACCAGAGTCTCGCAGAGAAACAAGGAAAAAACGATTCATGCTTTCAGACTAGAGTCGACAAAAGTTTCCAATAATGGAGTGTAGGTGGCCTAGTGTTTACAGTGGTGGGCTTGGGCGTGGAGGACCCAGGTTCAAGCCCAGGGCTGCCCACAATGGTAAATCACTGGGGGCCCCTGAGCAAGGCCCTTAACTCCCAATTGCTCCCCGGGGCGCTGCCCTGCTAGCAGCCCCACTGCTCACTAGTGAAACTAATTGATGGGTTAAAAGCAGAGACTAATTTCGGGGTGCATCGTACATACAGCGTGTGCATGATGTCCACACTGACAATGAAAAGGAACAAAAAAAAAAAAAAAAATTAGACCCGAATTGTTGTTAGTCACTTTTTTTAATAACAAGTATCTAGAAAGGTTTGAAAAGTTGCCAAATACAGTGACAAAGATGCTAAGTTGTGCCGGACAACCAGGTCAGGGGAAACTCCCGGTTCTGCTCTTGGACTGTCATTGTGCGGTGCTGGTGGGGGGGCCTGGGTTCAGGTGGTTCTGGTGTGTGTGTGTGAATATGTATAATTATAAATATATAAAATACAGATTCATACTAGTGTTAACATACAACAGTTTTGACCTGTGTGGAATGAAACAATAAAATGAAAATTTAATCGATTTCTGATGGTTTTACAGGACTAGTTGGGATAAGAAGTTGAATTTATCAGTATTTATATAAATTGTATAATTTGTTCATTTGTTAAATGACACAATCAAAGTTGAAATGACATAAATATTTCCCTTTTCTCTCCTCTGCAGGTTGAGTGGCTGTAACCTCTCAGAGGAGGTCTGTGCAGGTCTGTCCTCAGTTCTCAGCTCTCAGTCCTCCAGTCTGACAGAACTGGACCTGAGTAACAACCACCTGCAGGATTCAGGACTGAAGAAGCTGTGTCCTGGACTGAAGAGTCCACACTGTAAACTGGAGTCTCTCAGGTCAGAATCCCTCAAGTGTTGAACTACTGACCGTTATAACTGTGGTTGATGTTGGAGAGAGAATTGTAATAATTGTAACTGGGTTCAGATCGGGTTGAAGCCTGCAGACAGTCGTCACAAATGTGTTGCTGATGATGAGGAGAAGTTTCTATTTAATGGAGTTAGTCTGGATTGTACTGCAGAGAATATCAGGAAGTGTGAAAAGTTATTCCTGTTGCTCTGATCCATTTTATCCAAAGCAGCTGATGTACTCTGTCACTCCAACTTTACCCAAATTAATAGTAGGAGACTTCATCTTAACAGATGAAACTGCAGCAGTGATGTTCTCACGTCTAAATCTTAATAGTTTAATGATTATAACAGAAGGATGTCAATAGCAGTGGAGCCGGCTGTTGCAGTAAACGGCCGGAATAACCGGAGGTCAGAGACTCATTTTAAACTCTGTAAAACGAAATACCCGGTGGCTGAATTTCTACATAAATTATTTAAATTTGATCTGACAGGTTGTGTTTTTGTGACTGTCCCGTTGTCCTCTTTTTCAGTTGTCCTGTTTCAAATAAATTTGAGTGACATTAGAGACTGGCTGTCTTTAAAAATAACCAACATTCCAGATTTTACTATTCACTGTCTTTACTACATTAATGATCATGACAACAAAACATCTGAAGTAGTGAATATTGTTTTCTTGCTTAAATATCACCTACATTGTTGTAAGTGGAGAGACTCTGCCCCATTTTTTGATCATTTTTGAATGAGTTTAAACTTTATTACTCCTCATTGAGACTTCTTAAATCTAAGTGTGGCAGAAGAAAATCCACAAATGTATCCAGATTACTTTTGTTCTGAAAACCTGCTCCACTTTATTTATCCACCTTACACTGCTGTTTGTATTTTATTTACAGTCCCATGTCTTCAGTTCTTGTTTTTTTATAGCACAGTTCATTGCACCTCCACAAGATGTTGGACTCTATTTTGTTGAATGAAATAAAAAATAGAAATAAAAACATAAGCTGCGACCGGAGCAGGGAGGGGCTTCTGTACGAGTGCTGTGCTGCTTCGAAAGTCCTTTGATACAGGAGAGGAGCCCACGGACACACTGTAAGGAGTAAAAAACGATTTGTGCTTTCAGACTATAGTCAACAAACGTTTCCAATAAGACCTGAAAAAGTTGTCAGATTTGTCATTAATAAGTTTTTTAACAACGAGTAACTGGAAAGGTCTGAAAAGTTGCCAAATACAGCAACAAAGACGCTACGCTGTGACGGACAACCGGGTCAGGGGACCTCCCAGTTCTGCTCTCGGACTTTCATTGTGCGGTGCTGGGGGGGGGGCTGGTGGGGGTCCTGGGTTCAGGTGGTTTTGGTGTGTGTTTGAATATGTATAAATATAAATATATAAAATACAGATTCATACTAGTTTTGAAATGTGTGGAATGAAACAACAAAATTAAAATTAAATGGATTTCTCGATGGTTTCACAGGACTAATTGGGCCAACAAGTTGAGTTGATCGGTATTTATTCAAATCAGATCATCATTATTTCTTTAATGAGATAAATATTTACTTTTCTCTCCTCTGCAGGTTGAGTGACTGTAACCTCTCAGAGGACGTGTGTGCAGGTCTGTCCTCAGTTCTCAGCTCTCAGTCCTCCAGTCTGACAGAACTGGACCTGAGTAACAACCACCTGCAGGATTCAGGACTGAAGAAGCTGTGTCCTGGACTGGAGAGTCCACACTGTAAACTGGAGTCTCTCAGGTCAGAATCCCTCAAGTGTTGAACTGCTGACCGTTATAACTGTGGTTTATGTTGAAGGATTGTTGGAGAGAGAATTGTAATAATTGTAACTGGGTTCAGATCGGGTTGAAACCTGCAGACAGTCGTCACAACTGTGTTGGTGATGATGAGGAGAAGTTTCTATTTAATGGAGTTTTCTGCGTGGTCTAACTTATCTTAGTTGTGTGGTTCCAGCCACATGACTGAGACAACATCTGTCTGTTTCACACATGTCAGGACCTCATGAGCCTCTCTGACACAAATCAACCTCATGCATTATAGTTTAACAGTAGAAACACTTATTACCATTAGAGGTTTTAGATCGTTACAGTCATTTACCTGTCTGTCGTTTTGTTGCAATGCATCTTGGGTTTTGTGGGTGTGTCTTCTAATTATGGGGTGTGTCTATGTTGGTGTGTTAATGAGCCAGGTGTGTACACTTGGAGGGAAACAGCTTTTCACCTGCAGTCGAAGCCTTCATTTGTAGCAGGATGTGATCATAGATGCATAATTAGTAAAGTTGGTTTAATCAAATGGAATAATTATGATAATTACGGATCATCGTCATCATCAGGGTGGAGTTTGTACTTTATTCATGACTTGGGATTTTTTTATGCCTTATTATTATTATTTATTTATTTTTTTTTTTCTTCCCTTTCTTGTCAGTGTGGACATCGTGCACACGCTGTATGTACGATGCACACCGAAATTAGTCTCTGCTTTTAACCCATCAACTAGTTTCACTAGTGAGCAGTGGGGCTGCTAGCAGGGCAGCGCCCCGGGGAGCAATTGGGAGTTAAGGGCCTTGCTCAGGGGCCCCAGTGATTTACCATTGTGGGCAGCCCTGGGCTTGAACCTGGGTCCTCCACACCCAAGCCCACCACTGTAACCACTAGGCCACCACTCCCCCTTCTGCAGGTGGATTGTGTTTGTTAACGTGAGTTCGACACTTGTTGGAAAGTTACTGACAGATATTATTTACCAGAATGACACCAGCAACGATGCTCATCTCAACATGACCTAACTTGTTCAAACACACTCAACTACAGACCCACCTTTGGTCAAACACACTGACACGGCTCCAAAGACTTTCCATCACCATGGAAATGACCAACAGCAGCATCTCATGTAAGCAGCAGTCCTGCAGACGACTGTAATCAATAGCTCTCATCTGCTGGAGGTGCAACAATCTGATCGGTTGGTTCACCGATGTCACTCAGCAGACCTTTGAACAGGGATGTTTTAGGATTTTAAAGTGTGTTAGTGTGAAGTTCATGTGAAGGTTCATGTCTGACCTGCATTAGACATCAGTCACCGCGTTCTGTTGGAGAACCAGTTGGATTTCTGATGGTTTTACAGGACTAGTTGGACCAACAAGTTGAATTAATCAGTATTTATTAAAATCATTTATTTAATGACAAAATCAACTTTGAAATAACCTCATTACTTTCTCTTTTCTCTCCTCTGCAGATTGAGTGGCTGTAACCTCTCAGAGGAGGTCTGTGCAGGTCTGTCCTCAGTTCTCAGCTCTCAGTCCTCCAGTCTGACAGAACTGGACCTGAGTAACAACCACCTGCAGGATTCAGGACTGAAGAAGCTGTGTCCTGGACTTGAGAGTCCACGCTGTAAACTGGAGTCTCTCAGGTCAGAATCCCTCAAGTGTTGAACTGCTGACCGTTATAACTGTGGTTTATGTTGAAGGATTGTTGGAGAGAGAATTGTAATAATTGTAACTGGGTTCAGATCAGGTTGAAGCCTGCAGACAGTCGTCACAACTGTGATGATGAGGAGAAGGGCTCCACCAAGTCCAGATACATTTCTATTTGTACTTTAGTCAGTTTCAAGTTATTTCAGTGATCGTTGGTGGTTTTTTTCTTTCTTTAACTTGTCGTGGAAAAAATAGTCGGTGGAAGAAAGAGTAAAAGTCGACTGTCTTCGTACACTCATTTATTTGAATCAACCGAAAATAAAGAGTGGAGGGATCTGCAGAATCCTCTCGCTCATTCAAGGGAGGCGTCTTTTATACAGAAATCATGAATAAAGTACATATACATTAAAGAAGGCGTTCGCGCTTTACAGTGTGGGCGCGCTCACTTCATGACAAAAGGGGGGTTTGACTGGGGAACGGGTGCGCGCTCATTTCATGACGGGGTGATTGCTCCGCGTCTGGAGTGCGCACAGTTCATAACAATAGGCTTTTGTTCCGTGTCCGGAGCGCACTCATTCATGACAAAAGGCTTTGCTTCGTGTCCGGAGCGCGCACAAAAGGGATGTTCCACGTCTGGGCGTACCTGTTTACGTGACAAAGAGATATACATTTGCAATAGCCGTGTTCGCACAAAAGGGATGTTCCACGTCTGGGCGTACCTGTTTACGTGACAAAGAGATATGCATTTTACAATAGACGTGTTTTCTGGCCGGCAGTCCTTGTGGCGACGTTCTTTTGTTCACGTCGCCAATAGTACGGGGAAGGTGTCACTTATCAGGCTGGAGTCGGGATGTGAAGTGGTGTGTGGGGAGGGGGGGAGCGTCTGCAAGCTGCATCCAGGGAATTATAAAGAAAGTGAGGAATGTAATATAAAAATTCCACTACACTTCCCTCCTCTTGATCCTGTATGGATCACCATAAGTGATAAAGTAATAACCATCTTCGGAAGACATCAGGAAAATCACACCCTTCAGGGTTTAAGATAAGCCATCATACAGGAAGTTGGTTGGTCAATTATCTAATCAATGGTGTCCGTATCTGAGCTTTGTAAGGAGGCAAGGTTAGAGTGGTTGCTTTCAGAGACAGTATCGGAAAAGGGGGCTTCTGTGTCAAGTAGTGGCAGAGGATTATACAAGAGTTCAGGGGCACGCTGACCAATAGCAGTATTAATCAATCTGACTACAAGAGCTCTTAGACACGGGATGCAGCCACACCCGCAGAGTGTTAAGATGGCAGTGAAGACGGCAACAGACATAAGGGCAGATGCGATCAAATTCTTATACTGGCCAAAAACCGTCAACCATGAGTCCCACATTGAAGTATTAACGCCTGAGTGTTTCTTCATCTTGTTGCTAAGGGTGCGGAGGCCTTCGACAGCTCTAGTTAGCTTGCCCATTGGGGCTGTGTTATTGGGCAGGAAGACACAGCAATCCGATGAGAATAGAGAGCATACACCTCCTTTTTCAGCCAGGAGCATGTCTACAGCAATTCTGTTTTGAAATGTCATCAGTGATGTTGCACTAAGCTGCTCATGAACTGCAAGGAATCCGTCACGGGAGTAATTGGCCAAACGTTGAACGTTGTAGTGAATGTAATTAATCCTGTCAACATTTTTGTTAATGGTGCACCACCAACAAAGAGAAGATTCAAAACCGGCAGAGATCTGATTTACTAGTTTATATTGGTCAGGGACTCCTCGGGGGATTCCTATGGCATCAATATAAGTCGGATTTGGAGGGTGGTTAAGGGAGCGTTTGTTGCGAACATGTATGTCAGAGAGGTCAGATTCAGTAAGAACGAGGGTAGGCATGATTAAGGTGACAGGAGCGCAAATACCAGTCCAATTATGAGGGAGGGTACTGCGGAGGGTACGAGTTCCGCACCACCACCATAGGTCGGCGCGTGCCACATTAAATTTGGTAGTTGGGGAAGTTATGGAGGAACAGAAGGAAGTGTTCATGTAACCGACGACCACCCTGCCGGAGCGAGACGTGAAGCAGGAAAAGTTACCGATGGCTACTTCAGCATTGAAGAATGGGGGCGAAGCATAACGGGATGTGACAGAGAAAGGAGTATCCCAGGCAGAGCAGAGAGGCTCGGGGTTAGAGTTGGAAAGTATAGAAGCGAGGCAGGTGGCGTTTAGCTCAACTGGAGGGGGGACGACACGGAGAAGTGGTCGGGGTCCTAGACATACAACACAATCAGTTTTGACTGAGAGGCCAATTTGTTCAGCCAGCAACAACCAGTTGTTAGTTTCGCCAGAGATACCAGATGCCATTTCAAAATAGGTGTCTGCTGTAGGGTCATTTACTACTGTTACACCAACCGTGGATGCTCTGGCGGAAAGGACAGTGGAATTGGTGATTTTAGCAGATTCTTCACATAGAATTATCAGTCCATATCTGTCTATGCTAGAAGAATATGTCCATATCAAAAACATCCAGCATGGGTTCTCGGATGTATATTTAGGGTGGTGAAACTCTCGGGGGAGGAGAGATTTAGTAGTGAGATTAACCTGAAGGATTATATCGGAATCAGACGATATCAAAGAGAGTAAGGATCTCTGGTGTTGTGCGTAGGGATTAGTTGTCCAAGATGACCAGTCGTATCCTGGAGGGTCAGCGACCAGAGTGCTCCAGGATGTGTCCTTTGGGTTGTTGGTCATATATACTTGATAGTTAGGGGGGAGTGATTTGCCTTTACTTTTCAGAGACTTGCGGGGGATTACTATCGTAGTCACAGCACCCGTGGGTATGCACACCTGAGGGATGGAGTTATGGCTTTTCTCTGGTGCGCATACACTAAGTCCAGAAGGAGTGGCTGTCAGAGATTTTTTGTGGCGTGCAACCGGAGTAGTGGCATCAGAGAGGGCTGTAGGGTTGGATGAATGTTTGGATCGGTCATTTTCTAGGAGCCAGAGAATCGGGACGCCGATGAGGATGGCTGTGAGGATGAGGCCTCTGGTGGCATTTCCCAGAGACCATTTCGAGTCTCGTTTAGGGTGCCATAGGTGTGGTTGCTTCATGTCAGGGGCTGGCGGTGGAACTTGGCACGTTACTGTTGCAGAGGGACACTGTTTCATTCCGCACTGATCTTGCTAGTGAGCGACGACCTTACGGGGGTGCAGTCTGGGTTTGGGTGGTTGAGGTCACGGGCGGCTGATCAGGAGGAGGGACCTTCTTGCAGTGTGAGGCATGAATCCAGGTGGCTCTCTCAGCGATCTTGACGGCGGTTTGTGTGGTCAGGAGGATCTGGAACGGGCCAACCCAGCGTTGGTGACTCCACTTCTTTCTTTTGAAGCTTTTGATCAGCGCAAAGTCGCCAGGAACCAGGGTGTGGAGTTGTCCTTCAGCAGGGCTCGGGAGGGCAGCGGCAACCTGGGAACGAATGTCTGAGAGGGTTTTTGAAAGGTTAGCACAGTAAGTTAGCACGTTGGCTTCACACAGGGCTGTGTCGGGAGGAGGAGCCGTGGGGGGTTTCAAGCCCACGTTAGGAGGAGTTGCAAACAGGATTTCATATGGGCTGAGATTTGCTCTGCCTCTTTTCCTCATCCGCATGTACATTAGTACGATAGGAAGAGCTTTTGTCCAAGGTAAACCAGTCTCAGCACAACATTTAGCCAGTTTTTGTTTTAGTGATCCATTCTCGCGCTCCACTGCTCCACCAGATTCAGGATGGTATGCACAGTGTTTTCTGACATCTATTCCTAGATGTAAAGAAATCTGGGAAATAGCCTCATTGGCAAAGTGGGCACCATTGTCTGAGCTTAATTTTCTTGGGATGCCCCATCGTGGAAGGATTTCGCTGAGTAATGCACGGGCTACTGCTGAGGCATCGGCGGTAGAAGTTGGAAAAACTTCGGGCCATTTGGAAAACATGTCCACGAGAACTAAGCAGTACTTTTTACCTTCAGATGGTGACAGTTCGATAAAGTCCATCATCACATGCTCAAAAGGAGCTGCTGGTTGTGGGTGGGCTGCCAGGTGTTTGTTTTGTTTTGGTCTGCCTGGGTTATATGATGCACAGATCATGCATGACTGGCAATATTTTTGAGCATAAATAGAGAAACCTTTTGTGAACCAATTTTGGAACATTATGTCCATCATCCCACCTTTTGACACGTGGTCTAGACCATGTGTCAATTTAGCGTAATGTGGGAATAGTGCGGATGGAAGGCATGGTTTACCGTTTGGGCCAAACCATCCAAGGGATGTGTGAGTGGCAGCGGACTTGCGCCAGAGTCGTTTGTCGTACGGGGTGGCGAGGCTTTGCAGTGAAGTGAGCGAGAATGGATCTGGGGTTATGACCGATGACACAGCGCAGGGAACTGTTGGGGGGTTTGTGGAGTGGTTCAGTGGTCGTTGCGATGTAGTCTTTGCGGCTGCGTCAGCACGTGCATTACCTACAGAAACAGGATCGGAGGAGTTAGTGTGAGCAGAACATTTGCAGACAGCAATTTGTTTAGGAAGAAGGATCGAGTCTAGTAGGTCTGCAACCAAAGAGTGGTTTAAGATTGGTTTCCCATCAGATTTGAGGAAACCGCGGTGTTTCCAGAGCTGACCATAGTCGTGAACGATGCCAAAACCGTATCTGGAATCCGTCCAGATAGTGACTGATTTGTTTGTGGCGAGAATGCAGGCACGTGTTAAAGCAACAAGTTCAGCAGCCTGTGCAGAGTAATGGCAAGGCAGAGGTGCGGACTCTACAATGTCATGGTCTGAACAGACAGCATAACCGGTACGGCAGTTACCGGTGGCGGGGTCACGAGAGGCGGAGCCATCGACGTATAGGACTAAGTCAGGGTTGTCAAGGGGGAGATCAGATAGGTCAGGTCGGGGAGTACAGGAGAGAGAGAGTTCAGCCACACAGTCATGAGGTTCTCCATCGTCTGGTGTAGGGAGGAGAGTGGCGGGGTTAAGGGCCGAGCAACGTCGTACTGTGACGTTTGGTAGTTCCAGTAGGCAGGTGTGGTATCTTAGAAATCTGGGTAGGGAGAAATGAGAGCTTTTATGTTCAGATAGAATTAAATGAACTTCATGTGGCACAAGGAGAGTTAAAGGGGAATAACCGACAATGTCTCTGGATGCGGTTAGGGCTTTTTCTGCTGCCGCAATGGCACGCAGGCAGCGAGGAAGTCCAGCAGCGACAGGATCGAGTTTGGAGGAAAAATAAGCAACAGGTCTGAGGATGTCACCATGCTGTTGAAGTAGGACAGAAGACATGCAGGCTTTGCGTTCGTCAACTGTTTGTGTAAATGGTTTTAATGGATTTGGCAGGCCTAAGGTGGGAGGGGTTTGGAGGGCGAGCTTTAGCGCCACGAAGGCATCTTCAGCTGTTGCAGTCCATGTCAGTTTGGAGGACATCTGTTTGGAATGAGTCAGGTCTTGAAGAGGTTTAGATAGCAGAGAAAAGTTGGGGACGAAAGTTCTGCAGTATGAGCAGAGTCCAATGAATGACAGGAGTTGTTTAACCGTTTGGGGTTTGGGAGCCTGCTGAATGGCGGTTAGGTGTTTGGATGAGAGGCTTTTACCTTTAGCATTGATGACATGACCAAGGAAGGTGACTTCAGGGCGTACGAATTGCATTTTTTGGCGACTGACCTTGTGACCTTCTGCAGCCAAGTGGTGGAGGAGAGCAAGAGTGTCCTTGAGACATTGTTCTCTAGTGGTTGAACAGAGCATAAGATCGTCCACATACTGGAGGAGGGCGGAACCGGGAGTTGGGCAGAAAGAGGATAAGGATGCAGCCAGGGCGCGGTTGTAGATCGTGGGAGATTCGACATAGCCCTGTGGCATTCTTGTAAATGTGTACCCTTGTCCTTGGAATTGGAACGCGAACCAGAACTGGGAGTCAGGGTGGACAGGCACGCTGAAAAATGCGTTGGAGAGGTCAAGTACAGAAAACCAGGCGGAATCTGGAGGTACATTGGATAAGATGGTGTAGGGATTGGGAACACACGGTGCTCGGGCGTGGACGGCAGAATTTACAGCACTGAGGTCTTGGACAAACCTCCACTCTTCTGGGTCTGGGGGAGGGCGATATTTCTTCACCGGCAAGATAGGAGTGTTGACTGGTGAGTCATCACACGGTCTGATAATGCCTGATTGGAGGAAGGCTTTAAAAACAGGTGTTATACCTTCAATTGCCTCAGGCTTCAGGGGATATTGAGCTCGTCGGGGACGGTGGTGGGATTTAGGGCTGACTACCAGGGGCTCACAGTTTTTGATGAGGCCTACATCATATTTGTGAGTGGCCCAGACAGAAGGCGGTATCGATTTTAACTCAGGGGTGGAGTCAGGTGAGTTTAGAAGTAAAAGGGGAACAGGATCTGGTGGAGAAGCTGTCGAACCACAAACAGATTTTTTACATGTCAGCTGATGGGAGCAGGTGGTTTTGAAAGCAGTGTGGGAGGGGGAGAAGAACACCAATGGATTTGGGGTGGGGGTCCAATCAGTAGCTAAGTTGCAGGATCGAGTCCAGGGTCCCAAATCCTGCCATTGGTCGGTGTTAGACTTAGCCAGGGGGATGTGGGGGTCGCTGTCAGGTACCTTAAAAAATGTGGATTGTAGAGGGGTAAGGGAGACAGAGAGAGCGCTGCGCGTTGCAGACCAGTAAAGGCTGCGTGTCTGTATGACATCAGTTAGATCCGAGAAGAACTTTTGTTCAAACTCGGAATCAGGTTCTGATGTTATCCAAACGGTACAATGAACATTTTGTGGTCTCATGAAAACAACAGTTCGTGGAACTCTAGCTTTTGCCATGGTAATTAGGGGCTGGGATTCGTCTACAGAAATCCACCATTGATATACAAGGGTGGGAGGAGCAGTTATGGCCTCCTTGGTCATTGTGTAGGAACAGGTGGTAGGAGAAATTACCTTCATGCCTTCAGGGGAGGACCGGAGTCCGAGGCCTAAAGATAGCATGAGGTCACGGCCCAGCAGATTAAAAGGGCAGCACTGTGATAACAGGAAAGAGTGTTTTAATGGGGGGAGATTATCAGCAGAGCAAGATAGAGGGACTGTAAAGTGTTCTTTTATTTCTGTGCCACTAGCACCCAAAGAGTAAAGAAACCTACCACTAAGTTTAGTACCAGGCAAATCAGCTGATTTAACCACTGAAAAAGTTGCACCAGAGTCCACAATAAAAACAATATTTTTGTCAGCAACTGTCATTTTAAACAGAGGAAGGTTTAAAATGCTTTCTTCAGTTGGGCAATGAAATAATGTGTGTGTGTGTGTGTGTGTGTGTGATCGCGATCTTATCTGGTTGTTGGGGGGGTTCCTCTTCCGACGTGCCCACCGGATCTACACCCCGCTTCGCCTTTCAGTCCGAAAAATGGGTTCTCGAATACTGTCCTCTTTGGCCTTTATAGTTGCCTCTTTTTCTGTACTTGTGTGGTCTTAACGAGCAGGTGTTGGCCCAGTGTCCTTTTTTTCCACAGTAAAAGCAAGTGTCGCTTGAGCGGTTGGGTGGGTTTTGGGGGTTGATCGGGGCAGGGGAAAGAAATTCGGTAGAAGAGTCAGCGGATGCTGTAGGGGCGTGGAGCAGGCGCAACTGGGCTCGATGGACTATGTCATCTTTCTCTTTTTTGTCGGTCGTTTCCTGGTCTTTAAGTCTTTTTTGCTGATGGTCAGCGTGTCTTAGGATGTCATCTAGGCGCACTGAAGCTTTCTGCCACCCGATGCAGGAGTCTTTTGTCATGGCGCTCAGGGGAGTTAGGAGTCCATCCAGGAAACTCCGTTTGAGGTGACTCTCATAGGGGGTCATGATGGGGCCGGGGTAGGGATCAGGCTTAGTCATTCCACTGTAATCATCGTGAATGGACTGGAGGCGAAGAAGGTAGTTGTCCACCTCCTCTCCCTCTTTTTGAGTGCACGCTGTGATCTTTGACAGGTCACACGCGATTGGGAAACTATCTCGGAGGGCTTGGAGGAAGTTAGTGACCCAATTTCTGTAGTCAATGTCGTCTGCGTTGTCACCGTCTCGTAGGTTGGCTGTGGGCCAGTTTGGAGTTGCAGGTTGACGGTGATGGAGGAATTGTGGCTTCAGCAGGGCAAACTGAGCCGGGGTGAGAAGGTTGAGGAGAACTCTGGACATTTCAGAAGATGTAGGGACATAGTCTCTGATGAAGTCTTTAAATGCATTAGCAAGGGCTTGTCCGCCCTTTTCTGGCTTTGGTAGGTGCTTAGAAGCCACGATGATGTCATCCACAGTCCAGGGACGGTAAACATAGGCGGGTAGCCCTTGTGGTCCGGCAACCTGAACCATGGGGGCGGTAAACACCTTATTTGTGGCTGAGCGTAGTTGCATTGGTGAAGGGGGGGAGGATTGAGAGTTTTTAAAAAGAATTTCCGAGTTATTGGGTTGGATATCGGGGATGAGGAATGAGTGTCCAGTAGGTGGTGGCAGAGAGGAGGTGGGAGGTGTCAGGGGCGTGTGGGTTTGGTCTGCGGTAGGAGTAGAGGAGGAGGAGCAGTCTGCCGACGAATCAGGGACTAGGCCACGTCTGGCTGCTCCCGATTGGTCTGTTGGTGTAGAGGGTGGTGGTTGGTAAGGCGGAGGGGTGGAGTCCAGTGAGGCATCGATCGAGGATCCCCATAGGCCCTGCATAGAGGGATACAGAGAGCTGCAAGCAGTGTTATCATTCTTTGCATCACTTTCATTAAGTTCGTCCTTTTTTTCCTTTTTTTTTTTTTTTTTGTTATTTTCAAGGCAGTTAGGTTTTTGCATGCTTCTTGGCGTTCACGCTTATCACATTCAGTTTCCCACAATTTCAAGCATTCATCCATTCTTAGCATTCGTTGGACATCGTGTGATTTCACTTTTTTGTTAGTGCTTAGTTGTTGGTTTCTATCCTCAGTTAGCTTTTCACGCAATTGTTTTAGTTGAATTGTACTCAGAGATCCCCCTTCAGGGAAACCGAAATTATCACTCCAATAGTAGACAAATTCACATGAATCTTTCCCGTATTTGTCTTTCATAAATATAATTAGATTCGAATCTATTGTGTTCTTGTTTTTTTTGTTGATTTTGTTAATTTTCTGGTCGCTGTGCCTTATTAACATGTTACCCATGTTTCCTAACCTGTTCTCGCGACGTCTTTGCTCACAGGACTGAATGCATTAAACTCACGGGACTAAAAGTCCGATCTTGTCTTAGCTAAAGGCTCACAATATACTATTATGTGCGCGTTTACAACCCGTTCTTGCTTCGGCTCACGGGACTTTCAAAAAATTGGTCTTGCCTCAGCGCCGACTCACAACTCTGGATGCAGCTAGAATAACTTGGTTTTGGCCTCCTGGAAGTTATGGTACGTTATGTCCCGAGTATCCAGGATATGAGAGAAAAGAAAACAAAAAACAATAAAAATAATCTCTTCTCTTCGACACCAAAACCTTGTTATCTGAACATACAGAGTTCGATCGGATCTAAATCAATGTTTGAGCTAGTTTTTGCTCACCAGTTCACTGATTCAATCCGATCTCACTCTGATGCGCGCAAATACCCGATCTTGCTTAAGCACTATTATCGCATCTTTCAACGATCTCTTTTCAGAACATCAACCAGAAAATTAATGAAGACAGTTGACTGTAAACTTATAAAAAAATCTTCGTTTCATTTAGGTTTTAGAATTTGGTATAAATTTGTCTTATTCTATGGGCTCCAATCTGAGCCTTTTAGTCTTTCGGATAGAAAAGGAAAAAATACTTCTCACCGTTTACTTTTCCCAGCGAGTTCGGAGATGCCGTCACGGTCGACTGAGATCTCAGGTAGAAGTCCTCTCTCTCCGAAGCGCTAAGTGAGGTAATGAGGATGAATCTCTGCAGATTCAGGTGGCCAACCCGTCATCCGGATCTCAGCGGCCCGCTTGGCGTCTCACTTCTGACACCAAATTGTCGTGGAAAAAATAGTCGGTGGAAGAAAGAGTAAAAGTCGACTGTCTTCGTACACTCATTTATTTGAATCAACCGAAAATAAAGAGTGGAGGGATCTGCAGAATCCTCCCGCTCACTCAAGGGAGGCGTCTTTTATACAGAAATCATGAATAAAGGACATATACATTAAAGAAGGCGTTCGCGCTTTACAGTGTGGGCGCGCTCACTTCATGACAAAAGGGGGGTTTGACTGGGGAACGGGTGCGCGCTCATTTCATGACGGGGTGATTGCTCCGCGTCTGGAGTGCGCACAGTTCATAACAATAGGCTTTTGTTCCGTGTCCGGAGCGCACTCATTCATGACAAAAGGCTTTGCTTCGTGTCCGGAGCGCGCACAAAAGGGATGTTCCACGTCTGGGCGTACCTGTTTACGTGACAAAGAGATATACATTTGCAATAGCCGTGTTCGCACAAAAGGGATGTTCCACGTCTGGGCGTACCTGTTTACGTGACAAAGAGATATGCATTTTACAATAGACGTGTTTTCTGGCCGGCAGTCCTTGTGGCGACGTTCTTTTGTTCACGTCGCCAATAGTACGGGGAAGGTGTCACTTATCAGGCTGGAGTCGGGATGTGAAGTGGTGTGTGGGGAGGGGGGGGAGCGTCTGCAAGCTGCATCCAGGGAATTATAAAGAAAGTGAGGAATGTAATATAAAAATTCCACTACAAACTGAAGACCATCAACAAGTTTGTCCACATGTGAACATCTCTAAGCTCTCCTTTCTAATCTGATCATATCAATAAAAGTTCTCAAATAAGACTTTTATGTCAGATTTTGAAATGTTTCCTATTTAATATTGAATTAGATTCCCTAAAATGATCCAACTGGAGCACAAATAACTGTCCAATGGTGACCAACCTCAGCAGCAGAAGTGTCTCTTCTTCTAACCTGGACTCAGTCTGTCTGGATGTCAATAAGGTTCTTGACTGATTCAGATTCTGTCATTGATCCATTTCTGATGATTGAATGGTAACAAGTCAGTGAACGAGCTGAACTTTTATTCAAAGTTAACACAAGTGACAGAAATCAACATCATGAGAACAATTGATTGATTCCATGTTTGTTATGTGGAGTTGAAACCAGCAGCGATGATGTGACATCATCCATGAGGTCTCGGTGGACCGCTGTGGTGCAGCTGAGTGAAAGGTGGAAGAGAAAACCAGGATCTGGATAAACGTGGACTTTCTCTGGAAGATGGTCCAGAATGAAGTTGATGATGACGCATCGACGGAGCGTTAAGCATCACCACTAGAACCAAAACATGGAAAAGATTTTCATGAACATTTCAGACTGAAACGTCCCAACAACATTTGTCTGATTGGGGTGAATTCCAGTGTTTCTGCTGATCCTCTGACTGGTCCTTCAGCGCCACCATCAGGTGAACACGAGGACAGAGTCAGCTTCAGTTTCAGAGCAGTTCTCTCAGAGTATCTGCATGTGTGTTGTGTTGTGTGTCTGCAGGCTGTCAGGCTGTCTGCTCACGTCGGACGGCTGTGCTTCTCTGGTCTCAGCTCTGAGCTCCAACCCCTCCCATCTGAGAGAGCTGGACCTGAGTTACAACCATCCAGGAGAGTCAGCAGTGAAGCTTCTGTCTGCTGTACTGGAGGATCCACACTGGAGACTGGACACTCTCAGGTATGGACACAGCTGCTGCAGACTCCCGGCGTCTGATGGAGGAGGACGTCTCTGTCCTTCACTCACATCTGTCGTTGTGTAAAGCTCTGTCAGCTTTTGCCTCCTCTGAGATAATAATCATGGAGTGCCTCTGCGGCAGCGCCGACACTTCCAAAGAACAGCGTGAGGAACGTGATGTGTTTCAGCTGGTAGATGATGCCACCAGACAAACTTCAACAATCATCTGAACTCCACAATAACTGAGATGATCCTTACTGACGGAGCACACAGATACCTGCCTCTGGAATTCTGATGTTGGTCATCACTGCCCATTACCTGTGTCCCACACTAAAAACACTGGATCCCAATGATCCCAGCTGGAATCAGAAGATCTTTCATCTCCAGGATGATTTCCAGAGGTGTCAGTCTCTGACACTGATCACATCTTCTGTCTGCAGAAGAAACAGTAGCTGTCTGGACGTAGAAGAACATCAGTGTGCTGGACTCTTCACGGTGCTGCTGTGAACATCATCTTTGTGGCTTTCTGGCTTTGACCAGAGGTCTTTCAGCAGATCAAGTTCTGCAGCTCATCTGGTGCTGCAGCAGAGCTGATACATGCAGTTCAGAGCTGTGAGGCGTCATGACTCAGTAAACATACTAGAACCACAGCAGTGAGGTTTTCAGGCCCATCACAGCACAACAGCAGCTGCACCTTCACTCATCCATGACGTGGTCTCCTCCTCCTCCTGGTTCAACACAGATGAAACCAAATGCAAAGAACCGCTTCAAACTGTGCTGGAACATGACGACCACAGGACAGGACTTTATAGATGCATGGGTCCGAGTGTGGGACGGTTCCTTCATCAGTGTAGAACAATGTGTGTGTGAGAGCCATGAAATGTCCATGTTTGCTGAGAGAGACTGTGCTGGTCTGACCCCCCTCCTCCTTTCAGGGTGGAGCCTGCTGGACCACGATGGTTGAGACCAGGTCTGAGGAAGTGTAAGTGTGTTTTGATTTCATTCACACATTCAACCATCTTCACACTGTCACATCACTCATTCATGAGTCCATCGATGATCAATGATGATCAATAATAACTGCAGCTGGGTGGTGTTTGTTCTCTCCATCAGATTCCTGTCAACTCTCCATCGACACAAACACAGTCCACAAAAACATCAAACTGTCTGACAACAACAGGAAGATGACGTATGTGGAGGAGGATCAGTCGTATCCTGATCATCCGGACAGGTTTGATTATTATCAGCAGCTGCTGTGTAGAGAAGTTCTGACTGGTCGCTGTTACTGGGAGGTCCAGAGGAGCGGAGATGTTTCTATATCAGTGAGTTACAGAAGAATCAGAAGGAAAGGATTCTCTGATGACTGTGTGTTTGGATGGAACGATCATTCCTGGAGTCTGGACTGTTCTGGTGATGGTCGGTACTCTGTCTGTCACAATAACAGACAAACATCTTCCTCTTCCTCTTCGTCAGTCTCTGACAGAGTAGCCGTGTATGTGGACGTTCCTGCTGGAACTCTGTCCTTCTACAGCGTCTCCTCTGACAGACTGATCCACCTCCACACCTTCAAAACCACGTTCACTGAACCTCTTTATCCTGGGTTTGGGTTTTTGTCCAGTTTTGGTTCTTCAGCATCTCTGTGTTCAGTTTAGTATCAGGAGTCTCTTCCTGTCAGAGAAACTGTCTCTGTTGGAAAGATAGTTCAGTCTCTACATGTCTGTCTCTGTTTTCATCAGAACACATCAATCAAATGTTTGTCAAATGGTTCTGAATGATTCCTTGGAAACTTCTTCCTCTTCCGGTCCTTTAACGATGGAAGCTGCCGTTATTCCAGGATCCACATGTTGTTTTTCCGTCTGTTTCCCGTCAGAGCTTCCCAGTGAACACCAGCATGTTGTTTCTCTGCAGCTCAGTTCAGCTGAGATCATTCAGTTGGTGTCAGCTGCAGTTAGTTTGCTGCACATGTGACAAACGGTGACATCGAGAGGAACCACTGAGCTGCAATCAGCCCAGATGACGTTCCAGCTGCTGACAGATCCGAGCACAGGTCTGGTGAGCAGCCAGGGTTCATCCTGGTCAGTATTCACACCACTTCCTGTTCCAACCATGACACCACTACTGGACTGTCAGTTTTCTGTCGTGGTCGAGTGTTTGTTTATGTGTGAACTCTCACCCAGATGAATCAAATGATCCATCCGTTATCTAGAACTGCTTCTTCATGTTCAGGGTCACGGGGCCGGCCTTGTTGGTGTTCAATTGAACTGTGATGATGTTTATGTCCATTTGTCAGTAGAAGCAGAAATCAACAACAGTAATGTGCTTATATGGTTCCTAGACTGAGAAGAACTGGACAGAACCTCCTGACGTCGTCTGTAACCTTGTTTTCACTTCTCATTTTCTCACTTAATGATTCAGTGAGTCAAGAAAACTGTTTTGGAAAAGGATGTTGTTTTTTTTTTATTTTTGTGCTTCGTCCACTGAATACAACTTCTTCCAAATCTATATTTCTTTAAAAAATTAAATATAAGCAGCTGTTTTCCTCTGTCCAAAGCTGTTTCAGCATCTGGAGTGCAGACTGCAGCTCAGTGAGGTGGTTTTGTGGATAACTAAACAATATTAAACTGTTTATGATGTGGTCACATGAGTGTTGGTTTGTCTTTAAGACACTTAGATAAATCTCAGTCCGGTTGCTGCCATCTCGTCCGTACAAATCAACCATCAATATCAACACCAACTACTGTCGATAGATGCAAAAGGGGGAAATTTCCTGGTGTCAGCTTCCATTGAACCTGAGTGGAATGTTTTTATGAGCAAAAATTGTTGGAAACAGGCCATGAAGTCTCTTCATGTCGACAGTAGATTGTGTCTTATGACACTGTTGCAGTGACTGAACAAAGACTCCTGTACAACATTTGCTTTTATACACTTTTTAGACACTTCTGAAGTTCAAATGTCTTCTGTTGGTCCATAGATGAGTCATGTTGGAGTCTCATCACAGGATGCTGCACTGACTGGTCTGTCTGTTTCAGCTGCTGCACTGACTGATGTGTCTGTTTCAGCTGCTGCACTGACTGATGTGTCTGTTTCAGCTGCTGCACTGACTGATGTGTCTGTTTCAGCTGCTGCACTGACTGATGTGTCTGTTTCAGCTGCTGCACTGACTGATGTGTCTGTTTCAGCTGCTCCACTGACTGATGTGTCTGTTTCAGCTGCTGCACTGACTGATGTGTCTGTTTCAGCTGCTGCACTGACTGATGTGTCTGTTTCAGCTGCTGCACTGACTGATGTGTCTGTTTCAGCTGCTGCAGCAGGTTAGTTAACAGGACAGTCTCTGTTCATGCTCACTTTACTTAACTACTTATGGTAATTAAAAACATGTTTACTGATTTTAATTAAAAATAATATGCAAATGGAATATCAAAAGTAAATAAATTGGTTTTGTCCCAGATTGAGTGAAAGCTAAACTGTGTTTGGTAGTTCACCGAATAAAACAGTTAAAATAAATAAAATGTGCAGACGGAGACTCACACACTCAGGTGCAGCAACTGTCAGAACCTGGTTTATTTTCTGGTTTGACAGTGTTTACATGAGAGTCGTAACCTTCTTTCTTTAGGAGCAGTGCCATGGGGTCTGCTTACAAACCAGGTTGGATCAGCAACAGAGATGAACGAGTACAAGTTTACACAAATTTATGAACATTATACTTTAGCATAAGTGACAAATCTACTTGAAAGCAGAAATATCATGTTTTGTGTACGGGTATGTGTGAGATATGAAAATGTTTGCATGATGGTGGTGAAGCACATAAACAGAACCGTCTTTTATAAAGACAGTTAGATACCATTGAATCTAATTTTCCTTATTCCAGCAAATGTACATATTCCGGTTTGCAGGTAAGTACAAAAAAGACTTTGGCTGCATATAATGTAAAATGTAAGATAATATATTTATGACAAAGGCAATAAAAAAGGCAATCAAATGAAAGAAGCTAAAAGATTTACAAGATCCATTTCAATTAAAACTACAAATACAACATTCAGAGGTATTTGAATGATTTCTGTCCTTGTACTGTATCTGTAGTATCTGGATGTAGATCCACGAGAAACAACCTTGGATCCACATGTGTTGATTGTGAGGTGAATATTTTCAACTGTATATTTTATATCTTCCCAAACTCTTCTAATTTTCCTACTTTGCCAAACGCAGTGAAACGATGATCCCATTTCTGCTGTTGCTGTGACAGAATAGTTTCCTTGTCTGTGTTTCTTAATGGTTGCTGTCCAGTGCTGAAACCGATGACACTCCCACACACATGTTTGACAGCAGGACATCGTTATAGGAGATTCTGCCTCAACACAGCAACATCCCTCCAGATTAAATCAAGATGAACAAAAGCTCACAGCTGTGAGGTTTGACACATCCAAAGATATCAAATTCATTAGACATCAAATACAGCTGAAGAGACAATAAAATGCACATTTATGCAGTTTTTTCAACCTTCAATGTTTGATTAATAAGCTGGAATTAATTGTTAGTGTATCAAATACTTGATTGTTGGACGTTTACTGTCATGAGGAGAGTTTTAATAAGCTTGTGTGCTGAAATAGCTCAGCTGGGAGAGCGTTACACTTAACGTCTAAAGTTCCCTTATTCAGCCCCGGGTTTCACCAGAAGGCTAGCAGAAGCAGATCTTATGAATTTTCAGCTGTTAATCCCTTTTTCTGCAGAATTTGGATTTGAATACCAGCAACAACATGATGAAATGTTTCAAATATGAGTTCAGAAACTTTGTCAGAGGTGTGGTCAGGGCAGGTGTAGCAGGTTAACAACAGCAGGCTCCAAGGTTACCATGGAAACACCAGCTGTGTCACGGCTTCCTGTGAGAGAATTCCACAGCTTTTCTTGGCTGCTGTTCCAGGATGAGCTGCTGTTCAGCAGCTTTTCAAAGCGCTTCATGTAGCAGGATACATGAATCCTGGAAGTGGGGTGCAGCAGGCTGTTGGGATCTGTGGCTGACTGGTGGACCATATCTGCATCTTCCAGATCCCCCAGCTTCAGGATGTGCCTAGGCAGCGGAACGGGTACAGGAACAGACGACTGGTCTGAGGACATTTAGGAAAAGGTGGAACACAACAGATTAATATTGTTTTGTTCACGAAAATAAATTGCATATAAAGATAATTAATGAAATGTTGAAAGTGTCCTAACAGGAGTCAGTGAGATGTCACCAGTATTAAAGCATGTGTTGGAGCCAATTTCATTATTTTACATTTGATAATAATTGTAAGTAAAATGTAAAATGTAAGTAAAAATATTAGAATAATGCAAAAACACTTTCAAATTCAAATAAATCCAGTCTCATCAGATTCTTCCTTCCAGGTACCAAAGTCTTTAAAATGTCAGAGTCCATCTCATTTAAAACTTTCAGACTGAAGTTAAATTGTACACAAACATAAATGTGCTTCTCTTCCTCGCACAACTCAGGAGTTTTTAAATCCACCATCCTGAAAAAAACTACTAATATACTAGTAGTAATTTTCTTTTACATTGTTTTGTTTAGTTTCCATTTATGAATTATTAAAAGCCCCCTATATACCTACAGTTTGCAGACTACATTACCCAGGTTGCATCTCGATCGTAGATCTGCTGCAAGCGGCAGTTCAGCTTAATGAGGTGTGGCCTACAGTCAGTGGGTGTGGTCTATCACGCGTGGGTGTGGCCTATAGTCTATGGGTGTGGTCTGCATTTAGTGGGTGAGGTCTATAGTGTGTGGGTGTGGTCTATAGTCTGTGGGTGTGATCTACAGTCAGTGGGTGTGGTCAATATTCAGTGGGTGTGGTCTATAGTATGTGGGTGTGATCTATTGTATGTGGGTGTGGCCTGCACTCTGTGGGTGTGGAGCATCTTAAACCTGTATTCCTGTATGTATGAATCCTCTGCATGTTCTTGACATACAAGTATATCTAAGAACATTTAACTTTCAAGATGAGTCTCATGCAGTAGCAAGATTGGAAGATTATACCTCAGTAGTCTCTGCACGTTGTCATTTGTTGAATATCTGTGATGTTTTTCATTTTTGCGCTGGGAAGACCTACCAAATTGCCATCTTATATTTCATCTGAAAAAAGGTACATGAAGACACATAAAGCTACACTTGTGATTTAATGTTTGTCCACCAGTTGAAGTCAGGCAGGTCGGACCTTTGTTTCTATCATCATTGTCCGATATGAGACCCACTACTGTAATATCATCTGCAAACTTCACAACTGTGTTTGTGGAGTGGGTGGCAGAACAGTCAAGAGTGAAGAGGGCTGAGGACACCACCCTGCGGTGTACCTGGGACCAGTTTGGAGGACGTAATCATTATGGCATGTTATTACTGACCGCACAACTCTTCATCACCTGACTACATCTGTCAAGACAACGTTGTCAAAACAGGATGTGAAACAGGAGTGTAACCACGGTTCTGTTCCAGCTGCTGCAAATCACCATCTTTCTGGTCATACAGAAAGTGTGGATCAGTCTAGAAGTGTCCCAGAAGTGGCCGTCTGCAGCGCTCCACTAAAAATAAACTACAAGTCTGCTCTGACTCTGAACCGCTGGTGGACCACGTCAATATACACACAGACCATCCAGCTGGACAGAAGTCCGAAATCAGAACAACATAAACAATCTGGTGGATTTGACCCTGAAACACCATGTGTGTGATGGACGTCTGTGCAAATCACAACCCATCACTCACTGATGTGTGTCATCGTTTTCATGTGACATAAACTAAGGAAACGTATCAGTTTACTTTGGATTTAAGTTGTTACAGTATTTGAAGAAATAATGTGTTTGGGACAATTAGGTTTCATATGGTTTTGTTACGTTGTTCAGGTGTATAAGAGCTCAAAAGAGGGGAAGAAATCTTTTAAAATTCTCTCTTGACTTCAGGAAGTTTAGTGGAAAATGTTTGGGTGTATAAAGCGAGTTTCACTACTTTATAGCCAGAAACTGTCAAATTTTTAATCAGTATTTTTGCAGCATTCTAATATTTTTACTTACAACTAAATTATTATAAAATCTACTCTACTTATCAAATCTCACTGACTCCTGTTAGGACACTTACAACATTTCATTAATTATCTTTATACGCAAATAATTTTATTCAGGAACAAAATAATTTTACTCTGTTGTGTTCCACTTTTTCCCAAATGTCCTCAGACCAGACATCTGTTCCTGTTCCCGTTTGTCTGCCTAGGCACATCCTGAAGCTGGTCGATCTGGAAGATGCAGATATGGTCCACCAGTCCACCACAGATCCCAACAGCCTGCTGCACCCCACTTCCAGGATTCATGTGTCCTGCTACATGAAGCGCTTTGAAAAGCTGCTGAACAGCAGCTCATCCTGGAACAGCAGCCAAGAAAAGCTGTGGAATTCTCTCACAGGAAGCCGTGACACAGCTGGTGTTTCCATGGTAACCTTGGAGCCTGCTGTTGTTAACCTGCTACACCTGCCCTGACCACACCTCTGACACAGGACTGTATTATCAATTATAAAAATATACTTTTGCAGTAAAAGATGAGTGATTTTAATTTTTTTCGCACTCATATTTGAAACATTTCATCATGTTGTTGCTGGGATTCAAATCCAAATTCTGCAGAAAAATGAATTAAAAGCTGAAATATTACTTGGCAGTTATACACAACATGGTTATTTCTGCCTCTGCTAGTCTTTTGCTGAAACCCAGGATTGAACCAGAGACCTTTAGATTTTCAGTCTATAACTCTCCCAGCTGAGCTTTTTCAAGCTTATTAAAGCTCTCCTCATGACAGTAAACATGAGTGTGGCAGTGTCACCGGTTTCAGCACTGGACAGCAACCCTTAAGAAACACAGACAAGGAAACTATTCTGTCACTGAAGGGAGCTCTTTGTATTAACAACATGAACCACAAAATCAAGGACAGTTCCAATAACACATAGACAGCTCGACAATAATACCAATATAAAATATTTCAAATGTCCCAGTATCTTCATTCAAAGAAACAATGTTCTCTTCCACCTGAGATCTCTCAGGAAAAAGGAAAAACAGTAATTCAAGCCTCTCTTAACTGGACATCCGAGTCAGGAGGCTCAGGTAAATCCTACCACACTGCAGATCCTGAATGCGAAGAGGGTAATATCCATTTCTTCCTCCAGATGATTTCCCACTGCTCACTAGTGAAACTAGTTGATGGGTTAAAAGCAGAGGACCAATTTTGGTGTGCATCGTACATACAGCGTGTGCACGATGTCCACACTGACAAGAATGATCATGAAAAAAATATATATAAATAAATAAATGAATAAATAAAATCCAAAGGAAAAAAAGAACAAAAAGAAAACCAAAGGAAGAACACTCTGAAATAAATAAAAACTCCAGCCTGCATGACAATAAAAGTCTTACAGCTTGCAGCTCTGAAACCTACTCTTAAGCATATCCACAGATGACATACTTTTATTTCTAACATACCACTTAACTATACAATAATGTAACATTGCACCAATATTAAATTAAATTTACATTGGATAAACACCATAAAATTGTAACATGGCATCACTCTTTACTTCTTAGATAATAGTATTAACTTTTTACTCACCTAGACGGTCAGCAGTAAGAAACACCAGTGGGAAAATAACCTAATACTGGTTATCTTACACACTCCAGTTTCTTTTCCTGAACTGAATCTTTAGTACAGGTCAGATTATTTCTTCCACTTTCTCTGTCTCATCGTGCGTTACTCGACGTACTGACGATCTCAGCCCTTCCTGGGCGGAGGGATATTCTTCAACTCATCCAATCAATGTTTCAACCAATTAACCCAAAGAAAATCCCAATTAGGCTTTGACATACAACCAAGTAAGCCAATAGGGAAAAATAAAGTTTATCACCAGGGTCAGTGATTGATCCATCAATTACACAAAATGGACTCTGTAAAAGTTTATTTACAAGAAGCTCAAATCCTCTGGGTTACAATTACGTCACTGTGTTTTCATGTTGACACAAGATGCAGCAACAAAAGAACTGTGGATCAACAAGACGCTGGACTAAGAGACGACTGGGGAAGAAAAAGGGGAGTACAGCAGCTTGTTCTGTCTCACATTTAAAGTGTGATTAGATGATGGCGATAATGTCTCACTTCCCATTAACCACAGAGGGACTTCAACCCTAAATCTTCTGATCCAAAGTCAGACACCTCGTCCATTAGGCCCTGTGGTCTCCACATTGATGTTAATTTGACCAGTTAGCACTTTAATGCCTAGAACAACATAATAGTAAGTGAGTAATTCTGGCTTTCATTCCTAGATAGGGAAACCCCCTTCTGTCATCAGAACATTTTCTAGATCCGAGACATCAGGATATTTTACACCTCCACAGACTTCCCTGTTGTAACTTAGCTGGAAAGAAAACTTAATTTCTCCATGACTGCTGTACATTTACATAACTTGGCAGCCCCCTCTAGTGGTTGTGAAGAGTCCAGGCATCTGCACAGAGTCAGAAACAGGTCTGGTTTATTCTATAATAACGTTCTAAATAGCACTCCTCAAAGTGAAGATCTGTTATTGTTGTTTTTATTACCAAAACCAGGAAACCAGATACAAAACTCTACGACTGACTGTAATACAGAGCACCTTCATTTCTGTTGCATTTATTTATCTTCAGCTATTTTAGTTTTTACTGTTTAATCTTAGTTGTTGTTTTAATTCTATTTTAAATCTACTTTGATGGTTTCTTTTGCATCTTGCTGTATGTTCTATGTGAAACCGTGTGAATGTCCTTGTACATGGATGATCCCAGCATGTAAACGTTCAGCTGGACTGAAGCTGCTTTGCCCATCTAAACCCCAGAACCTCCAGCAGATGTCTTCAACTTGTTATAAAAACCCCGTAGACACATTAGGTTCATTCTACCTCTGAAGCAGCTTTGTTCCACCTCCCTGTACTATGTTTAGACACTAACATGTTCACTTCTGTGATGGTTTATGTGAAGTAACAGAGCCATGACAGAGGTGAAACAAGAGCTGTGTGAACGACTGATCCAGAAGAGAACACCAAGACATGAAGACGTCCTCCTTCTGTGTGGAGGACAAGCTCCAGGAGCTCCTTGTCCTCCACGCAGAAGATAAACTCAGTCAGCTCATCATGGGGACGGTGAGACTTTTAAACCAGTCTGGAGTGAGGACATGACCCAAGATGTCATTTCAACTGGTTAGTTAGTTGACAGAGTTGTAGGATCTCTGACACTGTCAGACGATCTGGTCCCAGTGGTTTAGTTTTGTCATCCAGCTGTAAATCATAAGAGCTCAAAAGTGTGTTTAAATTCTCTCTTGACTTCAGGAAGTTCTGAAACACTGGAGCTTCAGGAGGATGAGGTTTCAGCCACTGATCAAAAGTTCTGATATCTAAAAAAAAGATGGAATAAAAACTTTACTGCAAGACCTGGGTAGCTCAGATGGAGGTCATCAGACTCTCAATCTGCATGTTCGAGTCGGTAATCCAAAGTAATTGTTTGAAATTAAGCGTTAAGCTCTTTTATTTGTCTGTTTAAGGCTCTTTCAGACTTAATGTTCATCACTTTCACTGTTCATCACAAGTTGTTGTTGACTCATCAGTATTAAAACACCTGCTTCCCAAGCAGGATCCAGGAGCGGACCCCTCTGCTGAGCACATTAACCAGTACCTGATGTCTCAGAGTGAAATGGAGCCTCCACACTCTGAGCACTTGTTTGCAGGCGCAGAGACAGAAGGGAATGTGCTGGAGCTCAGAGACACATTATTACATCATCACGCCGTATCTCACCAAAGTGACACACCTGCCAAAATTTTATCTAATTACCTAAACCAAAATCACACACGGTCAAGTTTAGGTGATTTCTAGTCATGCAGGCAGAAAGTGGGTCTGGAGCAGTTTAATTCCACAGCGCAGAGTGACGTGGAATCTGTTTGGTCTCACTGGAGCACAAAGTCCGGATCAACCTTTAACACCAGAGATGAGGTGGCTTTTCAAGACGGCCTGGCTGTGCTGGACGCCAGCATAGACAGTCTGCAGAAAACCATTCAGCTGGATCTGAGGAAATGACGTCAATATGAGCTTCTATCTGTTGCATTTTTTAAAATCATTATTATTAAGCCTGTAAGGTGTTACTGTACTGTACTTTGTCTTTTTTCTGATTATTTTTTTTGGAAAAGTGAAATTTGAAATAAAGTTGTTTTTTTTTTCTATTTTTTAAATCCCAGCTGTGAAGATTGCAAGCAGTTTGTCCCCCCATCCTTGCTGATCTCATTCTTCATGTTGTGTTAACAGCTTTTCATAATATTCATGGTATATACATGTTCTTGAATAGTGGCAGCAGAAGTGAGTCGGTGCACACAGTGCCACCTGCTGTTCAAACAGAGGAAGCACCACAACCTTTTCAAAGTCATGAAGCCTGACGTACCATCCAGCTTAGGATTTAAATGTGAAGAAAATTGGCAGGTATTTTTAACATTAAGAAACGTTTAATGAATATCATAATTGTTGGTTTGCAAATATTGATGTTAATATAGGTAGAAATTTCATTGTCACTGGCAAATGTGACGATGAAAGGAGAAACGGGGTGAGAAGATAGGAATCCTTAGCAGCAGTGATGAAGATGTGCCACCAGGCATTGAGGTAAGTCATGAAGTCTTTGGGCAGTGATAGTTTTTTAAAATAATTTTTCCTTTCTCCAAATCCACAGTGGATTTAAAATAAAATGATGACAAAGAAAATGACAAAAAATCTTGGATCTTAACTGACAGCACTGAAACCTAAACATCATCCACAGGTTTAGTGGACAAGCAATTGTTAAGATGCTGTTAAAACACTGATGTCCAGAGTGTAAGAGGGTTTCCAAGAGGACTTGAACCTCAGACGTTGCTGATTGTCAGATGAACTCATCTGACAGTTTTTCTGAAGAAATACTTTTGAACAGAGAATTTTGTTTCTCAGGAAACTGTCATCCTCCCACCTTTTTCACCTCCTCTTACCTGTTCTATAGAATCCACCACCCCATGACTGAAACCTGGATTTCTGCCAGTTTGTACCTGTTCGTACCTGTCAGCATTGCTGTGTCCTTGTCAGATGTCCAGATGTTTCAGATGTCCATCATGTAGACACGATTGCACCTGCAAACCATCAGAGATGCAGGATTTGGAGCTGAGCTAAACAGTTCCACCTCTGACCACCCCAGTGTCTGCCTTCACCTGTCTGTGTGGATGTCTGTTGGATACTTGCTGACATCCCGACCTGCAGTCCTCATCCCCTTGGATCACCGTCTATCCATATATCACCCATATACACAGAAGTCTAATTGGACTACCAAGGACAGTTACTAATGTATCCTATCTTGTACCTTTGACGGTGTCTCTATGTCTCTATTCTTTCTTATTTCTTGCTCTACCCGGCTGGCCTTCGGCAGGAGGGTCCCCCCTCATGAGCCAGGTCCTGCTCAAGGTTTCTTCCCTCCTAAAGGGGAGTTTTTCCTTGCCACTGTTTAGCTTAAGGTTTTTCTTCCACTAGGGGAGTTTTTACCTGCCGCTGTTTATGTAATAATTGCTCGGGGGTCATGTTCTGGGTCTCTGGAAAGCGCCTAGAGACAACTTGTGTTGTAATAGACGCTATATAAATAAAATTGAATTGAAAATTGAATTGAATTGAGCTGGTACAAAGTTGGACTATCTGATAGAGTTAAACTTTAACACACTCTGTGTTTTATCTCATTGTTATTTTACGTACTGTATACTGCTCGTCTTATAAGATGATTGTACACGTCAGAATATAACTTGTACTTGTTGTTTATCTTCATGTGATTTGGGACCTCCTTCTTTTCGATAAAAAAAATGAAAGCAGGACAGCAGAGAGCGGGTGCGGACAGAGACGAGAGTGGCAGAAATGTGGCTGAGTTCTCTGTCTGTCGTTTTTGCGGATGAATGAAAACTGACTGATTTTGTCTTTCTTTCTTATTGTGTGTTTAATAAATGTTTAGGCCATATAAACCTGACAATGTGGCATCTCCACCAGTACGTACCTACCCTGGAGTGAACGGTCTGTACCTACACTGCTGTGAAGGGTCCCTTCGGGAAAACTTGGCAGAGAATTCTGGCATAGATGACACTATGTGGGGCTGGCTGGACAATATGTTTGGTAAGTGGAAACATTTGATCATCTCAGTCTTTTGTGCTCTTATAGCCTCTGTAGCTGCCCTGGGACTCTGTGGGTGTTGCTGTGTCTGCGAGGGCTTATGATGTGTGCCATTGAACAAGGAGTATCACATCATATGGTTATGCCGGACAATAAGTTGTTCACGCAGATGCTTGGGGATGCTGATGAGGACCTTGAAGATGACACATATGGAGAGGATTTAACTGTGTTTGAATAATACTTCTTGTGCTGTTACTTTGTGTCTTATTTAGCGTGATTATTGAGAAGTTGATTAATCAAAAGTGGGGAATTGTAAGAGAATATATATATATATATAAGAATATATATATATATATATATATATATATATATATATATATATATATATATATATATATATATATATATATATATATATATATATATATATATATATATATATATCGATTCCCGGGGGGAACATGAGCTATGAACAGCACCCAGTGCGGGTCCTTGGGCAAGACCCTTCACGCTAATACCGCCTACCTCATACCATGATGAGAGACAATGAAACAGATGACATGCCGGCTCAGACGTCGCCCGGCCAAACAAGGTCTGCGTCAGGTGCTGGGGAACCAGAGCACCTTGATGAGAAGTGGGCTACTGGAACAAGGCGGAAATGGGCGAGATGCGACAACAAGGCTCTGCTGGAATGCTACTACTCAAGTAACCCTACTCAGAGGGGTTACATGCAGAGAATGTGGGCACAATGGTTACTTCGAAACCCACAGTCACAGTTGACAGCTAAACAACTAGTAGCTCAGTGTTCCAACATCCACAAACGGCAACTGCTATCACAACTTGAGATTGACGAATGCAAGGTGAATACCTGCATGGGGGAACCAGGACGCCAGGTCAGAGGGGAGGTTACACAACCTGCCCCTCCAGAGATTGGGTACCAAGCCCCAATAACGCTGAGCGAGGCAGCGAAGGACCTGAAAGAGAAGATCATGGCGAGACTAAACACAAGGCAACCCCGGCAGCGATTACCAAGACCTAGTGAAGCACCATCTGAAAATCTCCTGGACAATGTGAATGCAGCACTGACAGCGATCCCTACCACAACAATCACCGAGACTAATGAGCTGATATACACTTCAGCAGCAGTGATCCTGGAGATGCTTGGCTATAAGAGCAACCATGGGAACCATGAGAAACATGACCCACCATGGAAACGAAGGTTGGAGGTAAAAATCAAGGTGGCACGGAGAGAAGTGAGTCAATTGACAGGGGCCCAGAAAGGTGCAATGAAAAGACCAGTACCCAAGAAGTACAACCAGATACCCATACCTGAAGCACTCGAAACTGCCAAACAAAGGCCCCAAGCCTTGGCTAGCCGCCTGAAGAGATACACTAGAGACAATGAAGCCAGACGAATAAACAGGCTGTTCGCAACTCAACCTGCGAAAGTGTATGCTCAATGGCAGGGTAATAACAACAGAGCAGACCCACCAAGGCTCGAAACTGAGAGGTACTGGAAGAGCATATGGGAGAAGGATGCAGCACATAACAGCAGTGCTCAATGGCTAGTCTCCCTGAGAGAGGAGCACAGCAACCTCCCTGAGCAGAAACCAGTCACCATCAAAGTGGCAGACATCCAAGAAAGAGTCTCAGGTATGAAAAACTGGACAGCACCGGGCCCAGACATGATCCAGGCCTACTGGCTAAAGAAACTCACAGCACTCCATGAGCGCCTGGCAGCACAAATGAACCAGCTGCTAAGAGATGGGACTCACCCAGAATGGCTAACCGAAGGGCGAACGATCCTGATCCTGAAGGATCCCACAAAGGGTGCAGCCCCATCTAACTACCGACCAATAACCTGCCTCTCCACAACATGGAAGCTCCTGTCAGGCATCATTGCGACTAAGATAAGCAGGCACATGGAGCAATACATGAGCAAAGCACAGAAGGGCATAGGCAGAGATACCAGAGGAGCCAAACACCAACTCCTGGTTGACAGAACAGTCGCCCAAGACTGCAAGTCCCGAAATACCAACCTGTGCACTGCCTGGATTGATTACAAGAAAGCCTACGACTCGATGCCACACACATGGATCACTGAGTGCTTGGAGATGTACAAGATCAACAGCACTCTAAGGGCCTTCATTGCAAACTCGATGGGCCTGTGGAAAACCACTCTCGAGGCAAATGGCAAGCCACTTGCCCAAGTGTCCATCAGATGTGGCATATACCAAGGAGATGCGCTGTCCCCACTGCTGTTCTGCATAGGTCTGAACCCCCTAAGCCAAATAATCAACAAGACTGGCTACGGATACCGCCTCAGGAATGGAGCTACGATCAGTCACCTCCTCTACATGGATGACATCAAGCTGTACGCTAAGAGCGAGCGGGACATAGACTCCCTGATCCACACCACCAGGATCTACAGCAACAACATCGGGATGTCATTCGGGCTTGAGAAATGTAGGAGGATGGTGACTAAAAGAGGCAAGGTAGTCCACACAGAAGGGGTCTCAGTCCCAGAAGGAACAATAGCAGACATTGAGGACAGTTACAAGTACCTTGGAATACCACAGGCAAATGGTAACCTCGAAGGGGCTACAAGGAAAATGGCAACAGCCAAATACCTCCAGCGAGTAAGGCAGGTCCTAAGAAGCCAGCTCAATGGCAAGAACAAGTCCCGGGCAATAAACAGCTACGCCCTGCCAGTGATCAGATACCCTGCAGGAATAATAAGGTGGCCAAAGGAAGAGATACAGACCACAGATGTTAAGACAAGGAAGCTCCTCACCATGCATGGTGGGTTCCACCCCAAATCCAGCACCCTGAGACTGTACGCAAGCCGTAAGGAAGGAGGCCGAGGACTAGTGAGTGTGAAAGCCACTATCCGGGACGAAACTGCCAAGCTCCATGAGTACATCAAGGACAAGGCCCAAACGGATGACGTACTCAGTGAATGCCTCAGACAATGGCAAGGTGAAGAGGTGCTGGAGGAGGAAGCATCATGGGAGGACAAGCCCCTACACGGGATGTACCATCGAACCATAACTGAAGTGGCTGATCTCAAGAAGTCCTACCAATGGCTAGAGAGAGCTGGCCTACAGGACAGCACAGAGGCACTCGTCCTGGCTGCACAGGAGCAGGCTCTGAACACCAGAGCAATAGAGGCCCAGATATACCACACCAGACAAGACCCAAGGTGTAGGTTGTGCAAAGAAGCACCGGAAACAATCCAGCACATAACTGCAGGGTGTAAGATGCTGGCAGGGAAAGCATACATGGAACGCCATAACCAAGTAGCGGGCATACTCTACAGAAACATCTGTGTGGAGTATGGGCTGGAAACCCCAAGGTCAAAATGGGAAACACCTCCCAAGGTGGTGGAAAATGACAGAGCAAAGCTCCTGTGGGACTTCAAGATACAGACAGACAGGATGGTGATGGCAAACCAACCAGACATCGTGGTGGTAGACAAAGGGCAATGGAAAGCCGTGGTGGTGGATGTGGCAATACCAAGTGATGGTAACATCAGGCGAAAGGAACACGAGAAGCTTGAGAAATACCAAGGGCTTAGAGAGGAGCTGGAGAAGGCCTGGAAGGTGAAGGTGACAGTAGTGCCCGTGGTGATCGGAGCACTCGGGGCAGTAACCCCCAAACTGGAAGAGTGGCTGCAGCAGATCCCCGGAACAACCTCAGATATCTCAGTCCAGAAAAGTGCAGTGTTAGGAACAGCAAAGATACTGCGCAGAACCCTCAAGCTCCCTGGCCTCTGGTAGAGGACCCAAGCTTAGAAGGGACACCACCCACGGAGGGCGAGGAACGAGTTTTTTTTTTTTTTTTTTTTTATATATATATATATATATATATATATGTCTGTGTGTGTGTGTGCAAGGACGCACAAGTGTATAAGAACTGTGTGTAAGAAAATCTAGGTGGACTCACTCTGCTGACTGTGTTCATCTGTGTGTTTCTCAGCTGTACAGCTTAATAAACGTTATAAAACGGAGCTCTCCTGTTCCGTATTTATTTCACAGAGATCATTTCCACAACAATAACTATATCCATCCTTTGATGAGACTTCAATAAGGCTCATCTACAAACCAACGGAAGACATTTTAACTTCAGAAGTGTCTAAAAAGTGTATAAAAGCAACTGTTGTACAGGAGTCTTTGTTCAGTCACTGCATCAGTGTCATAAGACACAATCTACTGTCGACATGAAGAGACTTCATGGCCTGTTTCCAACAATTTTTGCTCATAAAAACATTCCACTCAGGTTCAATGGAAGCTGACACCAGGAAATTTCCCCCTTTTGCATCTATCGACAGTAGTTGGTGTTGATATTGATGGTTTATTTGTACGGACGAGATGGCAGCAACCGGACTGAGATTTATCTAAGTGTCTTAAAGACAAACCAACACTCATGTGACCACATCATAAACAGTTTAATATTGTTCAGTTATCCACAAAACCACCTTACTGAGCTGCAGTCTGCACTCCAGATGCTGAAACCGCTTTGGACAGAGAAAACAGCTACTTATATTTGGTATTTTACAGAAACATAGATTTGGAAGAAGTTGTATTCAGTGAACTAAGCACAAAAAAAAAAAAAAATCCTTTCTTGATACAGTTTTCTTGACTCACTGAATCATTAAGTGAGAAAACAAGAAGTGAAAACAAGGTTACAGACGACATAAGGAGGTTCTGTCCAGTTTTTCACAGTCTGGGAACCATGTAAGCACATTACTGTTGTTGATTTCTGCTTCTACTGACAAACGGACATAAACATCATCACAGTTCAGTTTAACACCAACAAGGCTGACCCCCATGACCCTGAACATGAAGAAACAGTTCCAGATAACGGATGGATCATTTGATTCATCTGGGTGAGAGTTCACACATAAACAAACACTCGACCACGACAGAAAACTGACAGTCCAGTAGTGGTGTCATGGTTGCAACAGGAAGTGGTGTGAATACAGACCAGGATGAACCCTGGCTGCTCACCAGACCTGTGCTTGGATCTGTCAGCAGCTGGAACGTCATCTGGGCTGATTGCAGCTCAGTGGTTCCTCTCTTATGTCACCGTTTGTCACATGTGCAGCAAACTAACTGCAGCTGACACCAACTGAATGATCTCAGCTGAACTGAGCTGCAGAGAAACAACATGTTGGTGTTCACTGGGAAGTTTTGATGGGAAACAGATGGAAAAACAACATGTGGATCCTGGAATAACGGCAGCTTCCATCATTAAAGGACCGGAAAAGGAAGAAGTTTCCAAGGAATCATTCAGATCCGTTTGACAAACATTTGATTGATGTGTTCTGATGAGAACAGAGACACCCATGTAGAGACTGAACTATCTGTCCAACAGAGACAGTTTCTCTGACCAGAAGAACCAGACCAGGACCAGAACCTGAACCAGAACCCAGGATAAAGAGGTTCAGTGAACGTGGTGTTGAAGGTGTGGAGGTGGATCAGTCTGTCAGAGGAGACGCTGTAGAAGGACAGAGTTCCAGCAGGAACGTCCACATACACGGCTACTCTGTCAGAGACTGAGGAAGAGGAGGAAGAAGAAGTTTCTCTCTTATTGTGCCAGACAGAGTACCGACCATCACCAGAACAGTTCAGACTCCAGGAATGATCGTTCCGTCCAAAGACACAGTCATCAGAGGTTCCTTTCCTTTTGATTCTTCCGTAACTCACTGATATACAAATATCTCCTCTCCACTGGACCTCCCAGTAACAGCGACCAGTCAGAACTTCTTCACACAGCAGCTGACGCCAGAAATCAAACCTGTCTGGATGATCAGGATACGACTGATCCTCTTCCACATACGTCATCTTCCTGTTGTTGTCAGACAGTTTGATGTAGTTGTTGACTGTGTTTGTGTCGATGGAGAGTTGACAGGAATCTGATGGAGAGAACAAACACCACCCAGCTGCAGTTATTATTGATCTGTCATTGATCATTGATGGACTCAGTAATAAGGGATGTGACAGTGTGAGGATGGTTGAATGTGTGAAAGAAATCAAAACACACTTACACTTCTTCAGACCTGGTCTCAACCATCGTGGTTCAGCAGGCTCCACCCTGAAAGGAGGAGGGGGGTCAGACCAGCACAGTCTCTCTCAGCAAACATGGACATTTCATGGCTCTCACACACACATTGTTCTACACTGATGAAGGAACCGTCCCACACTCGGACCCATGCATCTCTAAAGTCCTGTCCTGTGGTCGTCACGTTCCAGCACAGTTTGAAGCGGTTTTTCTCATTTGGTTTCATCTGTGTGGAACCAGGAGGAGGAGGAGACCACGTCATGGATGAGTGAAGGTGCAGCTGCTGTTGTGCTGTGATGGGCCTGAAAACCACACTGCTGTGGTTCTAGTATGTTTACTGAGTCATGACGCCTCACAGCTGTGAACTGCATCTATCAGCTCTGCTGCAGCACCAGATGAGCTGCAGCAACTTGATCTGCTGAAAGACCTCTGGTCAAAGCCAGAGAGCCACAAAGACGATGTTCACAGCAGCACCGTGAAGAGTCCATCTCACTGATGTTCTTCTACGTCCAGATGGCTACTGTTTCATCTAGAGAGAAGATGTGATCAGTGTCAGAGACTGACACCTCTGGAAAACATCCCGGAGATGAAGGTTCTTCTGATTCCAGCTGGGATCATTAGGATCCAGTGTTTTTAGTGTGGGACACAGGTGATGGGCAGTGATGACCAACATCAGAACTCCAGAGGCAGGTATTTGTGTGCTCCGTCAGTAAGGATCATCTCAGTTATTGTGGAGTTCAGAGGATTGTTGAAGTTTGCTCTAGTGGCTTCCTCTACCAGCTGAAACACATTATATTCCTTACGCTGTTCTTTGGAAGTGTCGGAGCTGCCGGAGAGCCGCTCCATGATTATTATCTCAGAGGAGCAAGAAGCTGACAGAGCTTTACACAACGAAGATGTGAGTGAAGGACAGAGACGTCCTCCTCCATCAGACACCGTGAGTCTGCAGCAGCTGTGTCCATACCTGAGAGTGTCCAGTCTCCAGCGTGGATCCTCCAGTCCAGCAGACAGAAGCTTCACTGCTGACTCTCCTGGATGGTTGTAGCTCAAGTCCAGCTCTCTCAGATGGGAGGGGTTGGAGCTCAGAGCTGAGACCAGAGAAGCACAGCCTTCCGACGTGAGCAGACAGCCTGACAGCCTGCAGACACACAACACAACACACATGCAGATACTCTGAGAGAACTGCTTTGAAACTGAAGCTGACTCTGTCCTCGTGTTCACCTGATGGTGGCGCTGAAGGACCAGTCAGAGGATCAGCAGAAACACTGGAATTCACCCCAATCAGACAAATGTTGTTGGGACGTTTCAGTCTGAACTAAACTGGTGGATGAACATCAACATACAGAGTCCCACTGCTGCTGAGGCCGACAGCATCCAGACATGGAGAGAGACGTGTGGAGAACATCATGTGACATGGACATGTGACATCACACTCCATGGTTGACGTGTCTGTCCTCAACACTTTAGTTAGTTTTATAGTCAGATAAGTCAGCTGTGGTTAAAGGTCACATTAATGAGGTTCATTTCAGGGAAATAAACATTTTACTTTGGGACTATTTTCTCAACCAAACAGCGTTCGTGTTTCCAGGGACGTCGTTTGGTCTGAAATGTTCATGAAAATCTTTTCCAAGTTTTGGTTCTAGTGGTGATGCTGAACGCTCCGTCGATGCGTCATCATCAACTTCATTCTGGACCATCTTTCAGAGAAAGTCCACGTTCATCCAGATCCTGGTTTTCTCTTCTACCTTTCACTCAGCTGCACCACAGCGGTCCACCGAGACCTCATGGATGACGTCACATCATCGCTGCTGGTTTCAACTCCACATAACAAACATTGAATCAATCAATTGTTCTCATGATGTTGATTTCTGAGACACTTCTGCTGCTGAGGTTGGTCACCATTGGACACTTATTTGTGCTCCAGTTGGATCATTTTAGGGAAACTAATTCAATATTAAATAGGAAATGTTTCAAAGTCTGAAATAAAAGTCTTATTTGAGAACTTTTATTGATAAAGAAAATATCAGATGAGAAAGGAGAGTTTAGAGATGTTCACATGTGGACAAACTTGTTGATGTTCTTCAGGTAAAGAAAGAAAAAAAAAACACCAACGATCACTGAAATAACTTGAAACTGACTAAAGTACAAATAGAAATGTATTTGGACTTGGTGGAGCCCTTCTCCTCATCATCACCAAAACAGTTGTGACGACTGTCTGCAGGCTTCAACCCGATCTGAACCCAGTTACAATTATTACAATTCTCTCTCCAACAATCCTTCAACATCAACCACAGTTATAACGGTCAGCAGTTCAACACTTGAGGGATTCTGACCTGAGAGACTCCAGTTTACAGTGTGGACTCTCCAGTCCAGGACACAGCTTCATCAGTCCTGAATCCTGCAGGTGGTTGTTACTCAGGTCCAGTTCTGTCAGACTGGAGGACTGAGAGCTGAGAACTGAGGACAGACCTGCACAGACCTCCTCTGAGAGGTTACAGTCACTCAACCTGCAGAGGAGAGAAAAGGGAAATATTGAGGTCATTTAAAAGTTGATTATGTCATTACAAAAATAAATAATGATTTGATTTTAATAAATACTGATAAATTCAACTTGTTGGTCCAACTAGTCCTGTAAAACCATCAGAAACCAACTGGTTCTCCAACAGAATGCGGTGACTGATGTCTAATGCAGGTCAGACATGAACCCTCACATGAACTTCACACTAACACACTTTAAAATCCTAAAACATCCCTGTTCAAAGGTCTGCTGAGTGACAGGTGAACTAACCAATCAGATCGCTGCACCGCCAGCAGCTCAGAGCTGTTTGTTACAGTTCACGTCTACATGTGTGTTTTTACATTTATGAATAAAAACTGCTGTCAATATTAGTGCATCAACAATCAACTCTTTATTATACACCATCATGATATTATTTATATAGCTGGTAAAATGTTAAAGTGTTTGTATTCACACTTGTTTGTCTTTCCTGAGCACTGTTGCTGGCTGTTTCCATGGTGATGGACAGTCTTTGGAGTTACACGTCTGTGTGTTTGACCTAAGCTGAGTCTGCAGTTGAGTGGATTCAAATGAAGAAGCTGCTCTCAGAAGATAAGTCCCTGCTGAGGTTCCTGTGGTGGGATCTGCAGACCCATCATCCTCCTGAAGGACATCAGTGGCAGGTACTTCCCTTTGACCCGACCTGCAGTCCCTGCTGTGTGACCTATGACCTGCAGAGACATGTGCTGGACAGCCTCCAGCCTGGAGATGAGGTACCTGAAGTGGTGACGAAGTCCTTCTATGTAGATAAATGTCTACACAGTCAAACTTCAGCAGCAGCTACAACCGTAACAGACCAGCTGAACACCACGTAGCCACTGGAGGCTTTGAGTTACGGCAGCGAGAGAGTAACGAGCCCCACGTCATCAGTCACCTCCCCTCAGAACCAGGATCCACTGGCTGTGAGGTGTGGCTCAGTCATGCTGAGCAGAATGGACAAGGTTCTGGCTGGGTTTGCAGCGGCACCGTCACTCAGATACTCTGAACTACCGGCTCAGGACTACAGACTGCAGCACCGTCACAAGACGCAGCAGCTGCAGAGGTCTGGACAGTCGGTACCATCCCCTTGGATTCAACATCAACCACAGTTGTAACTGTCAGCAGTTCAACACTTGAGGGATTCTGACCTGAGAGACTCCAGTTTACATTGTGGACTCTCCAGTCCAGGACACAGCTTCTTCAGTCCTGAATCCTGCAGGTGGTTGTTACTCAGGTCCAGGTCTGTCAGACTGGAGGACTGAGAGCTGAGAACTGAGGACAGACCTGCACAGACCTCCTCTGAGAGGTTACAGCCACTCAACCTGCAGAGGAGATAAAAGGGAAATATTTATGCCATTTAAACTTTGATTATGTCATTCAACAAATGAATGAATCAGATCATCTTAATTAATACTGATTAAATCAACTATTGATCATTAAGTATCGCTGCACTACAGTCTGGATCAAAGTGATCGCTGCATTCGTCTTCATGTAAAGTTTCCTGAGATGAATTATTGTTGAGAACTGGTCCTACATGAACCTGAACTCAGCTGAACAGGGAACTGAACTGATTTTCTCCATGAACACAACATTTGATTGTAATTAAAACAGATGTGTCTGTGTTTGTCCTCACAGAACTTTCTTGGAGGCTTTGACCACTGGCAGCAGCCTCAGGAGAACCTCCTCTGAAGCAGAGTATTTCTTCAGGTCAAACACTTCCAGATCTTCTTCAGATGACAGTAAGATGAAGCCCAGAGCTGACCACTGAGCAGGAGACAGTTTATCTGTGGAGAGACGTCCTGACCTCAGGGACTGTTGGATCTCCTCCACCAGAGAACCTTCATTCAGTTCATTCAGACAGTGGAACAGATTGATGCTTTTCTCTGCAGACAGATCCCCACTGATCTTCTTCTTGATGTATTTGATTGTTTTCTGATTGTTCTGTGACCTTCCTTGTTTTGGTTTCAATAGACCTCGTAGGAGAGTCTGGTTGGTCTCCAGCGAAAGACCAAGGAGGAAGCGGAGGAACAAGTCCAGGTGTCCGTTTGTACTCTGTAAGGCCTTGTCCACAGCAGTCCGGTAGAGGAGAGTCTCTTCACTTGTTTTTTTTTTTTTTTGTTCCTCCAGCAGGTTGACTCCAGAGTTGACGAAGATCAGATGGACATGAAGAGCAGCCAGGAACTCCTGAACACTCAGATGGATGAAGCAGAACACCTTGTGCTGGTACAGGTGTTTCTCCTCTTTAAAGATCTGTGTGAAGACTCCTGAGTACACTGAAGCTTCTCTGATATCGATGCCACACTCTCTCAGGTCTGACTCATAGAAGATCAGGTTTCCTTTCTGCAGCTGCTCAAAAGCCAGTTTTCCCAGAGACTCCATCATCTTCCTGCTGTCTGGACTCCAGTGTGGATCTGTCTCAGCTCCTCTGTCATACTTGACCTTCTTCAGTTTGGTCTGGACCACCAGGAAGTGGATGTACATCTCAGTCAGGGTCTTGGGCAGACCTCCTCTCTCTCTGGTTTCCAGGACTGTCTCCAGAACTGTAGCAGTGATCCAGCAGAAGACTGGGATGTGGCACATGATGTGGAGGCTTCGTGACGTCTTGATGTGTGAGATGATCCTGCTGGTCTGCTGCTCATCTCTGAACCTCTTCCTGAAGTACTCCTCCTTCTGTGGGTTGGTGAACCCTCTGACTTCTGTCACCATGGAAACACAGTCAGGAGGGATCTGATTGGCTGCTGCAGGTCGTGTGGTGATCCAGAGACGAGCAGAAGGAAGCAGGTTCCCCCTGATGAGGTTTGTCAGCAGCACGTCCACTGAGGTGGACTCTGTTACATCAGTCAGGACCTCATTGTTGTGGAAGTCCAGAGGAAGTCGACACTCATCCAGTCCGTCAAAGATGAACACAACCTGGAAGTCTTCAATGCTGCAGATTTCTTTGGTTTCAGTGAAGAAGTGATGAACAAGTTCCACCAAGCTGAACTTTCTCTCTTTCAGCACATTCAGCTCTCTGAAGGTGAATGGAAACATGAACCGGATGTCCTGGTTGGCTCTGCCTTCAGCCCAGTCCAGAGTGAACTTCTGTGTTAAGACGGTTTTCCCGATGCCGGCCACTCCCTTCGTCATCACGGTTCTGATTGGTTCATCTCTTCCAGGTGGGAGTTTCAGGACGTCTTCCTGTCTGATGGTGGTTTCTGCTCTGTCTGGTCTCCTGGATGCTGCTTCAATCTGTGTGACTTCATGTTCATGGTTGACCTCTCCAGTCCCTCCCTCTGTGATGTAGAGCTCTGTGTAGATCTGCTGCAGAAGGGTTGGGTTTCCTGCTTTAACAACCCCCTCAAACACACACTGGTACTTCTCCTTCAGCTGAGACTTCAGTCGCTTTTGACAAACTGCAGCAGAAACATCTGAATACACATGAAAAAAAAAAATAATTAGTGTTTTATAAAGTTGACACAACAACTTAATTCTCCTAAAGATGCAGGATTTGAACCGACACTGATCAACTAGAACTTTACGATGAGCTGTCCAATACTGACTAGAATCACTTTTACCACCAAAACACCTCTGAACATTCAGGACGTGGACGTGACAAGAACATCTGGGGGTCCTGGAGTTTCTAAGACCAGGATGTTGGCAGTAGAGCCTAGATGGGGTGTGGGTTTGTGGGTTGTTGTGTCCTTGTTGTTGTTGTGGGTCTCTGTGAAGTGGAATTCCCAGGTTTAGGATTTGAAAACACCGGAATATGATCTGATCAATAATCTGTAGAACCATCAAGACAATCTGGAGTTCACCAGGATTCCTGGAAGAGGAAAACCAGGACTAAAATCTCCCAGTTATCTGGTGGTGTTGGTGGGTTAAACATATTTATTAAGGTCCACTGCCGTCCAGTACAGGGAGGATACTCCTGCAGGGGGTGCTGGTTCCTCACTTTATCTATGAACTGGTTTAGATGTTGTGGCTGATCTGTGAATGTTGTTCATCTCCTGAAGCTTTCTGGGTCATCCAGCAGATTAAATGTTCAGAGAAATCCTCTTACTACTCACTTACTACTACTGCTCAGCCAGCTCCTCCTGCTTCATTCTCCTCAGGAAGTTCACTGTGATCTTCACAAATGCCTCTCTGCTCCTCCTCTGTTCTTCATCCTCATCCTCCAGCAGATTCTCCATGGATTCTGGGTAATCTGGACTCAGAGCCCTCTGAATCTTCTTCAGCTCGTTCTTCACAAACATGACCATGTTGTCCTCCAGCAGCTGGAACAGAAGACCACATGAACGACACAATCAGACTGAAACCATGGAGACAAACATCAGATCCATGTTGGACAGACTGACAGGAGCAGCTGGAGATGAACAACAGCAGAACAGATGGAGAAGCAGTTGTTGTTCATGTACAGACCAGAAATATGGAGTCCAGCTGTGTTTGATGCTGCTGGACAGACGGACCACTGGGAGGCTCTGAGCTCTGCTGGTCCACTCTGTGGAGGAATCATGAAGAATTAGCTCACATCATGTCTGTCCACACAGAGACAAACATAAGCTGAAGGTCCATGAAGACATGTTTGGATGAGGACAGTCAATCAGAGGACTGGCTGTGGTGGTGAAGCTTTACTGGTCCTGCTGGTCCCACTGAGAATGTACATGTGACCTCAATGAGAGTTCTGCTGATTCACAGATTTACAAGATCCAATTCTGCTCCAAGAAAAGTTACAACAACATCTAGAACATGGACAACTGATGGAGACATAAACCAGCTTATTAACTCTGGAGCATCATCAGATGTTTCAAACAGAGGAAAAAGCTCATGACAGGAGATGAAGATCTATGAGGAGGAAGCTCAGATCACCATCAGGTGATGGAGGACCACAAGGGTCCAGGACTACATGGATCTACTCAAGAAGAAACATGTGGACATTCCCTAACATGAGGACTGATTTAAATACATTTAATCATTTTAATACAGCTCACCTCTCTGAAGAAGAACGTTGGTCTCCTTTAAAGTCAATAAATCTTTTATCTGAGTCGTCGCTCTTCAAGGACAAACAGCTGGATTCATGTTCAAGAGAGTCTCTTTTCTGATGGACCCTGATGGAAGAATAAAGAGTTCAAAGTTCACATTTTCTGTTTATAAGAAAAATAAATAATCCAATATAAAAAATATTTAGTCTATTTAAAAAGTATTGAACATAAATCTTTGCCCGAATTTAGATACACTCACCTCTTTACAGCAGAACGTTGGTCTCCTTTAAAGTTATAAGGCTGGTCCATTGACCGGTCGCTCTTCAAGGAAACACAGCTGAGTTCAGGTCCAGGTTCAGGTTCGGGTTCAGGTTCGGGTCCAGGTCCAGGTCCAGGTCCAGGTCCAGGTCCAGGTCCAGGTCCAGGTCCAGGTCCAGGTCCAGGTCCAGGTCCAGGTCCAGGTCCAAGTTCATTCCTGTAATAATGACGTTTGCTGATGTGAGTTTTCAGCTCTGACATGCAGAAGAGTCGTGGACAGTTGGAGATGCTCGTCTCACCTCTGAGCTTTGCTCCGACTCTCATGTTCCCCACACAGAGGGGTTTTAGAGGGACGGACTCCGTCCTCTCTGTCCTCACACTGGTCCATTCTGCTGAATTCACGTGCACATCAGCTCACACACACACCTTCATCTGCAGAGGAAACACACATCACTGGTGTTGTACAAAGACCAGCTGCACCTGCACTGGTTTGCTCCTCTCTGTTGTTTTTATATCAGTGTCACTTGAATGCAGTCAGGAAACAGTGGGAGGTTGAGGAAGTCTCTTCTACAGCTGGATCTGCTGATCCTACCTGCTTTGAAGCTTCACTCAGGGCCTTTTCTGGTTTTCTGTTCAAAGATTAAAAACATACAATTCTGTGAACAACAGAGTTTTTACTGCAGAAACACAAAGTTGAAAATCGGGTCTCACCTCACCAGCAGCTTAAACCCTCTTAGGTCAGATACGTTATGTTCAATTTACTTTCACTTTGTCCAGGAGTTCACATACGCTCGCGTTCACGTCCAGCTGCGTCGTGCACTTTCAGTGTGATGCGGCCGTTACGTGTGATACCGGCGGCCTCCACTTGTGGGCGGAGTGTAAACTCAGTTTTACACGACAAGACAATAAACAACAAGAAAACAACTGCTGGAAACGTGTTGAGCACATGGAAAATAGAAAACTAACTACATGGTTCAAACACAAATAATACAAATAAAAACGTGTTTTTGGGTGGAATTCTGGGCTCTGTATCGACCTCATGAAGCAGAAGTGTTGTAGCACCGTTTCAGTCATCAGTCGTTTTATCCCCCAAACTATCAGACACTCCTACATCAGTTATTAAACAAACCAAGTCTATTTTATTTAATTTTATTTGGAAAAACAAATGTCATTTTCTAAAGAAAAAAAACCAAAGTAACTCCTCCAACCGAGGAGGATTAAATGTTATTGATTTTAAAACTTCAAATGTAATTTAAAGCTGAACTGGATTAAAAATAAATACATAAAAGTCAACAAATTGTAGCATTTTCTCTTAAAATTTGAATCTGTGTTTAATAAAACACTAATTCAGTTATTAATTTGTTATAAACAGTAACTGTGATGGCGTCTGATTTATAAACATAATCTTTCCCAACACAAATATTTAGTCTGGAATAACTAAAGTATTAAATATCAGAAGAAATTAGTATTGGATTTAAAACAATATACTGCTGTTCAACGGTGTCCGTCCATCTGGTGGTTTAGTGGTCAAGATTTGACTCTCTCCGGGTTCGATTCCCGGTCATGGAAGAAAAGTCATCTGTCTGTTCTTCAAACCTGAACTTCTTTAAACTTTTGTCAGATTGTTGAAGCTGAGTTTTCGCTGCGATTGTGGTAGATACAAGAGAAAGTCTGCTGGACCTACCGGCCTGTTTTCCACCTGGAATGATATTGAAATAATCCTCCTTCATCAGATCCACGCTGGAGCAGCTGCAGCAGGACCTCCTGTTTCAAAACACGATTGCTTTCTGCTATATTTTTTCACTGTCAGTATATTTAAAATGTTTTACAAGTTGCAAAAAAACCCCCAAAACAAACAGGAACACACCTGAGAACAGAATGTTCCTGAAACCAACGGCTTCATCAGATAACAGTTTTCAACCAGTTTTCTCGTACATATCTGATCATTGCATGCAAGCAAGTAAAAACTTGCTTTGCACCATATCGTGTAATCGCCCTGTTTCTATGTGAATAAAAACAAGCAGCTGCAAGGAGGAAGGCGGAGTTGCTCGGATGCACTTCCGTGTAAAAAGCGGTACCGGCTCTCCCCCTTTGCAAAGACTGAACAGGCAGACTGTCTCTTGTGAGGTTCATTTCTATCCATGGTGGAGTAAGAAAACTCTGTCAATGACAACAGAGACGAGCTGTTGTCTGAAGGACAGCTGCCCCCAAATGAAACCCTTTTAAAGAAGGAAGAACTTCCACTTCACATGAAGGACACCAGCCAGTCCTGAAGGTGATGTTGTGGCATGAAGGAGAAGCAAGTGAAGATGTGGGGTTACAGCAGTCACACATCATGCTGAACTTCATCTTCTGCACTAGGGTTTGTTCAGGAATTGAACCCAGAACCTCTGCAACACAAAGGGAGAATCGTACTACCAGCACAACGAGCCCCAACACACATAAATACCAAACCATAAAATGTTTGTCTGAATCAGAAACATCAGAAGAAGGTGAAGAAGGTCATTAATGACATCACAAAGCATGAAGGTTATAAATAACACTTATTAAAATAAACAAGAGTAACAAAAGAAATCTGACAAAACACCTGAAAAAGAAAAATGATTTTGTTACAGCAGATTGAAAATATGAAGGAACCACGTGGTACCACAGACGGTCTGATGTGTGCGTGAACAGTGATGGAGGGAGGGAGAGGCCGAGTACACAAAAACGCTCAACAATGACATCTAGTGGCAGCTCTACTGTCTTCTACTGTCTTAAAGGTCTTCTTTAATGTCTCAATATTGACATGCAGTTGTTTTAAAGCGAGGCTGGATGGAGTTGGATTGAGGTGACAAGTGAGAAACAGTTGTTGTAGCAACCAGACACAAACACGCTGTAAAGTTGAGAAAATTTGGAACTGCAGTACATTTTGCTGGATTTGAACTTTGGGACTCTAATAAGCCACTTCCTGGTGTAAAACCTCTCTGTAATTGACAAAAACAGCAGTAGGTGATGTCTTTCTGCTCTAATTAAAAGCTGTTCACAATCTTCCTGGAGTCCACATTTGAAAAGAGCATAACAACTGCTGCCAACGAGGGGCTTGAACCAACAACCCTGATATCAAGAGTCTCATGCTCTACCTACTGAGCTAGCAAGGCTTCGGATGTATGCCCATAAACAATACAAGAAGATTATCTGTATTAATAAACGCTAAATAATAATGACTAAGAAATAATGAATGACTGCTTTGTGATGTCACTGATGACATCAGTCAGTCAGTCAGATATGTTAGTTTTCTTTCTTTGGTGTTGTGATGGACATAAAATTAACTCATGAAAATAACTGAACTTAATAAGTTATATAACTTCAGTTTGAGTGGAACAAAACAGCTGGTCTCCCCGTCAGGGAATAGGACCCCAGTTTTCTGAGTTTAATAACCATTATTTTGAACAATTTAAGGAATTTTACACTTTTGAAAAGAACACACAAGAACACAAGTTTGAGATGATTAATGTTGACAATCAGCACATTCCTCAAAACATATTATGTTAACAAACTACACATAAATCAAACATGCAAAACACAGACAAAAGACGGTGTGTTGGTGTTAAAGGATGAACCTTCTGTTTCTCTTGATGCTGTGGAGATTTATTGGGTTTCTAGTATTATTATTACAAGATCTTAGACACACCTATTGACTCAGATTGACTGTAGCAAAGACAAGCCTCCACCCATCACCCGTCTGTGTCTCCATCACCTTTTTGCTGCAGATTCCATCAATTTTATTAATATACAACTGTAAGATTTCAAGGTTTTCCAAAAACCTGGCAAAGTGACACAGAAAACTGCAAAGTGGAAGAGTCTGGTTATCCACATTCAGAATCTCCACACATGATGACCCACTGATCCCAAAGTGTGGTCATCCAGATGGGAATCTAGAGACCAAAGGGACCCAAGCAGATTGGTGACAAATCAAAAGAACAAGAAAATATAACAGGTCTATTCCCTCTTACTGAAAAAGAGAAGAAGCTGCAGAAGTTGTAGGTGGCTGAGCACTGCCTGCACAGAAGAGAATTCATTATCCAGTGCCTTGTTTTGTCTGCATGTTAGAGACAGTTATCTGACGCTGATAAAGATCTGGTCTATCTGAGGGTGAAGTTAAATCAACATGTATGAAGAATAGATTCTTGTCAGGTTCACTGATGGAGGAATTCCCGTCACTTCCAGCATTCTGGTAGGTGAGTGGGGACACAAACCAGTATTTGACATCATATTCAGATGTGTTTGTGAGTGGAGGAACTGTGGAGGAAATATGTCACCATTCAGTTTTTGCTTGTTGAGACTTCAATTGAATTGAATTCAATTTTATTTATATAGTGTCTGTTACAGCACAAGTTGTCTCTAGTATTTTTTCCAGTGACTCAGAACATGACCCCCGAGCAATCGGCTTCAGCAAATGGTAGGTAAAAACTCCCCTGGTGGAAGAAAAACCTTAAGCCAAATAGTGGCAAGAAAAACTCCCCTTTAAGAGGGAAGAAACCTGGATGTAGAGCGTTGTGCATCCTGCTTGAATGTATCACAAAACACCGTGGATGGGACTTGAGTTGCTGTGTGTTACTGTGCACACTGACGTGTAGAGAAATGTCTCTATAGACAGATAGGGGGCGCTGTGTGCAGTTTGCAAAAGCATACAGCATCAAGAATTCCAAGACAGTCTCACATCCAAGACCAACCATGCTTAGCTTCCGAGATCGGATAAAAGCGGGTGTGCTCGCTTCGGTTTGGCCGCATGTCCCAACTCCACCTTGAAACAGCTCTTATATAGTTTAGAACATTTCCAAATTACACTGTTAGAAAGGATTTATGATTTTAGTGTGAAGGAATGTTGTCGAGCTGGAGAAGTCTTTGTCCATGTTTATATATGATTGAAGGTCTTTAATGTCTCAATATTGACATGCAGTTGTCACATTTACATGATTATACATATAAATATACACTGATACATTTATGTACACATGTGTTTAATTAGATACACACATATGTATAAATAACTATTCAAATAATATAAATCACATACCTTTAGATGACTGCACATATATGTGTACACTAAACATGTCAAAATATATTTCACAATCATCGTTTATACTTACACACGTTTAGCTCACACACACACACACACAAACACACACACACACACACACACACACAAACACACACACACACACACACACACACACACACAAACACACACACTGGCGTTCACGTCGTCCTGACAACCACTTGTTTTCAGGCTCTGTGGATAAAGTATACGACATTTACACAAAGGATCAAACAGCAACAGACGAGCAGACGTCTCTCTTGAATTAAAGGAAAACTCAAAGCAGTCTGGTGTATTTGTCACCACCGTTTGACCCGGGCCTCCTGCTGCGTCTGCATCTGCTGTCCTCACTGCTGTCCTAATTTCTTTGCAGTAATTAGTGTCATCCTGTTTCCCTTATTAACCCTCATGTTCACTGTTAAATTCAACACTTAACAGAGTTTGAAGTTCTTATTGAAGTTTAAGTTGAAAATAACTAAAATAAATAAACAGAAGAAAGTGTACCTCTGACATCCGTGCAGCCGTGTTTTCATCTGGCTCCCAGCATCAGCATCTCCAGGGCTGAGGAGATGCTGGAAAGAGAGAAAAAGAAATTTGCAGTCTTGTCATCATCCCGCAGCGTTTGAACAAATCCAGAGAGAAGCTGGTGTTGATGTCTACTAAGGTGTATTTTGTAGCTGACGATGACTGGTGCTAATTAGAGTTGGTAGAAACAGCTGGACGCACCTGTGGGACAGTTTACAGACTGATTTTACATCTGTAAACGGTCTTTATACTTGACTGTATTATAACATATATGTATGTGTAAATGGGGGGTAAGGTACTTTTTCAAACAAAAAGTAACATATATGGTAGTAGTCTTCAAAACGAAGATGTATTGTTGAAGTGTTTTGGAGCGAAACCAGCTCCTCCTGACAACCAGGTGTCAGAGCCTCCTCAGTCATGACAGTACAGCAAATGAGTTGTGAACAGAGCCTGCACCCAGATCAGGGAGGAACCGTGGCCGTTGTGAGTCTGTTGACAACGTATCACACATCTAACACGGCTGTCTTATTGGATGTGTTTCCTCCTCACAGGTTCATCTGCAGAGTTGCCAGCAGCTGAAGGTGAGGAACAGCAGACACCAGCTGCTGCACTGACTGATGTGTCTGTTCCAGCTGCTGCACTGACTGATCTGTCTGTTTCAGCTGCTGCACTGACTGATGTGTCTGTTTCAGCTGCTCCACTGACTGATGTGTCTGTTTCAGCTGCTCCACTGACTGATGTGTCTGTTCCAGCTGCTGCACTGACTGATCTGTCTCTTTCAGCTGCTGCACTGACTGATGTGTCTGTTTCAGCTTCTCCACTGACTGATGTGTCTGTTCCAGCTGCTGCACTGACTGATGTGTCTGTTTCAGCTGCTGCACTGACTGATGTGTCTGTTTCAGCTGCTGCACTGACTGATGTGTCTGTTCCAGCTGCTGCACTGACTGATGTGTCTGTTTCAGCTGCTGCACTGACCGATGTGTCTGTTTCAGCTGCTGCACTGACCGATGTGTCTGTTTCAGCTGCTGCACTGACCGATGTGTCTGTTTCAGCTGCTGCACTGACTGATGTGTCTGTTCCAGCTGCTGCACTGACTGATCTGTCTGTTTCAGCTGCTGCACTGACTGATGTGTCTGTTTCAGCTGCTGCACTGACTGATGTGTCTGTTTCAGCTGCTCCACTGACTGATGTTTCTGTTCCAGCTGCTGCACTGACTGATGTGTCTCTTTCAGCTGCTGCACTGACTGATGTGTCTGTTTCAGCTGCTCCACTGACTGATGTGTCTGTTCCAGCTGCTGCACTGACTGATGTGTCTGTTCCAGCAGCTGCACTGACTGATGTGTCTCTTTCAGCTGCTGCACTGACTGATGTGTCTGTTCCAGCTGCTGCACTGACTGATGTGTCTCTTTCAGCTGCTGCACTGACTGATGTGTCTGTTTCAGCTGCTCCACTGACTGATGTGTCTGTTCCAGCTGCTGCACTGACTGATGTGTCTGTTTCAGCTGCTGCACTGACTGATGTGTCTGTTTCAGCTGCTGCACTGACTGATGTGTCTGTTCCAGCTGCTGCACTGACTGATGTGTCTGTTTCAGCTGCTCCACTGACCGATGTGTCTGTTTCAGCTGCTCCACTGACTGATGTGTCTGTTCCAGCTGCTGCACTGACTGATGTGTCTGTTTCAGCTGCTGCACTGACTGATGTGTCTGTTTCAGCTGCTGGACTGACTGATGTGTCTGTTTCAGCTGCTGCAGCAGGTTAGTTAACAGGACCGTCTCTGTTCATGCTCACTTTACTTAACTACTTCTGGAAATTAAAATCATGTTTACTGATTTTAATTAAGAATAATATCCAAATGGAATATCAAAAGTAAATAAATTGGTTTTGTCCCAGATTGATTGAAAGCTCAACTGTGTTTGGTAGTAGACCGAATTAAACAGTTAAAATAAATAAAATGTGCAGACGGAGACTCTCACACTCAGGTGCAGCAACTGTCAGAACCTGGTTTATTTTCTGGTTTGACAGTGTTTACATGAGAGTCGTAACCTTCTTTCTTTAGGAGCAGTGCCATGGGGTCTGCTTACAAACCAGGTTGGATCAGCAACAGAGATGAACGAGTACAAGTTTACACAAAGTTATGAACATTATACTTAAGCATAAGTGACAAATCTACTTGAAAGCAGAAATATCATGTTTTGTGTATGGGTATGTGAGGGATATGAAAATGTTTGCATGTTGGTGGTGAAGCACATAAACAGAACCGTCTTTAATAAAGACAGTTAGTTACCATTGAACATAATTTTCCTTATTCCAGCGTATGTGCATATTCCGGTTTGCAGGTAAGTACAAAATGCACTTTGGCTGCATATAATGCAAAATGTAAGATAATATATTTATGACAAAGGCAATAAAAAAGGCCATCAAATGAAAGAAGCTAAAAGATTTACAAGATGCATTTCAATTAAAACTAAAAATACAACAGACAGAGGTATTTGAATTATTTCTGTCCTTGTACTGTATCTGTAGTATCTGGATGTAGATCCATGAGAAACAACCTTGGATCCACATGTGTTGATTGTGAGATGACTTTTTCAACTGTATATTTTATATCTTCCCAAACTCTTCTAATTTTCCTACTTTGCCAAACGCAGTGAAACCATGATCCCATTTCTGCTGTTGCTGTGACAGAATAGTTTCCTTGTCTGTGTTTCTTAATGGTTGCTGTCCAGTGCTGAAACCGAGGACACTCCCACACTCATGTTTGATAGCAGCACATCGTTATAGGAGATTCTGCCTCCACACAGCAACATCCCTCCAGATTAAATGAAGATGAACAAAAGCTCACAGCAGTGAGGTTTGAAACATCCAAATATATCAAATTCATTAGACATCAAATACAGCTGAAGAGACATTAAAATACATATTTAAGCATTTTTCTCAACCTTCAATGTTTGATTAACAGCTGGAATGAATTGTTAGTGTATCAAATACTTGATTGTTGGATGTTTACTGTCATGAGGAGAGTTTTAATATACTTGTGTGCTGAAATAGCTCAGCTGGGAGAGTGTTACACTGATTTTACAGCTTTTAATTAATTGTTCTACAGAATTTGGATTTGAATCCCAGCAACAACATGATCAAATGTTTCAAATATGCAGTCCTGTGTCAGAGGTATGGTCAGGGCAGGTGTAGCAGGTTAACAACAGCAGGCTCCAAGGTTACCATGGAAACACCAGCTGTGTCACTGCCTCCTGTGAGAGAATTCCACAGCTTTTCTTGGCTGCTGTTCCAGGATGAGCTGCTGTTCAGCAGCTTTTCCAAGCGCTTCATGTAGCAGGATACATGAATCCTGGAAGTGGGATGCAGCAGGCTGTTGGGATCTGTGGTGGACTGGTGGACCATATCTGCATACATTCTGAGGACATCTGGGAAAAGGTGGAACACAACAGAGTAAAACGGTTTTGTTCCTGAAAATAATTAATTGCATATAAAGATAATTAATAAAATGTTGAAAGTGTCCTAACAGGAGTCAGTGAGATGTCACCAGTATTAAAGCATGTGTTGGAGCCAATTTCATTTTTTTTACATTTGATAATAATTTAGTTGTAAGTAAAAATATTAGAATGATGCAAAAATACTGATTCAAATTAACCTGGTCTCATCAGATTCTTTCTTCCATGGTACCAAAGTCTTTAAATTATCAGAGTCCATCTCATTTAAAACTTTCAGACTGATGTTAAATTGTTCACAAATATAAATGTGCTTCTCTTCCTCACACAACTCACAAGTTTTTAAATCCACCATTCCTGGAAAAAACTACTAATATACTAGAAGTAATTTTCTTTTTACATTGTTCTGTTTAGTTTCCATTTATGAACTGTTAAAAGTCCCCTAGTTACCTGCAGTTTGCAGACTACAGTACCCAGGTGGCATCTCGGTCGTAGTTCTGCTGCAAGCAGCAGTTCAGCTTAACGTGGTGTGACCTACAGTCAGTGGGTGTGGTCTACAGTCAGTGGGTGTGGTCTACTATCAGCGGGTGTGGTCTACACTTTGTGGGTGTGGAGCATCTTAAACTTGTAATCCTGTATGTATGAATCCTCTGCGCTTTCTTGACATACAAGTATATCTGAGAACATTTAACTTTCAAGATGAATCTCATGCAGTAGCAAGATTGGAAGATTATACCTCAGTAGTCTGAGACCTACTACTGTAATATCATCTGCAAACTTCACGACTGTGTTTGTGGAGTGGGTGGCAGGACAGTCATGAGTGAAGAGGGCTGAGGACACCACCCTGTGGTGTACCTGGGACCAGTTTGGAGGACGTAATCGGTACGGCATGTTATTACTGACATTTTTGCCACCAGAATGAAATTGGAAAGTTTCCTTAGTTTATGTCCTGTGAAAATGTCAACACACATCAGTGAGTGATGGGTTTTGAGGCGTACAGAAGTCCATCACACACATGGTCTGTTTCAGGTTCAAATCCACCAGATTGTTTATGTTGTTCTGATTTCGGACTTCTGGCCAGCTGGATTGTCTGTGTGTATATTAACGTGGTCTACCAGCGGTGCAGAATCAGAGCAGACTTGTAGTTTATTTTTAGTGGAGCCCTGAAGACGGCCACTTCTGGGACACTTCTAGACTGATCCACACTTTCTGTGTGACCGGAAAGATGGTGATTTACAGCAGCACGAACAGCACCGTCGTTACACTCCTGTTCACATCCTGTGTGATTTAAACTGAATTTGTTTAATTTACCACGTTCAGTTATTTTCATGGGCATCCCAAGGTTGTAGCATAATGCTTCTGATTTGTACAATTTCCTTGTGAGGGGTCTTCAGGAACTTTGAACCTGTGGCTGAAGTCCTTCTTAGTGTGGTGGACAGTATCTCCATCTCTCACGCAGGTCTGGGGGTTGATTTCCTGACCTCCTCAGTCTCACCAGTGTTCAGAACATCACTAGGTGAGGGGCTGGATATCCTGTCTGACGTGGGTTTCATCATTGTCCGATATACCCAGCTGTCCGCTGGTATAGTCCCTGACATTGTCCAGTGATCTAAGTGGGCCACTGTTGCCTCACAGCAAGAAGGTTGCTGGTTCGATTCCCGGCCCAGTGGGTCTTTCTGTGTGGAGCTTACGTGGGTTCCCTCCGGGTACTCCGGCTTGCTCCCACAGTCCAAAAACATGCTGGGTAGTTTGATTGCTCATTAAAAATTGACCACAGACGTGAATGTGAGCGTGATTGGTTATCTGTCTCTGTATGTGTCCCTGTCGACTTGTCCAGGCTGTCCCCCCTGCCTTTCTCCTACTATGCGTCGGGACAGGCAGACAGATCCCCATGACCCAGAGATGGAGAAAGTGGGAATAGATAATGGATGGAATAAGAACTGTGAGCAAGTTTACTCATTTAAAGTATTTGAAAGAGTTACATTTTTGGCATTTAGTACTCGTAAAGCAAGTTGTCAGGCTGTTGTACTTTGTATTAATGCTGTGATTTTATTATTTAATAAAATCAATAAATATTAATTTGTCAGGTTTATTGTTCTTTGTTTAACATTGTTGTTTCTGTGCAGTTTAAGAACACTTTGGTCACCTCCTTGTTTCATATGAGATGTAAAGGTACGCTCCACCTTATCTCCTAATCACGTTAGTTGAACTGTCACATTTTCATCTTTCCAGACTTGAGAGAGGCAGGAGTTGAACCTGGATCAACTGCTTGGAAAGCAGCTATGCTCACCGCTACACCACTAACACCACAAAATCCTGTTGACATAACTGTTTCTTTAGGAAATAAACTGAATGTAGGTTGATGTTGCAAATATTGATGTATGTTTAGTGAAAAATACTAAATATGACACAACTGCAGTAAACTAACAGTTGAGTTTTGAACAGTGGTTTTGTGGTGGTTCAGAAGCTCTGATCTCCAGCATGTTTGTCAGAGTTTTGAGGATGAACGAACAGTAACGAACGAACTCCACCCTGCGTTGGAAATCCCTCACAGATTTCTAGGTCTTCGCCCTTAACCACTCATCCATAAATGGCACCATATGCACCAGTATGAGACGGGACGAAGGAAAAATTAGAAAAGAAAAGTAATGGTTTAACCCACAAAGCTGGTACAAAAATGGAAAAGATACCTTTGAACACTATCAAACAATAAACAATAAATAAACCACATGAACAGGAACTCTGGACACTCACCTTTAAAGTCTAATGTTCTTCCAGCTGAGCTACTCAGGTTGAAGTTGGAGGTTTTTGTACATCATTTTCTTTGTGTTTTTACAAATATAAGGCTTTCAAAGGTTTTGAAAAGTCCTGGAGGAACTTTCATTGGTTTTTCCTCTTAAACATGACAGGAAGTGCTGCTCAGTTCTTGAAACTTTGCAGATTTTTCTTCCTTTAAACCTCAAAACCCTAAAGTCCTCAGATCTGGGGACGTTGATAAAAGAAGGCAAGTACGAGCAAAATAGGTGAAGTGAAACATCAGTGCTGGTGGAACAATCCAGACTGCTGCAAGTGATCTCCCAGGTGAAGTCAAGAGGAGATTCAGCCACACTCTAACAACTCATATACATGAGTCCACCGTACAGAAATAATCAACATGTTGTATTCTAGACAACATGCTGGACATGTGCATGTCTGTGCTGCTCACGTGGTTGGTTTGGGGTTGTTGGTGGACATGTGGGTCCTGTCATCGTCTTCATTATATCTCCCTCCCTTTTAGTAAAACATGATTACAAAAGAGATCTAATGGAATGAGAAGTAGTAATAATACTACTGTGTGTGTGTGTGTGTGTGTGTGTGTGTGTGTGTGTGTGTGTGTGTGTGTGGTTTTGTTTCCCCTGTAACGGCTGGAGTTTGGATGGGGATACAGAGAGCATGAGTCTCTCCAGTTCCTCATCATCTTCCATTTCTGAAGAAGACACAGACAAGACAGAAAAGTCATTTTCTCTGGCATCTGTCCTGCCTTCTCCTCCTCCTCCTCCTCCTCCTCCTCCTCCTCCTCCTCCTCCTCCTCCTCCTCCTCTTTCATTACACATATGTTGTGGAGGATGCAGTAGTAACATTAACAAATGTCCCATCAGAAATACTTGTAATAAAACTGAAGGAAACAAAAGTTTCCTATTAATATGTGACTTCTGAGGTTCTGCAGGATGAAAAATCCTGATGTGAATTCCATCAGCTGCATCAGCATGTGTGATATTGTGTTGGCCAACCATAAAGCAAATGTTCACAGCATCACTGAAGTTAAGAACTTGTTTGATTTGATCAGTGATTCAGATAAAAGAAACTACAGAACAGTTGAGCAGCACCTCTTCAGCTCATTGATCCCCACAGGACCCAGTGTGGCTGCTTCACTTCCCCCCACAGTAACACAGTCTGGGAGTGCCCCCTAGTGGACCTACACTCACTCCTAGATGACTCGAAACCCTGGAGGACAAAACATCAATTTACCAGCAATTGAATAAAATGTCAACTAGGATACCGCAGCATCACAGTAGAAAACCTCTCAGCTCTTAGCTGCCAGGAAACTTGTGGGTGACAGGAAAGAGGACAAACCACTGATCCACAGCACTGCCCTGATCAGACCGCCGGGTGTCAAACAGAGGTTGCGGTTTTCATGCATGGAGGGCAGCATCTGGATCAGTGACTGTTCACAACATCTCTGTCAGTCCCAGTGGCCAAATGGATAAGGTCTTCTAAACCAGGGGTTGTGGGTTCAAGTCCTATCTGGGGTGTTTGTGACTGACTCCAGCTTTCAATGTAAGATTGAACTGAAGGTCAAGTGGACTGAAGCTAATTGAAAACCAGTTCCAAATTTTCCAATTCCAATCGTGACTGTTAACGTGTGTATGCAAACCTTTGAGGAAAATGCAGAAGAACTGTCAGATGATGCTGGGGACTGATCTTTCTGACACACAAGTGGAGAACCATGAGAACTTGTTGGAAGCTGTCAACAAATGTCTGCCTCAGCAGTCTTTTTTAAATGGCTCCCCGGGCGCTGATGCTAGCAGCCCACTGCTCACTTGATGGGTTAAAAGCAGAGGTCCAATTTCGGTGTGTAGCGTGCACGATGTCCATACTGACAAGAATGAAATGTAATGAAAGAATAAATAAATAATCTTCCCTGTTTTAATTCTCATGCCAGGAGATGAGGTATCCAGTTTCTTCTCTGACTTAATTCTACATGGCGTCTGTATTAAGTTTAGACTGTTGTTTAGCTCCTCCCTCTTTTGAGCACCTTGAGATCTGCCTCAAACTTGATCTGCTGCAGATCGTAGACCACTTTAATCTGAAGGTCCAAAGGAAGGTTGCTAAACTGGAATTGAAGACTCTTGTCTTGTCTTGTGGGGAATTCTTGCTGGAATCTGGAATGCTTTCTTTTCCGTTCTTTGCACACATAATAATGGTTAATACCAAGTTTGGTAGAACCCAAGAGCTTTTTATTGATCCCTGCAGAAAAAAAAATAAAAGATAAAGAAGGGGGCAATAAAGAGGGCTAAAATCATCGGGTGTGATCTCAAATCTCCCATTTTTAAGAAAGATAATTGAAAAAGTAGTTTTTTAACAGTTCAATTACTTTTTTAACACAAAATAACTGCTATGATGCCTTCCAGTTAGGTGTTAGACAGCACCACAGCACTGAGACGGCTCTGACCAAAGGTTTAATGACATATGCTTAATACAGACAGTGGCAAAATGTCAGTCTTAGTTTTGTTAGATCTCAGTGCTGCATTTTATACAGTTGAGCACAATATATTAATTAAACCACTAGAGAATTATGCAGGTCTTTACAGACCTTTACTACTATACAAACCTCACTGCTGTGAGCTTTTGTTCATCTTGATTTAATCTGGAGGGATGTTGCTGTGTAGAGGCAGAATCTCCTATAACGATGTCCTGCTGTCAAATATGAGTGTGGGAGTGTCATCGGTTTCAGCACTGGACAGCAACCATTGAGAAACAGCAGTACTACTAACCCTCCTCAACTTCCTCCTCCTCTTCCTTACTAAACCATTTTGTTGAAAAAAAGGGACATTTTTTGACAGATCAAAAGAACAAGGAAATATAAAAGGTCTATTCACTCTTACTAAAATAAATATGAAGCTGCAGAAGTTGTAGGTGGCTGAGCACTGCCTGCACAGAAGAGATGTCTTCATCACTGCTTGAAGTTGGTGAAGATCTGACTGGTGGAAGAAAAATAACATCTTTCTAACAAGTCTAGCTGGCACAAAAACCCGTCCTCTTGTGGATGAGCGGTTTAGGTGATTAATTACAAATCCTTTGGAGTTTCCCCATGCATGTTCACATTTGGTCAACATAAGATTCAACTTTTATGAACACAAAACCAAGAAATCTGTTAGACACTGGAGGTTTTCAACCTACACAAAACCATAATTTAAAACTGGCTAGTTCATTTTCCTGACACCGACAAGTTTCCTGGTTCAGCTCCCACCTGTTTGTGTGTAGAATGCCTTTTAAAATAAGGGAACAACATATGTGCTGTTTTATGATATTCAAGATTGTCTCCTCCAACTATTATCACTGACAAGGAGTCTTGAACTGTTTGGTTTGGAGGTAAATGGTACCGTGGTTGACAAAGAAATGTATTACAAAAAAGTGGTAAATTCTACCTGAAGTGGGGTTTACACAATTCATCTCTTTCTTTGTTTCTGTCCCCACATGACAGATAAGTTTAGAGGTTGTGCTGGGATTTGAACCCAGAATCTCATGTTTATTAGACAGGTTTTTTGTCAGTTCTAACAGTGTTCCCACAATGGAACTTGTAACATCCTGGTGGAGAGCAGAGTTGATGGAGAACGATACAAGATTTTATGAAACATATTTAGAGGCCACTGATTGTAAAAAATATCAAAACTGAAGTTTATTTTTTACAATTGATCACTCAACCACAATACCTGAATGTTTTCGGTTCTCATGTGACATGTAAAATATCCCAATGACTTTGTAATACATTAAAACCGACCACTAGACGTCAGTCAACTGCTCTGAATCACTGGAAGACTGCAGAGACGCATCTGCAGAGACTGCTGCTTAGTGACGAGCTTCTTATGTTGAAGCTCCAGTTCACTGCTGGATACAAAGGAAAGGTTAGGTTGTTGTTTTTTTTTGTTTGTTTTTTTTTTCAATTCACAACTAAATATGTTTACAAACATAAGTCATGTGTCACACAAGGAAAACTACTGGAAGTTGGTAAAGTTTTGAAATAAATGTCATATGAAAATAAAATGTTTTCTTTATAAAACAATAGTTTAGTCTGAAGGTATTTGAACGTCATAATTTACGACAACAGTACATTTTAAGTGTATTTCATGTGTAAAACTGATCCATCTCTAATGTGGACTAGAACAGATCAGAGTCGGTTCCCGTCCAAGCAGAAGGTTGTGGGACCATCATGTGTCAGATGGTCTCTGGGCAGGACACTGAACCCTCCTTTGTCCCAGCCGCCCCAGACCTCCACAGTCCTGGTCCCAAGTCCACATACATGAGGGAGCTTGTTTCTGGACAAGCAACACAACAATAATTGAAACCAAATCCACATCTGGAACTGCTTGATTGTCTAGATTATATTAAACATGGTTTTCTTTCAATTGTCAAACACAAAAGAAGACAGAGATGATTGTGTTTGGTTCCTCTGTTTCAACATTTATGAGCACTTCATTCAATATTTATTAAATAACATACAGTGAACATAATTATCTTAATTGTAAGTTCAAAGCATTTTATCTAAATGTATTTATTGAGTGCTTCATTAGAAGTGATGAGGGAAGCATCCAAGGTGCTTCATCGGAGCTGCATCTGTTCTTGGAAAAGTTATTTCAATGTTCTCACACTGAGGAGATTGTAAAGGTTTATAGTGCAAATGTCAGACTGGATCCTGTTTGACTGGATCAACTAACTGATGAACTTAATCAGACCATGTTTCAGGTGTCCAGTAATGCAAGGAGTTATTATTAGTCTTATTTCTCAGACACTGGTGGATCAAAGATGAGTGGAAAAGCCGCTGGATCACCCAGTGATCTCGTTGTCAAGAAGTCATCGTTTAATGGAGGGAACCAGTTAGATCCATTTGAGAGAAGCTGAGCACATTTCATTTGAAATAAGTCAGTGATGATGTTGGTTACAGGTTTATTTTCTGCATCTGACTTTCTCAGTTACAGTTTTCTCAATGAACAAGTTGTCCAGAAACTTATTCATTGAACCTAAAGAGGTGAATATGCTGTTGTTTTTAATTATGTATATTTTTGTTTAACTCAAGATTATGATGTGTTCCTCAGATGAAACTTTCATGATTAAACTGAAACACATTTTCTAAAATACTGCTCCATAATATAGTGCATGTTTGAATTTCACAAAGTAATATTCAATAACATCAGTTAACATTATGTTTAGTTTAAATTATTACACTAATTGGATGGATGGACAGTATATAATTTACTATGTAGGTTGTTCAGGATTTAAAAAAAATTCTTATTAACTCCTTATAATAATGACACTTCCTGACTGGTTAGTTTTTTCCTCGTCATCTTCAACAGATCCTTCAGAAGGAAACTCATCAACACAGCAGAAGAAACTGTGGAGACATGAAAGCAAAAGCCATTTTATCATTTATTATTATTTATTAAGTTAATTATTTATTAATATGGATTATTTACTGTGTACAACCATCAGCTGAAGTAACATAACATGCTTCACTGTCAAGTTAAAAAACACTAAAATAATAGATTTTTGTCTGATTTTTTTTTTTTTTTGGAAAACAAAAGTATAGATAATTACACATCTGTTTCATGGCACTTTCTCCTTACCACTTTAACTTGTCCTCCATGGTTGTGTGCCTTTCTGTCATGCTGGGTCACAGTTGTGGTGTCTGAAATTATGATGGTTTTCTGTTGGAGGCGTCAGTGGAAAGTCCATCACATAGAGCACAGCTATGCAGTGAGGTTGAATATCAGCCTACAAGCTGGACTGGCACAGGCAGGGCCCCTCATTAGAAGGAGATTCATTAAAAGTTGCCTGGTAAGAGCCCAGAGACAAAATTGTCATTTAATCAAATCCTGTAACGTTCCTCCTGCTCCACCTACGTGAACTAGAGCAGCAGCTTTCTTGACACGCTCGTTGTAGAGAGCCTAACGTGCACAGTAAGAGAGCATTTCTGTCCTCACTTTGAATACTTAGGCCTCAGCCGGATAAATGTAGACGCCTGTTCCATCAACTGAAATGCATCATGGAAGCTACATTTATTGAACCATAAAGAAACTGCACAAAACATTTTTAACTAATATGCTTTATCCTTGGGCAGCTATTTAATTACTAAAAAGGTAATCAGAGGTGCATTGCTGCTTATATTTACTATCTTGTAAAATTCTAGGTTTATTAAATTATCTGCTTTATAAAGTGCCACCTGAAGTTGGAGGCATAAAGGGAATTGAGGTGAGAAGCAGTTCATCCAGAGAAACAGATGTTGAGTCAACAGAAAAGGATATTCCCTGGATGGAGAGAAAGGTTGAAAAGGTGTCATAGGGCAAGTATGGCTCTTGAGAAGGTGATAATCATATAGGTCAGGAGATGAAAGCCAGGAAGATCCTGATGATTCATCATCTGGAAAATTAGTTTGACTGTCACAAATATCTTTAGTCCACTTTGTCTTTTTTGCCCTCTTCCTTGGGATGTCTTTGGCATTCTCTTGTGTTATAGAGGTAAACGTATTCATCCCATCACATCAACTGATGTGTCTGACAGTCTCTTTCTCTTGCATGGCTTTTTTTCAGTTGTTGTTGCATTATTCTCATGATGCAAGAGATGTGGCCGTGTAAGGAAATATTAGTCAAAAAAAATAACTAATTTTCAATATACTTTATTACTTGAATGCAGCTTCATCTGTATTTAAACTCAACCTGAACCCAAGAACTACTAGTGAAATTCAGTCAGATACATACATAAGACTGAAGCAAGATTAATAAGACTTTTATTTTGAAGGAGTTCAGTATCCCAGTCAAAAACATCAACAACTAAAACGAAGTAAAACAAAGAAAGGTAGATGGGAAAGATTATACACTGGATTATATTTATAATGACAATAGTCCTCAATTACATCAATCAGTGACATATTTCTGTATACACTCATGTAAAAAATAATAATGTAAAACAGTTTTCCATTTTAGATTTTACCCAGTATCAAAATAAAAAGAAAAATAATTTTGTAAGTTAGGGAAACCTCTTTACTTAAAACCAAACTATCTCCTATTTCACGTGTGGAAAAGTCTCTGTTTGTCTGGTTGAATTAACATATGTTTTGGTCTCTATAGCCATGTTCACATTGTCGGCCCAAATGCAATTTTCATCATTTTGGTCGTCTAGCTTCACGTAATTCAGAGTGCAAAAACTGATTCATATCAGTCTGCTGACCAGATCTGCTCTTGTGCTCTCAGATGTTTTTACCAGGATGTGTTTTTTTTGTTTTGTTTTTTTTCCTTTTTGTGTGCGCATATATTATTGGTTAATACCAAGTTTGGTAGATCCCAGGTGCTATATGTATGCATTTTAATCTTGCAACAAAGGGCTTTTACATAAAGGGGGAAAAGAGATCAACAAGAGATCAACATATATATATATATATATATATAATTATTACTCCGTAAAAGGAAAAAGGCGTTCATTAAACACTAGATTTAATATTTATATGCAAAATGTTGCATATTAACCATATTACCCAGAATGTTGGGAGAACATGTGAAATGAAAACAATTACTGCAGTTTCTGAACATTTATTCACAATATATTCACTGAGACATTTTGAAATGTAAAGAATCGGCTCATTTCAGTGTTGCAGCCAAAATTCACGTACAAGACGCTGTAAACAGAACAACTGAAACAGCAAGAGGATAATACTAGTTATTTGGAATAAACTAAGACTAAACTAAAAAGGGTTCAGTGTAGTTGTCTCCGGTAGGTGCTGGAGATAAGCAGTTAGGATGGAACTAGTCTGGGAGGGAAAGAACATTTCCCTGTTTGTGTACAAGGACGTACAAGTGTATAAGAACTGTGTGTAAGAATATCGAGGTGGACTCAAATGTTACAGCTTAATAAACTTTATTAACGGAGCTCTCCTGTACCATATTTATTTAAAAGAGAATATTCTCACAACGATAACTATTTCCATCCTGTGATGAGACTCCAACACGGCTCATCTACCGACCAACGGAAGACAGTTGAACTTTGGAAGTGTCTAAAAGTGTATAAAAGCAACTGTTGTACATGAGTATTTGTTCAGTCACTGGAACAGTGTCATAAGACACAATCTACTGTCGACAGGAGGAGACTTCATGGAATACAAACATGAGTGACTTTATATACAGACTTCCAAGAGAAAGCTTCAACTCCTCCAGACTCGTCTGCAGCTTCTTTGCCCAGCAAAGACAAATGTCTGCAACACATGTGAGTCACCACTAGATGTCAGCATTCACCATGCTGGTGTGCATCGCCTAAAGACTGAATGTAAAACAGCTGCATCTCTGATGGTACGGGCCTGCATTAGTGCATCTGGAGGAGACTTCATGGCCTGTTTCCGACATTTATTTGCTCATAAAAACATTCCAGTCAGGTTCTATGGAAGCTGACACCAGGAATTGTTCCCCTTTTGCATCTATCAACAGTAGTTGGCGTTGATATTGATGGTTGATTTGTACGGACGAGATGGGATCAACCAGACTGAGATTTATCTAACTGTCTTAAAGACAAACCAACACTCATGTGACCACATCATAAACAGTTTAATATTGTTCAGTTATCCACAAAACCACCTCACTGAGCTGCAGTCTGCACTCCAGATGCTGAAACAGCTTTGGACAGAGGAAAACAGCTACTTATATTTGGTATTTTACAGAAATACAGATTTGGAAGAAGTTGTATTCAGTGGACGAAGCACAAAAAAACCCCCCATCTTTTTTCAAATCAGTTTTCTTGACTCACTGAATCATTAAGTGAGAAAATGAGAAGTGAAAACAAGGTTACAGACGACGTCAGGAGGTTCTGTCCAGTTCTTCTCAGTCTAGGAACCATATAAGCACATTACTGTTGTTGATTTCTGCTTCTACTGACAAATGGACATAAACATCATCACAGTTCAGTTGAACACCAACAAGGCCGACCCCCGTGACCCTGAACATGAAGAAGCAGTTCTAGATAATGGATGGATCATTTGATTCATCTGGGTGAGAGTTCACACATAAACAAACACTCGACCACGACAGAAAACTGACAGTCCAGTAGTGGTGTCATGGTTGGAACAGGAAGTGGTGTGAATACAGACCAGGATAAACCCTGGCTGCTCACCAGACCTGTGCTCGGATCTGTCAGCAGCTGGAACGTCATCTGGGCTGATTGCAGCTCAGTGGTTCCTCTCTGATGTCACCGTTTGTCACATGTGCAGCAAACTAACTGCAGCTGACACCAACTGAATGATCTCAGCTGAACTGAGCTGCAGAGAAACAACATGCTGGTGTTCACTGGGAAGCTCTGACGGGAAACAGACGGAAAAACAACGTGGATCCTGGAATAACGGCAGCTTCCATCGTTAAAGGACCGGAAGAGGAAGAAGTTTCCAAGGAATCATTCAGAACCGTTTGATAAACATTTGATTGATGTGTTCTGATGAAAACAGAGACAGACATGTAGAGACTGAACTATCTATCCAACAGAGACAGTTTCTCTGACAGGAGGAGACTCCTGGTACTAAACTGAACACAGAGACACTAAAGAACCAGACCTGGACCAGAACCAGAACCCAGGATAAAGAGGTTCAGTGAATGTGGTGTTGAAGGTGTGGAGGTGGATCAGTCTGTCAGAGGAGACGCTGTAGAAGGTCAGAGTTCCAGCAGGAACGTCCACATACACGGCTACTCTGTCAGAGACTGACGAAGAGGAGGAGAAAGATGTTCTACTGTTATTGTGCCAGACAGAGTACCGACCATCATCAGAACAGTTCAGACTCCAGGAATGATCGTTCCGTCCAAACAAACAGTCAACAGAGAATGTTTTCCTTCTGATTCTTCTGTAACTCACTGATATATAAACATCTCCGCTCCTCTGGACCTCCCAGTAACAACGACCAGTCAGAACTTCTCTACACAGCAGCTGCTCCCAGGAATCAAACCTGTCTGGATGATCAGGATACCACTGATCCTTCTCGTCCCCAAACGTCATCTTCCTGTTGTCGTCAGACAGTTTGATGTAGTTGTTGACTGTGTTTGTGTCGATGGAGAGTTGACAGGAATCTGATGGAGAGAACAAACACCACCCAGTTGCAGTTATTATTGATCTGTCATTGATCATCGATGGACTCATGAATGAGTGATGTGACAGTGTGAAGATGGTTGAACGTGTGAATGAAATCAAAACACACTTACACTTCCTCAGACCTGGTCTCAACCATCGTGGTCCAGCAGGCTCCACCCTGAAAGGAGGAGGGGGGTCAGACCAGCACAGTCTCTCTCAGCAAACATGGACATTTCATGGCTCTCACACACACATTGTTCTACACTGATGAAGGAACCGTCCCACACTCGGACCCATGCATCTCTAAAGTCCTGTCCTGTGGTCGTCACATTCCAGCACAGTTTGAAGTGGTTCTTTTTACTTGGTTTCATCTGTGTTGAACCAGGAGGAGGAGGAGACCACGTCATGGATGAGTGAAGGTGCAGCTGCTGTTGTGCTGTGATGGGCCTGAAAACCTCACTGCTGTGGTTCTAGTATGTTTACTGAGTCATGACGCCTCACAGCTGTGAACTGTATCTATCAGCTCTGCTGCAGCACCAGATGAGCTGCAGCAACTTGATCTGCTGAAAGACCTCTGGTCAAAGCCAGAGAGCCACAAAGATGATGTTCACAGCAGCACCGTGAAGAGTCCAGCACACTGATGTTCTTCTACGTCCAGACGGCTACTGTTTCATCTGCAGAGAGAAGATGTGATCAGTGTCAGAGACTGACACCTCTGGAAAACATCCTGGAGATGAAAGTTCTTCTGGATCCAGCTGGGATCATTGGGATCCAGTGTTTTTAGTGTGGGACACAGGTGATGGGCAGTGATGACCAACATCAGAACTCCAGAGGCAGGTATCTGTGTGCTCCGTCAGTAAGGATCATCTCAGTTTTTGTGGAGTTCAGAGGATTGTTGAAGTTTGCTCTGGTGGCTTCATCTACCAGCTGAAACACATCACGTTCCTCACGCTGTTCTTTGGAAGTGTCGGAGCTGTCGGAGAGCTGCTCCATGATTATTATCTCAGAGGAGGCAGAAGCTGACAGAGGTTTACACAACGACAGATGTGAGTGAAGGACAGAGACGTCCTCCTCTATCAGACACCGGGAGTCTGCAGCAGCTGTGTCCATACCTGAGAGTGTCCAGTCTCCAGCGTGGATCCTCCAGTCCAGCAGACAGAAGCTTCACTGCTGACTCTCCTGGATGGTTGTAGCTCAGGTCCAGCTCTCTCAGATGGGAGGTGTTGGAGCTCAGAGCTGAGACCAGAGAAGCACAGCCGTCCGACGTGAGCAGACAGCCTGACAGCCTGCAGACACACAACACAACACACATGCAGATACTCTGAGAGAACTGCTCTGAAACTGAAGCTGACTCTGTCCTCGTGTTCACCTGATGGTGGCGCTGAAGGACCAGTCAGAGGATCCGCAGAAACACTGGAATTCACCCCAATCAGACAAATGTTGTTGGGACGTTTCAGTCTGAACTAAACTGGTGGATGAACATCAACATACAGAGAGTCCCACTGCTGCTGAGGCCGACAGCATCCAGACATCGAGACGTGTGAAGAAAGTCTGACATAAAAGTCTTATTTGGGAACTGGTGGAGCCCTTCTCCTCATCATCACCAACACAGTTGTGACGACTGTCTGCAGGCTTCAACCCGATCTGAACCCAGTTACAATTATTACAATTCTCTCTCCAACAATCCTTCAACATCAACCACAGTTATAACGGTCAGCAGTTCAACACTTGAGGGATTCTGACCTGAGAGACTCCAGTTTACAGTGTGGACTCTCCAGTCCAGGACACAGGTTCTTCAGTCCTGAATCCTGCAGGTGGTTGTTACTCAGGTCCAGTTCTGTCAGACTGGAGGACTGAGAGCTGAGAACTGAGGACAGACCTGCACAGACCTCCTCTGAGAGGTTACAGCCACTCAACCTGCAGAGGAGAGAAAAGTAAATACTTATGTCATTTAAATTTTGAATATGTCATTCAACAAATGAATAAATCAGATCATTTAAATGAGTACTGATTAATTCAACTATTGATCATTAAGTATCGCTGCACTACAGTCTTGATCAAAGTGATCGCTGCATTCGTCTTCATGTAAAGTTCCTGAGATGAATTATTGTTGAGAACTGGTCCTACAAGAACCTGAACTCAGCTGAACAGTGAACTGAACTGATTTTCTCCATGAACACAACATTTGATTGTAATTAAAACAGATGTGTCTGTGTTTGTCCTCACAGAACTTTCTTGGAGGCTTTGACCACTGGCAGCAGCCTCAGGAGAACCTCCTCTGAAGCAGAGTATTTCTTCAGGTCAAACACTTCCAGATCTTCTTCTGATGACAGTAAGAGGAAGATGAAGACCAGAGCTGACCACTGAGCAGGAGACAGTTCATCTGTGGAGAGACGTCCTGACCTCAGGGACTGTTGGACCTCCTCCACCAGAGAACCTTCATTCAGTTCATTCAGACAGTGGAACAGATTGATGCTTTTCTCTGCAGACAGATCCTCACTGATCTTCTTCTTGATGTATCCAACTGTTCCCAGAATGTTCTGTGAACTTCCTTGTTTTGGTTTCAACAGACCTCGTAGGAGAGTCTGGTTGGTCTCCAGCGAAAGACCAAGGAGGAAGCGGAGGAACAAGTCCAGGTGTCCGTTTGTACTCTGTAAGGCCTTGTCCACAGCAGTCTGGTAGAGGAGAGTCTCATCTCTTGTTTTAAACCATCTGAACCATCCGTTTATTTGTTCTTCCAGCAGGTTGACTCCAGAGTTGAAGAAGGTCAGATGGACATGAAGAGCAGCCAGGAACTCCTGAACACTCAGATGGATGAAGCAGAACACCTTGTGCTGGTACAGGTGTTTCTCCTCTTTAGAGATCTGTGTGAAGACTCCTGAGTACACTGAAGCTTCTCTGATATCGATGCCACACTCTCTCAGGTCTGACTCATAGAAGATCAGGTTTCCTTTCTGCAGCTGCTCAAAAGCCAGTTTTCCCAGAGACTCCATCATCTTCCTGCTCTCTGGACTCCAGTGTGGATCTGTCTCAGATCCTCCGTCATACTTGACCTTCTTCAGATTGGTCTGGACCACCAGGAAGTGGATGTACATCTCAGTCAGGGTCTTGGGCAGACCTCCTCCCTCTCTGGTTTCCAGGACTGTCTCCAGAACTGTAGCAGTGATCCAGCGGAAGACTGGGATGTGGCACATGATGTGGAGGCTTCGTGATGTCTTGATGTGGGAGATGATGCTGCTAGTCTGCTCCTCATCTCTGAACCTCTTCCTGAAGTACTCCTCCTTCTGTGGGTTGGTGAACCCTCTGACTTCTGTCACCATGGAAACACACTCAGGAGGGATGGCTGCTGCAGGTCGTGTGGTTATCCAGAGACGAGCAGAAGGAAGCAGGTTCCCCCTGATGAGGTTTGTCAGCAGCAAGTCCACTGAGGTGGACTCTGTAACATCAGTCAGGATCTCATTGTTGTGGAAGTCCAGAGGAAGTCTACACTCATCCAGACCGTCAAAGATGAACACAACCTGGAAGTCTTCAACGCTGCACATTTCTTTGGTTTCAGTGAAGAAGTGATGAACAAGTTCCACCAAGCTGAACTTTCTCTCTTTCAGCACATTCAGCTCTCTGAAGGTGAATGGAAACATGAAGCGGATGTTCTGGTTAGCTCTGCCTTCAGCCCAGTCCAGAGTGAACTTCTGTGTTAAGATGGTTTTTCCGATGCCGGCCACTCCCTTGGTCATCACGGTTCTGATTGGTTCATCTCTTCCAGGTGGGAGTTTCAGGACGTCTTCCTGTCTGATGGTGGTTTCTGCTCAGTCTGGTCTCCTGGATGCTGCTTCAATCTGTGTGACTTCATGTTCATGGTTGACCTCTCCAGTCCCTCCCTCTGTGATGTAGAGCTATGTGTAGATCTGCTGCAGAAGGGTTGGGTTTCCTGCTTTAACAACCCCCTCAAACACACACTGGTACTTCTCCTTCAGCGTAGACTTCAGTCGCTTTTGACAAACTGCAGCAAAAGTACCTGAATAAAAGAGGAATAAAGAAAATAATTTAGTGTTTTATGAAGTTCACACAACAACTTAATTTTCCTAAAGAATCAGGTTTGAACCGACACTGATCAACTAGAACTTTACGATGAGCTGTCCAATACTGACTATAATCACTTTTACCACCAGAACACCTCTGAACATTCAGGACGTGGACGTGACAAGAACATCTGGGGGTCCTGGAGTTTCTAAGACCAGGATGTTGGCAGTAGAGCCTAGATGGGGTGTGGGTTTGTGGGTTGTTGTTGTGTTCTTGTTGAATCCTGAACCTGGAATTTCCAGGTTTAGGATTTGAAAACACCAGAAGATTATCTGATCAATAATCCGTAGAACCATTAAGACATTCTGGAGATCACCAGGATTCCTGGAAGAGGAAAACCAGGACTAAAATCTTCCGGTTATCTATTGGTGTTGGACGGTTAAACATATTTATTGAGGTCCACTGCCGTCCCGTACAGGGAGGATGCTCCTGTAGGGAGTGCTGGTTCCTCATGTCATCTCTCAGTGGTTTTAATGTTGTGGCTGATCTGTGAATGTTGTTCATCTCCTGAGACTTTCTGGGTCATTTATCCAGCAGATTTAATGTTCAGAGAAATCCTCTTACTGCTCTGCAGACGCTCAGCCAGCTCCTCCTGCTTCATTCTCCTCAGGAAGTTCACTGTGATCTTCACAAATGCCTCTCTGCTCCTCCTCTTTTCTTCATCCTCACCCTCCAACAGATTCTCCAGGGATTCTGGGTAATCTGGACTCAGACCCCTCTGGATCTTCTTCAGCTCGTTCTTCACAAACATGACAATGTTGTCCTCCAGCAGCTGGAACAGAAGACCACATGAATGACAGAATCAGACTGAAACCATGGAGACAAACATCAGATCCATGTTGGACAGACTGACAGTCCACTGGTCTACAAAGAGCAGCTGGAGATGAACACCAACAGAACAGATGGAGAAGCAGTTGTTGTTCATGTACAGACCAGAAATATGGAGTCCAGCTGTGTTTGATGCTGCTGGACAGACGGACCACTGGGAGGCTCTGAGCTCTGCTGGTCCACTCTGTGGAGGAATCATGAAGAATTAGCTCACATCATGTCTGTCCACACAGAGACAACACAAGCTGAAGGTACATGAAGACATGTTTGGATGAGGACAGTCAATCAGAGGACTGGCTGTGGTAGTGAAGGCTCCAGACACTCTCTGGACCCCTACTAGTTCGCAGACTCCAGACACATCAAAGTCAGAGCCAACCAGAAGCCGTGGATGACAAAGGAAGTCCACAGACTCGTACAGGCTCGGAACGCTGCCTTCAGAGCTGGAGACAAAGTGGGTCTAAAGACAGCTACGACCAACCTGTCCCATGGCATCAGGGAGGCCAAGAGACGGTGCTCCAGGAGGATAGCCCGCCATTTCAGCAACAGCAGGGACACACGGAGCCTGTGGCGAGGGATTCAGACCATTACGGACTACAAGCCCCCACCGCAGACCTGTGAGAGCAGCACATCCCTGCTGAATGAGCTGAACACCTTCTTCGCCCGCTTCGAGGCACACAACACCATCGCCGCACAGAAAGCATCACCCCCTCCCGGCGACCAGGTGCTGACGCTGTCACCGGACACTGTGAGGAGATCCCTCAGCAGGATCAATGCCCGCAAAGCTCCGGGTCCTGACAACATACCTGGTTGTGTACTGAGAGACTGTGCAGGAGAACTCACGGATGTCTTCACAGACATCTTTAACATGTCACTGAGTCAGGCGGTGGTTCCCACATGCTTCAAAGCAACCAACATCCGTCCCAAAACGGTCATCTCCCTCCTGCTCCAACGACTACCGTCCAGTCGCACTGACTCCCATCATCATGAAGTGCTTTGAACGGCTAGTCATGCATCATATCAAGGCTGCTCTCCCCCCCCTCTCTGGACCCCTACTAGTTCGCATATCGCTCCAACCGGTCCACTGACGACGCCATCTCCACTGCCCTCCACACACCCCTCACACATATGGACACCAGAAATGCTTATGTAAGAATGCTTTTCATCGACTTCAGTTCAGCATTTAACACCATCATCCCCCAGCAGCTCATTCACAAACTGGACCAGCTGGGGATCAACACCTCGCTGTGCAACTGGCTGTTGGACTTCCTGACTGGGAGACCACAGGCATTACGTGTCGGCGGCAAGACATCCAGCACCATCACACTGAGCACAGGGGCCCCCCAGGGATGTGTGCTGAGCCCCCTCCTCTTCACCCTGCTGACCCACGACTGCACACCGATTCACAGCTCCAACCTCTTCGTAAAGTTTGCGGACAACACGACTGTGGTGGGTCTCATCAACAACAACGATGAGTCAAACTACAGGAGCGAAGTGAGCCGCCTGGCTGAGTGGTGCAGACAACAATCTCTCCCTGAACGTGGAGAAGACCAAGGAGAAGTTTGCTGACTTCAGGAGACAACACACCCAGCATGCTCCTCTGAACATCAACGGTGCTGCTGTGGAGAGGGTGAGCAGCACCAAGTTCCTGGGTGTCCACATCTCAGAGGACCTCTCCTGGACTGTTAACACTGCATCACTCGCCAAGAAGGCACAGCAGCGTCTCTACTTCCTCCACAAACTGCGAAGAGCCAGAGCCTCGGCCCCCATCAGGTACACCTTCTACAGAGGCACCAACGAGAGCATCCTGACCAGCTGCATCACCGTGTGGTACGGAGCTGCCCCGCAACCTGCTGCAAGTCTCTCCAACGTGTCGAGAGAGCAGCTGAGAAGATCGTTGGTGTCTCTCTCCCCTCACTTCAGGACATCTACAGCAGCCGTCTGACTCGCAAAGCCCTCAGCATCGTGAGAGACCCCACCCACCCGTCACACAGCCTCTTCAGTCTGCTGACATCAGGGAGGAGGCTGCGGACCCTCCGGGCCAGAACCAGCCGACTGAAGGACAGCTTCATCCACCAGGCCGTCAGGACGCTGAACACTCTCCCTGCTCTTCCACCGTTTCCCTCCATGCCCCCCCCCCCCCACCCCTCACTCACTCTGATCTCAGTATCTGCACCAGGCACTTTTGGCAGAACTTGACCGCGTGCTTTGCACCATGTCGCTTTAATCAAACCGAAAAACTGTTGTACAAATGTCATGTCATACCTTGTTTCTTGTCTCTTTTTAATTTGCACTTTGTGTTTATAATTTATTTATTGTGTAGCACCGAGGGTTTGAGAGTAACGTAATTTCAATTCTCTGTATGTATCTCACATGTGGTAGAATTGACAATAAACTTGACTCTTCAAGGACAAACAGCTGGATTCATGTTCAAGAGAGTCTCTTTTCTGATGGACCCTGATGGAAGAATAAAGAGTTAAAAGTTCACATTTTCTGTTTATATAAATAATTAATAATCCAAAATAAAAATATTTAGTCTATTTTATAAGTTTTGAACATAAATCATTGGCAGAGTTTAGATACACTCACCTCTTTACAGCAGAACGTTGGTCTCCTTTAAAGGAAATGGGCAAGCCCTTTGACCAGTCGCTCTTCAAGGACACACAGCTGGGTCCAGGTCCAGGTCCAGGTCCAGGTCCAGGTCCAGGTCCAGGTCCAGGTCCAGGTCCAGGTCCAGGTCCAGGTCCAGGTCCAGGTCCAGGTCCAGGTCCAGGTTCATTCCTGTAATAATGATGTTTGCTTATGTGAGTTTTCAGCTCTGACATGCAGAAGAGTCGTGGACAGTTGGAGATGCTCGTCTCACCTCTGAGCTTTGCTCCGACTCTCATGTTTCCCACTCAGAGGGGTTTTAGAGGGACGGACTCCGTCCTCTCTGTCCTCACACTGGTCCATTCTGCTGAATTCACGTGCACATCAGCTCACACACACACCTTCATCTGCAGAGGAAACACACATCACTGGTGTTGTACAAAGACCAGCTGCTCCTGCACTGGTTTGCTCCTCTCTGTTGTTTTTATATCAGTGTCACTTGAATGCAGTCAGGAAACAGTGGAAGGTTGAGGAAGTCTCTTCTACAGCCGGATCTGCTGATCCTACCTGCTTTGAAGCTTCACTCAGGGCCTTTTCTGGTTTTCTGTTCAAAGATTAAAAACATACAATTCTGTGAACAACTCAAAGGTCAAACTGTCCTGCAGAGACACATTTCCTCCTTTTAAAGCCTCATCACACAACAGTTACACAAGCAGCAAAGAACAACTTCTTCCAGGAACCACACTTTATTTTGAAAGGCTCCACAGGAAACAGCAGTCTGACTTTAATGCTGGAGACGACAGCTTCACTCCAGGAAATAAAAAACCACAAAGTTTGTTTTATGAAGAAAACTGATCATCAACTGTTCAGCACGGCGTTTTTGATCAATAATAAAAGCAATAAAAATACTGTCATCTACCAATCATGTAGATTTGTCTTCAGACACAAGATTGATCAAAGTCTGCAGGTAAATCAGAAGTGAGCCGAAGTTTCTACCTTCACGTGTTTGAGTCAAAAGACAAAGTTGAAGAGAGAAATAAAGTTTGAAGTAACGATCCGGTTAACAGCAGCTGTCCTTCGTCCTCGGGTCTCACCTCACCGGCAGCTTCAACCCTGTTATGTCAGATATGTTTTGTTAGTTTCACTTCCACTTTATCCAGGAGTTCGCGTCCGGTCACGTTCACGACCAGTTGTGTTGTGCACGTTAAGCGCAATGCCGCCGGTACATGTGATACCGGCGGCCTCCACTTGGGGATGGAGGGTTTCCGATGTTTTAGTTTATCCCCCAAACTATCGGACACTCCTACATAATTTATTAAACAAACCAAGACAATTTTATTTATTTTTATATGGAAAAACAAATGTCCTTTTCTAAACAAAAATATCCAAAGTAACTCCTACAACCGAGGAGGATTAAATGTTCTCGATTCTAAAACTTCTAATGTAATTTAAAGCTGAACTGGATTAAAAATAAATACGTAAAAGTCAATTATGGCTCTTGGTTTTTAAATGTATTTTTTCAACATTTTTACACTAATTCATTATTAAATTGTCATAAACAGTAAATGTGCTGGTGTCTGATTTATAAACATAATCTTTCCCCACACAAATATTTAATCTGGAAAAACCAAAGTATCAAATATCAGAAGAAAATAATGGATGTAAAACAACATCCTTTACGTATCATTGGTTAATGAAAGCAGCCTTCTTACATATGTTGAGGTTTTAGGAACATTTATTCCAATAACTGACAAAAATACAACTCACCTCTCTGAAGTTTCTACCTTCACGTGTTTGAGTCAAAAGACAAAGTTGAAGAGTGAAATAAAGTTTGAAGTAACGATCCGGTTAACAGCAGCTGTCCTTCGTCCTCGGGTCTCACCTCACCGGCAGCTTAAATCCTGTTATGTCAGATATGTTATGTTGTTTTACTTCCTCTTTAACTTTTCTAAGATCTTAGACACACCTATTGACACAGACTGACTGTAGTAAAAACTCCACCCATCACCCGTCTGTGTCTCCATCACCTTTCTGCTGCAGATTCCATCAATTTTATTACTATATAACTGTGTGATTTCCAGGTTCTCCAAAAACCTGACAAAGTGTCAACATGTTGGCTTTTCAGCTTAAGTTGGGGGACCAAAACACTTTTCTTTGATTTAACATTCAGACAGCAGAAAGGCAAAATGGAGAAAAAGAAAAGTGTAACGAGGTAAAGAAACTTCACCAAAAGGTCCTGCAGCACAACCCCACGGTTGAGGACGATCAGACTGACGTGGACTCAGCCGGCCGTCTGACTGAGGACCACATGCTGCCTCGGTAGAGACATGAAGGCGATACATTTGCTTTGGATTTTTGTCTCTTTAGTCCATGTTCTAGGCGGTGCCAGTGGAACCAGATAGGCAGAAACAAAAGAATGATGCAAAAATACTTCTTCAAATAAATTCTCATCTTATCCTGGAAACATCTCTACTATAATACTTATTAGTTAAAATACATTTTTTTTAAATGAACATGTTAACTTTCCAGTTCTCTGTAAGAAATGATAAAGACTTAATCTCTGCTTTTATTTATAGATGTGATGAGTTATTCCTTTTTCTTTAATTCAGTTTCAGTCTCAGAGGTCTCAAATCATCGAATCTGGAACAAGCTGCCAGATCTGAAACCAGGACCAGCAGAGCTCTGCAGAGACCTGTGGTCACATGACCTGCTACCAGACTGACAGGCAGCGATGGTGGTAGATCCAAGAGGAAGTCTGCTGGACCTACCGGCCTGTCTTCCACCTGGAATGATATTGAAATAATCCTCCTTCATCAGATCCACGCTGGAGCAGCTGCAGCAGGACCTCCTGTTTCAAATGTTGTTTCTGTGGTCACATGATCGTCTTCTGCTGGTTTTTCCACTGTCAGTATTTTTAAAATGTTTCATAAGCTGCATCAAAAAAACAACAGGAACACTCCCGGGAAAAGAATGTTTCTGAAACCGACGGCTTCATCATAAACTGGTCCAACCAGTTTTCTTGTACATATCTGATCATTGCACGCACGCAAGTAGAAACTTGTTTTGCAACATATCATGTAACTGCGCTGTTTCTAAAAATAAGCAGCTGCAAGGAGGAAGGCGGAGCTGCTCGGATGCACTTCCGTGTAAAAGCGGTACCGGCTGTACCCCTTTGCAAAGACTGAACAGGCAGACTGTCTCTTGTGTGGTTCATTTCTATCCATGGTGGAGTAAGAAAACTCTGTCAATGACAACAGAGACGAGCTGTTGTCTGAAGGACAGCTGCCCCCAAATGAAACCCTTTTAAAGAAGGAGGAACTTCCACTTCACATGAAGGACACCAGCCAGGCCTGAAGGTGATGTTGTGGCATGAAGGAGAAGCAAGTGAAGATGTGGGGTTACAGCAGTCACACATCATGCTGAAGTTCATCTTCTGCACTAGGGTTTGTTCAGGAATTGAACCCAGAACCTCTGGAACACAAAGGTAGAATCATACTACCAGCACAACGAGCCACAACACACATAACTACCAAACCATAAAATGTTTGTCTGAGTCAGAAAAATCAGAAGAAGGTGAAGAAGGTCATTAATGACATCACAAAGCATGAAGGTTATAAATGACACTTATTAAAATAAACAATCGTAACAAAAGAAATCTGACAAAACACCTGAAAAGAGAAAATTATTTTGTCACAGATGATTGAAAATATGGAGGAACCACGTGGTACCACAGATGTCCGTGAACAGTGATGGAGGGAGGGAGAGGCCGAGCACACAAAGATTCTCAACACTGACATCTAGTGGCAGCTTGGCTGTAGTGCAAACATTTGTTTTTAACGTCGTTTCTGCTTTGCTTGTGGCATAAGTGAAACATTTTTATGAGCAGGTATGAAGAGAGGAGGAGGACCAGTGGAGATGAGGAGTGCACCAAAGAGATGGGACACCATCAGAGCTGCCAAGGAGGATTAAATATTCTCGATTTTAAAACTTCAAATGTTATTTAAAGCTGAACTGGATTAAAAATAAATAAAAGTCAATTATGGCACTTGATCTATAAATTTAGTTTTACAACAAATTGTAGTATTTTCTCCTAAAATGTGATTCTGAGGTTAATAAAACACTAATTCAGTTATTAAATTGTCATAAACAGTAACTGTGCTGGCATCTGATTTATAAACATAAACTTTCCCCACACAAATATTTAATCTGGAATAACCAAAGTATTAAATATCAGAAGAAATTAATGGATATAAAACAATATCCTTTACATATCCTTTGTTAATAAAGCAGTCTTCTTACATATGTTGAGGTTTTAGGAACATTTATTCCAATAACTGACAAAGATACAACTTTGTCTTTGATACAATTCCAGCCTGTTATTAAGAGCTGCTGCAGGGTTGTGGCACATTTAATGAGCAGTTGGCGCTCAACAAAGAGTTTCTGTTGAACAGTGTCAGTATACAGGACATCCATCCATCCATCCATCCATCCATCCATCCATCCATCCATCCATCCATCCATCCATCCATCCATCCATCCATCCAGCCATCCATCCATCCAGCCATCCATCCATCCATCCATCCAGAAGTCTAAGCAGGGATCCACCAGAACAAAGGACTGATGCAACAATGCACGAGCCTGAAATCCCTTCAGGAGACTGATGCTGGTGTTCCTGATGGTCTAGTGGTCAGGATTTGTCGGTCTCACTGTCATGACCCGGGCTCAGTTCTCAGTCAGAGAAGAAAATTCATGTGTCTGATGTTCAATTCTGAAATTTTGTACTTTTGTCTGATTGTTGAAGCTGAGTTTTGGCTGCTTTACCTCTCAATTTATTATTTTGTTGTTTAAAAATAGTTGCTATAAAAACATTCATTTCATATTTCTGCATTGTGTCCTAAAATTCAATGTCCCATCTGGGGAACAACATCCTGTCCCCAAATGGTGTCTACAATCAGAAAGAAAAGAAATGTAATAAAGGTATATTGAAACTGATTTATTTTTATTTTGACTAATAGTTCGGCCACAATGGATTTGAAATAAAACAAGACCACAAGATATGATTCATTTAGTGTTCTTAGGCTTCTATCTAGTGGCCATTTTATGTTATTGCAGATGAATTCAACTAGACTGTTTACACGTTGTATTGTGTTGGTTGTACACAGTAAATAATACATATTAAATAATTAACTTAATAAATAATTAATAAATGAAATAATGCCTTTTGCTTTCATGTCTCCACAGATTCTTCTGCTGTGTTGACGAGTTTCCTTCTGAAGGATCTGCTGAAGATGACGAGGAAAAAACGAACCAGTCAGGAAGTGTTATTATTATAAGAGGTTAATAAGTATTTTTTTTTAAATCCTGAACAACTTGCATAGTAAATTAAATACCGTCCATCCATCCAATTAATGTAATTAATTTAAACTAAACACAATTTTTACTAATTTTATTGAATATTAGATTGTGAAATTAAAACAGGCACTATGTTATGGAGCAGCGTTTTTTTTTTTTGTTTTTTTTTGCCCTTGTTTGCACATATATTTATGGTTGGTACCATGTTGGTATAACCGGAGTTGTATATATGCATTTTAATCTAGTAACCAAGGGTGTTTTGTGTGTGTGTGGGTGGGTGTGTGCGAGTGTGCTACCTTCACCAGCCCTCATAACAGTCAAACTATATTTTTATTGATCCTTGGAGAAATCAAACAAGATAAAATAAAAGAAAGAGTCAGAAAGAGGGGTGTAAATATTCTGTAGAGGAAGGCTAGAGTCACCGGGTGTGGAGGGTGAGGAGAGAGAGAGCAGGAGAGAGAGACGAGACAGTGGTGGTGCAATCTGGTGTCTGTGTTGTGATATGTGTCAAGAAGAGTTTATAATGTGTTGTTTAAGAGTAAAAGTTGGACACAGGACAATCAGGTGTTATAAGCAACAAAAAAGAAAAGGAGAAAAAAACAGAGAAAAGGGGGAGGAGTTTTCTATTTACAATCACATGTCTGAGTGTTTAGGCGTTTGGGGGGGGTTGGAGGCAGTATTGAAAAGTCATATATATAATAGGCATAGAAGTATTTAAATACTCATACATGTCCACATATATCAAAGTAAAGTCATAAACAGGAAAGATAGATAAATAATCCATACACACACACACACACACACACACACACACACACACACACACACACACACACGCATATTCATACAATCAATGAAACTAAACCGTGGATTAATGTGTGGACATGGAGCAGTGTTTTAGAAAATGTGTTTCAGTTTAATCATGAAAGTTTCATCTGAGGAACACATCATAATCTTGAGTTAAACAAAAATATACATAAATTAAAACAACAGCATATTCACCTCTTTAGGTTCAATGAATAAGTTTCTGGACAACTTGTTCATTGAGGAAACTGTAACTGAGAAAGTCAGATGCAGAAAATAAACCTGTAACCAACATCATCACTGACTTATTTCAAATGAAATGTGCTCAGCTTCTCTCAAATGGATCTAACTGGTTCCCTCCATTAAACGATGACTTCTTGACAACGAGATCACTTGGTGATCCAGCGGCTTTTCCACTCATCTTTGACCCACCAGTGTCTGAGAAATAAGACTAATAATAACTCTTTGCATTACTGGACACCTGAAACATGGTCTGATTAAGTTAATCAGTTAGTTGATCCAGTCAAAACAGGATCCAGTCTGACATTTGCACTATAAACCTTTACAATCTCCTCAGTGTGAGAACATTGAAATAACTTTTCCATGTACAGATGCAGCTCCTCATCACTTCTAATGAAGCGCTCAATAAATACATTTAGATAAAATGCTTTGAACTTACAATTAAGATAATTATGTTCACTGTATGTTATTTAATAAATATTGAATGAAGTGCTCATAAATGTTGAAACAGGGGAACCAAACACGATTGTCTCTGTCTTCTTTTGTGTTTGACAATTGAAAGAAAACCATGTTTAATATAATCTAGACAATCAAGCAGTTCCAGATGTGGATTTGATTTCAATTATTGTTGTGTTGCTTGTCCAGAAACAAGCTCCCTCATGTATGTGGACTTGGGACCAGGACTGTGGAGGTCTGGGGCAGCGGGGACAAAGGAGGGTTCAGTGTCCTGCCCAGAGACCATCTGACACATGACGATTCCACAACCTTCTGCTTGGACGGGAGCCGACTCTGATCTGTTTTGGTCCGCATTAGAGATGGATCAGTTTTACACATGAAATACACTTAAAATTTACTGTTGTCGTAAAGTATGACGTTCAAATACATTCAGACTAAACTATTGTTTTATAAAGAAAACATTTTATATTCAGATGAAATATATTCCAAAACTTTACCAACTTCCAGTAGTTTTCCTTGTGTGACACATGACTTATGTTTGTAAACATATTTAGTTGTGAATTGTAGACAATGATTTTTTTTTCTTGTTTGCACATATATTAATGGTTGATACCAGGTTGGTAGAAACCAAGAGTTTTATATATATACAATTTAATCTTGTAACCTAGTGTTTTTTTGTTTGTTTTCTTTTGTGTGTAAGTGTTCCCTTCACCAGCCCTCATAACAGCCTAACTATTTTTTAATTGATCCCCGGAGGAAAAAACAGAAAGAAAGAAGAAAGAAAGAACTAAGAAAGAAAGAAAGAAAAGAAAGAAAGAAAGAAAGAAAAGAAATAAAGAAAGAAAGAAGAAAGAAAGAAAGAAAGAAAGAAAGAAAGAAAGAAAGAAAGAAAGAAAGAAAGAAAGAAAGAAAGAAAGAAAGAAAGAAAGAAAGAAAGAAAGGCAACCTGTAATAAAATCTTGCCTGTAATAAGATGGGATAGGCTCCTGTGACTGTGCAAAGGGTAAAGCGGGTATAGAGGATAGATGTATATGTTTGAGGTGATAGTAGGCTGACTTTGATATTGATGAAGTTCAGTTTCCACTGACTTTGTTATTGTCTTTATGTGTTTTTTTCCAAATGTTCTCAGTCCATTACTACATCCAGATTTATGGCCTGGTTTTTTTGTATTTAGGTGGTTTTATTTTAATTTAAAGTATCGACTGGTCGAAAGCATTATTGTGTGTTGACCACATGGCCTAATGGACAAGGCGTCTGACTTCGTTCAAGTCCATCTGCGGTTAATGGGAAGCAGGAAGCAAGATAACATCATCACTATCGATGCACAATGAGAATAATCTGCTGTACTGCTCCGTTTTCTATCCCAGTCATCTCTTAGTCCAGCATCTTGGTTATCTACAGTTTTGCTGCATCTTGTGTCAATATAAAAACACGGTTACGTAATATTGAAATAATAATAAATAAAAATGATGAAAAGTTGAGTTAGTTGGTAGAAGTGAGGTAGAGCGTTGTGCATCCTGGTTGAATGCATCTTCTTGATGATAATGATGATGTGGATCCAGATTATTTGTTCCACTTAAAGTGCTTTAAGCATGTGCAAAACGCTGTGGATGGGATGTGTGTTACTGTGTGTTACTGGGTACACTGACATGTAGAGAAATGTCCCTATAGACAGATAGGGAGCGCTGTGTGCAGTTTTCAAAAGCATACAGCACTCAGAATTCCAAGACAGTCTCCCATCCAAGACCAACCATGCTTAGCTTCCGAGTTCGGATGAAAGCAGGAGTGTTCACTTCGGTTTGACCACATGTCCCAACTCCACCTTGAAACAGCTCTTATATAGTGTAGAACATTTCCAAACTACACTGTTAGAAAGGATTTGTGATTTTAGTTTGAAGGAATGTTGTCCAGCTGGAGAAGTCATTGTCCATGTTTATATATGATTGAAGGTCTTTAATGTCTCAATATTGACATGCAGTTGTCACATCTACATGATTATACATATGAATATACACTGATACGTTCATGTACACATGTGCTTAATTAGAAACAGACGCATGTAGTCACGGTGGCTGAGAGGTTAAGGCGTTGGACTCGAAATTCAATGGGGTTTCCCCGCACAGGTTCAAATCCTGTTCGTGACGATGCAATAAATTTTCAAGGAGGGGGCGTAGAGGACCCAGGTTCAAGTCCTTGGGTTGGGAACAATGGTTAATTCATGACCTCCAAAGACTGCTTTACATAGAACCTACAGCAGGATGCAAAAGAAACATTAAAAGTAGATTTAGAAAAAAAATAAAACAATAAGGAAAAAAAACATACTTTTAAAAGTATGTAGGCATATATAAAAGAATTGGCGTTTTGAGCGTAAGTGACGGTTGCGGCTTCTCAGCTGTCTTTTACGTCACGTCTGCTGTCACGTTTCTGTGTTGCTGATCTGAAGCAAACAGAAACATGTGTATGGTGTGATTTTACCAGTGAAGAACTTACTTGTTAAAATAAATGGAAAGGTAAATAACACATTTTATTTATTTAGTTTAGTCAGTTATATTCTGGGCTTTTGTGTCTATCACTTATGTCACATCATCCTTCCTCAAGCAGTCTTTACTCTGGTCCAGCTGCAGCATTGAGAAGCTTCTTGAGCAGGAAACTGCTGATGGTGTCTGACTGAAACCTTTTGATCTTGTAATCAATCATCCAGGAACCAGTGAACAAAACATTGAACCATTGAACTCAGCAGAGCTGAGAATGTGGGTTGGACCATCAAATATTTGTCAAATCTTCTCAGTCTCCTGGACTAACATGCTGGTGTTTCCTGGTTCTAGTCTGGACTGGAGCAGCAGCATCACGGATGTCCTGCAGCTTTCTAACAGCTGTTTAGAGCCAGTCAGCAGGCCTTTACACTTGTCTAACCTGCTGGAGACAAATGCATGGATCAGTCTTTCTAAATCTGCTTCAGTCACTATTACTTTGATTCTGGCAACGTTTCTCAGATGGTGAAAAGCTGCTGATGTTATTGATTTAACGTGGCTGTTCCATTTCAAATCTGAGTCACATTTTACCACTAGATTAACAACCAGATTTTAAGATTCTAGAGAGGCCGTCTCCAGGTAACTGACATCACTTCTCTGTGTTTGTGTGGACCACAGACGATGATTTCAGTTTTGTCTGAGTTGAGAAAATTGTTTTGCATCCACACACTGATTTGTTTGATGCAGCTACACAAGGAATCTACTGCTGCTCCCGTTTCTGTGTCCTGATCGAGTCTTCTTTAGTCTACTTTTCACCATTCTGACCTTGACAGGAGTGATGGTCTCCAAAACCTTGAAAACAGCTGACGTGTACGAGTTCAACAGATCTTCAACATTACAACACGGGCTATTTTCAAACCTGATCATTTCCGTCAATGGTGTCCCTGTGCTGTCATTCATGAGTCTTCCTTGGATAACTGCAGACTCAAATGCTGGTTTGGGAGCAACATCAAAAAGTAAAATCATCATAAAAACAGTCCTGGTGGTCCTTAAATGTTTATATAAAGTGTGAAAGATTTTTTATCTCCATTTTGAACAACACAGACTGAAAAAAAAAACCCAAATGACAGTTGGTGGGTGAGTTTGTTTTCCCTGAATACGGCACAAACACCTCCACCCTTCTGGATCTGTTGGGATTCAGACACACCATTGAGATGAGATGGGGTAGACTGCACTCACCCGTGAATGAGCTGGTATCTTCCCACCTGGACTGGTCAGTCCTGATCCAGACTTGTGGCTCAGCTGCCAGAAGAAGCTGACTTCAAACATACATGACTGTATCAACGTCGTCCCCGTCTACTCTGGACCCAACAAAAAGTCAGCTGTACATGTTTCCGCCTGGACTCGGACCAGTGACCTTTCGTGTGTTAGACGAATGTAATAACCACTACACAACGGAAACTGATTCTGCTTAGACCAAAAAATATTACACTTAGAAAAAGTTGTGAGAACAACCACGCACCCTGAACAGAACTGAACCCAGTGATCCGGTTGGGGTCTCGTGGGTATGAGTCTCTGCTGGGCTCCAGTCAGTTATAAAGGTTGGTCCCTAAACGTCCTTTGGCTGTTTTAGTCCGGGTCTCATTACAGTCCTTAGCTCCTCTTCTGATTGATTGATTGCTATGACGTCTGCAGGTATGAATGTGTTTTTTATTCAGCTTTTCTGTGACTTCGGAGCCGAGGGGTGGTGGTGGGAACTGCTGGCTGACGGTCGCTCATCAGGCCACCACAGGGAGGGTCGTTACCTGCATTCGGTCGTTACCTGCATCAATGACTGCAGTGTCTCAAAGGTTTTACCACCTCTTCCCCAAAGACAACTGGAATAGACTCAAGTAAAACATATACATTCAAACAGAAACTTTGGGACCTCCTGAGGCTGCAGAACATAAACTAAAAATTCACTCTGACTCTGACGTCAGCTGAAGACAAACTTCTGATCTGGAGTCAGACGCGCCACCGCTGGACCACAGAGTCGGTCCAGATGTCCTCTGACATTGTTTAAGTAAAAAATGACAAGTGTCCTTGTCCTCACTGAAAATGTAAATATTTTGTGAACTATGAAGGCAGCAAAACAGAGCCACATGTTAACTATGACACTGACTTTCCAGGGTCTTCAGCCTCTTGTGATCAACCACCAGCAGTCTCCATGACTGCACCACAGAGGATGGAAGCTCTGACCGGATCATGTTTACTGATCCCATGTGGCTTCCTTTGGAGTCCAAGAGGGTCACATGTTGAACAGCAGAACAAGCAGCTTGAAAGAAGGTGAATGTCCTGGATCGGTTGAGTCCAGGACCCGGTCCAATCAAGACATCGTGGCTGGACCTACAGAGATGTTCATGTGTGTTCAGCCTGACAGAACAAGGAAGGATGTGGAGAACCAGCAATCTCCGGATGTGTCCGTCTGACTGGGACGTGTCCACAGACTCGGTGTTGTGATGACCGTCCAACGTGGATCTACTGAACACTGATCTGAAGGGGGGACATGCACTCCTTTACTCTACCTTATATCATTTCATTCATTGACATTATTTCATATAAATCTGTTTTCTTTTTGATATTAAAGAAGATTTTTTTCAAACTACTAGTACATGCATTAAGTGCGTGCATCTCTCTAAGCCATGCAAAGAGCCGGACAAATCTTCTAACTCCTAAAGTGAAGAGAAGTTCAACCAAAAGTGGAGATGCTCCTTAAACAGCTGAGTCTCCAGGTGGCTCTTAAAAGTATATTCCAACCAATGGAGCGTCTGTGACCTCTGAATCCCCCCTTTGTTGAGGGAAGCTCAGCAGTCTATGAAAATGAGCTCCAACTCTGAAAAACATGGTTTAGGTGGAATAACATGTTTTCTGTGGAAGACCAGTTAAAAACTAGGAAAAATCTGCTTTGGAGAAAAAAAAAACTTGCTTTCAAAATCAGCCTGAACTGATGACTTGACAGATGTGTAATCTCACACATAAAATACTTCTATGTTGTAACAGCGGTTGTTGACAATAAATCTGATACCGTTGAGAAGCCTGTTTACTGCCCTTTTTAATGGTGACACATTTGTCAGGAACGTGCATTTGTGGGATGAGCAGCAGAGCTGAGAATGTGGGTTTGGGCCATCAAATATTTGTCAAAACTTCTCAGTGTCCTGGACTAACATGCTGGTGTTTCCTGGTTCTAGTCTGGACTGGAGCAGCAGCATCCTGGACCTGGACCTGGACCTGGACCTGGACCTGAACCTGAGCTTGAACCTCAACCTGGACTCGGACCTGAACCAGAACCCAGCTGTGTGTCCTTGAAGGGGAAGCAAGATATCACCATAACCATCAATGCACAGTGAGAATAATCTGCTGTACTACTCTGTTTTCTATCCTAGTCGTCTCTTAGTCCAGCATCTTGGTGATCTACAGTTGTTTGTTGCCGCATCTTGTGTCAATATGAAAACACAGTAACGTAATATTGAAATAATGATAAATAAAAATGATGAAAAGTTGAGGTAGTTGGTAGAAGTGAGGTAGAGCGTTGTGCATCCTGGTTGAATGGATCTTCTTGATGATAATGATGATGAGGATCCAGTTTATTTGTTCCACTTAAAGTGCTTTAAGCATGTGCAAAACGCTGTGGATGGGATGTGAGTTGCTGTGTGTTACTGGGCACGCTGACATGTAGAGAAATGTCTCTATAGACAGATAGGGGGCACTGTGTGCAGTTTGCAAAAATATACATCACCGAGAATTCCAAGACAGTTTCCCATCCTAGACCAACCATGCTTAGCTTCCGAGATCGGATGAAAGCAGGAGTGTTCAGTTTGGTTTGGCCACATGTCCCAACGCCACCTTGAAACAGCTCTTATATAGTGTAGAACATTTCCAAACTAAACTGTTAGAAAGGATTTGTGATTTAAGTGTGAAGGAATGTTGTGCAGCTGGAGAAGTCATTGTCCATGTTTATATACGATTGAAGGTCTTTAATGTCTCAATACTGACATGCAGTTGTCACATTTACATGATTGTACATACAAATATACACTGATACATTCATGTACACATGTGCTTAATTAGATACCGACACATGTAGTCACGGTGACCGAGAGGTTAAGGCGTTGGACTCGAAATCCAATGGGGTTTCCCCGCACAGGTTGGAATCCTGTTCGTGACGGTGCAATATATTTTCAAGGAGGGGGCGTAGAGGACCCAGGTTCAAGTCCTTGGGCTGGCAACAATGGTTAATTCATGACCTCCAAAGACTGCTTTACATAGAACCTACAGCAGGATGCAAAAGAAACATTAAAAGTAGACTTAGAAAAAAAAACATTCTTTTAAATGTATGTAGGCATATATAAAATCATTAATAAAGTGAAAATGTCTCACTTCAAATAGCGTTCCACAGAGTTCATGCAGCTGTTTGTGAAAAGAGGAAGGATCAAGATCAACATGTGCACGTTCCCAAAAGTAACAACAGCGCCCTCTTCTGTGTCGGTGGCGTTTTGAGCTTAAGTGACGGTTGCGGCTTCTCAGCTGTCT